>JAIFZK010000003.1:1200000-1590000 GCA_027481765.1 Tenualosa thibaudeaui
ATAAAAAAAAAAAAAACATTCTTTGGGGATGCCAATGTTCCTAGAGAGTTATTACAGTGTGGAGAACTTGAAGTAAAATTAACTGAAATATCTAGTATGATCCCTAATAACTAATACATTTGAATATGATACAGGACCTCCTCCCCAGATGAATTTGGATGCTGCAATTATACACAAGAGTGATGTAGTTCTTCTAAACTGTGAGACCCCTCAGCCACTTCCTGTGTCTGGTTGTTATTTCTACTTTGTGGGTAAAGAGATGGATGCACGCCATGCTGCTTCATGTCAGCTCAGTCTCAGGGGGCAAGACCTGATTAAGTGGCAAGACCAGAATTTACCCATCAGACCTCACATTGGATGCTACTTTTATGTAAACCCAGGCCTTGGCTTACGTTATCCACATGATCTTTCCCCCTCTGTGACAGTCATTGGTATGCTTACTGATTTGTGCAAAGTAAATCTGAATCTTTGATGTGATAAAAAAAGCAGTGATTATTGTAGTAAAATCGCTGACATCTACAACATAAATCACTACAGCAATGCAATACAATACAGTATTTATGTATATTTAGTAATGTTTTTGACTTTAATGACAAGCCTTGTTTATTGGTGTCCCAGAGCTTCCTGCGCCAAAGTTAAGGGTGTTTCCTGCAGCCACTGGAAAAAGGGAAATGTTACTGAGCTGTGAAGTGTCTCAGTCATCTCCTGTGTCTCAGTGTATTTTTTACTTCATGGGGGATCAGATCATCACACGTCGCTCTTCGTCTTGCCAGCTCACTCTCACACAGGAGCAGATGGCTGGGCTGGCAGGTCAAGAATGCCCTTCACTACATGAGTTCAGGTGTTACTATACGGTTGCCATCTCTGGTGTTTCCGTTCCCTCAGATAATTCTTCAGATGTTTCAATGGGTAAGTGGCTTTGGATATTCTGGAACTTTTCTGCCATGATGGCACCTAATGGTAGTTACTTATATGTGTTGTATTATGAGAATATGGTTGAGAATTAATTACTGGTATAGCCTGACAAGCCAGACTATAACATCAAAATGTATAGTCTGGCTGCGACCAATAGACTGGGCTCAATCCTAGGGGTGGAATCTATTTCTATCTATTTTAAACTGCCTGTGCATGCAATAGGATAATGCTACAACCAATCAAAGCAACGTCAGCAAAACAGCAAATATGTCCTTCTTTGAAACAAATGATACCGCTAGGGTACATCTAGATTTCTTAGGTGTTACAACATTGTGCAGAAAAATCTCCAAAACAGTAATAAGAAATAAGACAAGCTTCTATTACAGCTGCAGGTTTCCGTGAGAGTCTAGAGAGACTGACCTGTGAGTTACAAAGTTTGACTGAAAGATATTTCTGTTTTGAGTGTTTTGTTTGTTATGTTTCCTTACAGAAAAGCTACCTGCCATAAGTATGCAAAACCAAGATGGCCTCTTCACAATTATATGTCAGACTGAGAGGCATTCTGATGATGTCAGCAGCTGTAGTCTCTTCATTGGAGAGCACCTGCATGACACAAAAAATAGTAAACCATCAAAGAAAAACAAAGAACATTCTTACTGTATTTTTTATGTACAGTTAGCAGATTTACTGAATCAACTGCAGTCAGGCAGAGGTGAGGGGGTGAGCTGTAATTACACAGTGAACTCAAATCCTCCTACCCATTCTCCACGCAGTGACAAATACATCCAAGGTGAATATACATTTATTATTACAACAAGGCTCTAATCTTAGGAGGGGAAAAATTTATCTGTTTCCACAATGGAAAACAGATATTTATACCTGGGGTAATAATACTCAATGCCCTGTTATTCTAAAACCATCTGAATGGGTCATGATCATGCCTGATCAGTTTATTTTGTGTGCATTGGTAATAATAGAGCATCAAAATAAAAGCTGAATATGACCTTAATTGTGTAATTAGATCAAAGACAAACCTCTAATAACCTAAGATGTTGTCTATGACAGGACTACCCACAACCAAGAAGCCACCACCTTATTCCCAAACAGGTATAAAAATATGTCTGTTCATGCTTCTATCTTCTATGTAATATCATAAAAGCACCTCACACTCTGGCGCCATGTACTGATTTTTATTTAGCAAAAATAATGTTTCGGCCAACAGCCATCTCCAGATTTCATTTCTTTTCTTTTTTCAAGGATTTCTATCTACAACAAAGATTCCAATGACAACGTCTGCTGGTATGTTAATTTTTAAATTCAAGTCTCAGTCTTGACATGGTAACTGTTTGAAAGTTCACAAAAAGAACAAAGAAGCTAATGCCCTCATAGATTTTTTTCCCATTTTTTGTTCTGGCTCCATGTAGCCTACTGAAGACCTACGGCCTTGTTCAGATTTCATTTCTTTTTGTTGCTTTTGTTTCAAGGATTTCCATCTACAACAAAGATACCAAAGCCAACATCTACTGGTATGTTCATTTAAATTCAAATATTTTAATTAAATCCAGTATTTGAATTAAATCCAAGCTTCTTCGTTTTTTGAACTAAGAAGCTTGGATTTTCCTGTTTTTATTCTGGCTCGTTAAAGGATTTGAACAATCAGTATTTATCCTGATGCTTCTATACATTCACATATACATACATATTTTTGGGATTCTAAGGTGATTTGAGGTCAAACACTCCCAGTGACCCACTCTCCTCCAAGTCCTCTGCTTGCTTCCACTTGGCTAGCTCTGAGCAATTCCATGGCTTTGCTCTGGTCCAAGGGTGGTGACTGGGGAGCTGCAGCCGCCATTTAAGGTTTAACAAAAGTTGACAGTGCTTTGAGACATTTTTGGTGAGCTGCTTCCCCATTCTGACAATGCAATGACCAAGGCAAATGTCAGTACTTCTCTACACATTCAACTCCTTCACTGATAACAGCAATGATTTGGGGGACCTGATCATACATTCACTGGTGCCAGCCCTCTCCAAGTGCCTTTGTGCAGTAGCTGAGAATGTTCTGCAGGGAACAGAGAGGTAATTCTGCTTTGAGACCTATGTGCAGATGTGGCAGTATGTCAAACAGCCTCAATGTGGCGTGACAGCCTTCCAGTCATCCAAGCATCTTTTTGCTTCTCTTCCACTTCTGGATGTGATTCTCATCTTCCACTGTGGCATTCTTGGGTGTCATGAATGATGACCAGTTGACCTTCACAGATCATGTTGGCTCTGTTGCCTGGGCATGCTTTGAATTATTTAATATACAAAAAAATCAGGCCATATTTAACCCAGAACACATGATTGTGTGACCATATCTAACCCAACATCCATGATTATTTTTCGCCTTGATTGCTGCCATGTCCTCCTAACAGGCTTCCTGGCCTGTGTTGTGAAGCTACAACAAATGGTTCTGAACACAGCAGCACCTCTAGTTTTGAATCGGCCTAAAAGGACACGTCAACCCTCTGCTCACTGCGCTCCACTGGCTATCCTTAGCCACTAGCATCAAATATAAATCACTAATGCTGGCCTACAAAGTGATGGGATTGTTTCCTTCCTTCCCTCTTCTCCCTTCAAGATTGCCTTCTTCTCCAGTGGTAGAAGGTTCTCTAGTGGTATTCCTTCTAAGGTTTCTTCTGCAATGTACCGTGATTGTTAATCCTCTTTTGAAAGTCACTTTGAAAAAAAGCATCTGATAAATGTACAAATGCATAAATACGAATACCTACATTTTCCACTCTCATTTCATATGTTCAAAGTTGCTTTTATTGTCAATTTCTTCACGTGTACTTGACATGCAAAGGAATCAAAATTACGTTTCCCACTATCCCATGCGTGTACGTGGACAACAGTAAAGTGACAAGACAGGACAATTCTAGTCCTAGTTTGTATAAATAAATAAGTGCAAGTAGCTTAAGGCTACTTTTGGCTAGTACTACTACAGCACATAACAGGTATGACAAGACAAGACATAGAGTACCCTAAGTACACTACTAATGTAGCAGGGCATGACAAGACAGACAAGGCATGAGGTGACTTTGACTAAGTGTTTCAGCTTTGTGCATTTAGAGGTAGTTGTAATTGTGTTTTAGTGCAAAAGTGCAATGTGCAAATGTCAATAGGCAATACTTGCCACAGTAGCAGCAGTAATGATAATAAGAAAGTGGTGCAAATATAAATATAAAAACAGAACAATTAGCAGCAGATGTGTGCAATTTGCATATGCAGAGTCTTATTTGGGGGTGAGTCCAGTGTCTTCCTAGACTCCCGAGCGAGGCTCCTGTACCTCTTTTCAGAGGGCAGGAGACTGAACAGACAGTGTGCTGGGTGGCTTGCATCGCTGACAATTGTGATGGCTTTTGGGTGAGGCAGGTGGTGTACAGGTCTTGCAGGGTGGGGAGTGATGCACCAATGATCCTCTCGGCTGTCCTCACGATGCGTTGTAGAGCCTTTCTGTTGTAGTCAGTGCAGCTCCCACCCCACACAGTGATGCAGCTGGTAAGGATGCTCTCTATGGTTCCTCCGTAGAATGCAGTCATGATGTGTGGTGGAGTACTTGCCCGCCTCAGTTTGCGCAGGAAGTAGAGACGCTGCTGTGCTTTCTTGGCCAGTGATGCGGTGTTGGTGGTCCAGGAGAGGTCCTCGCTGATGTGCACCCCCAGGAACTTGGTGCTGCTCACCCTCTCCACTGCAGCACCGTCGATGGTCAGTGGTGGGTGTTGGGTGTGGCCCCTCTGGAAGCTGACCACAATCTCCTTGGTCTTGCTGACCTTTAGCAGGAGATTGTTGCCTTTGCACCATCTGGTCAAAAGATCCACCTCTTTCCTGTAGGGGGTCTCATCGCCGTTGGTGTTGTGTCGTCCACAAACTCCACTAGGTGGTTGGAGTTGTGGGTTGGTGTGCAGTCATGTGTCAGTAGGGTGAAGAGGATTGGACTGAGTACACAGCCTTGTGGGGCTCCTGTGCTCAGGGTTATGCTGTTGGAGATGATGTTGCACGCACGCTTGGCCTCTGGCTGAGGAAATCCAGCAGCCAGTTGCAGAGGGAGGTGCTGAGGCCCAGTTTGTCCAGCTTGCAGATGAGCTGCTGTGGTATTATGGTATTGAATGCTGAGCGGAGTCTATTAACAACAATGAATCTTTCTTGTCCAGGTGGGTGAGGGCTGGGTGGAGGGCAGAGCAGATTGCATCCTCTGTAGATCGTTTAGCTCTGTACGCGAACTGGTAAGGGTCCAGGCTGGGGGTAGGGTGGATTTAATGTGTGAAAGGACTAGTCGTTCAAGCACTTCATGATGATGTTGTGTCAGTGCCACAGGACGGTAGTCGTTGAAGCAGGATGGTGATGGTTTCTTCGGCACTGGTATGATGGTGGCAGCTTTGAAGCCTAATGGCACAATGGCTTGACTCAGGGAGGTGTTAAAGATGTCTGTGAAGACATCTTTCAGCTCCTTTGCACAGTCCTTCAGCACCCTACCAGGGATGTTGTCCGGGCCCGCTGCTTTCCGGATGTTGATGGCGGAGAGTGTCCTCTTCACGCTGCCAGCAGACAGGCACAGAGGCTGGTCGTGCGAAGGTGGTGGTGTTTTCTGTGGCGAATGGTGTTCTGTGCCTCAAACGTGCATGTTTGGTCAGGTGTGACCACTTCAATCAGCCTGTGATGCAGCCTCACCTCAGTTTATTTTTGACTGCTTTCTGGTTCCCCCTCACTTGGGTCCCTGTTTTCGTCCACAGTTTCTCTGGCTGTTACCTTGAGTTCTTCCTCCACAGATTTGAAGGGCAGCTGCAGTTTGTGGTGTTGGACAAAGAGTGCATGAATACTTTAATTTCTGATTGGATGAGATGCATTCTGTGCGTCAGTAGGAGTGAGGATATCCCATGATGTACCATAGGTGAATAATCACTCCACATTTTCCATTGAGAGAACTTCCAAGCTGTTTGGATTAACTGTTGTGTTGCTTGGGGACGGAAATGCAAAATTAAGCTTGGAACTATTTTGGGGTGCAGAGGATAAATGAACGTAAATGAAAGCTAAATGGTAGAAAATACAGTTCTGTCTAAAACTTTGCTAGTTGGTAATGGAACTGTTGTATAAAAGCAATATAACACTCGTGGTCGTGAGGTTGCTCATGGATATCCTCACGGGTGTGGTTAGCTACAGCCGAACAACACCCGAGTTATATTGCTTAACTCACCCTATGCATTTACTCAGCAACCTTCTAATACTGACCTTCCACTCTAAGGAGGTGAGTGGAACTGTAAACAAAAAGAAGACACAGGATTCTGGGATGTATGCTGATATACCAAGTCTTTCCAGAAAAGCCAAACTTGTCTACAGGTTTCAGCCTTCCAAGCATCCAAGTTCTTGACCAGCTTTTCCTAAGCTCTTGGCTGGCTGAGATTACTGTGCCCGCAATAGCAAACCAGAAGTTGTATACCATGTTCCCTTTCTTCAGCAATATAGATATTTTTTTGTGGCTTGGCTTGAAATCTTTCTTGAAATTTTTGCATTCAGTCTTCAGCTTGGAGTTGTCCACGAATGCTTTAAAGCAACACTAAGTGACATTTTGCCACTATTTGAGGTATCCTTTTATCAGACAATTTCTTTTCTGAGGGGACAGTTGGAAATCACAAAATAAAGGAAAACATTTAATTTACAACATGACATTGTTGACTGTATTGCCATCTACACGGTGATGTGTGTTTATCTTCAATGCATTAAAAAACGCACCGGGCAATGTCAGTTCTCTATTGTTATTTTTTCTCCTTCACATCCTCAAGCTTCATTTCACTAGACTCTCTGATACACACAACAGGTCAATGATGGGCGTGACTGGAGGAGCTCACGTGTGTGCATGGACCAGTAATTGTGCCCGACTTCCTTATGTATAGATCTGATTTGTCTTAATTTACCATCATGAAAAATGCGTAGCCTACATAATAGGCATATATGATCAGAGTACAGCAATGCATATACAGGTTGCGATAACAGCCTATGGTTCTAAAAGCCACCAGCAGGATTATTTCAGTAGACCATTTGGGGAGTGAGCAGTGCCCTCTATGCATACAGGTTATTTCAGGACTTCAAAGTGTCTGGCAAGTGTAAACAGGTGCATATCAGATTTGTGCACTTTTGAAATTCGATGTAAACATGCAATCAAAAAACTGATACAAGCATAAAAATTGAATTGGGCATATCTGATCTGCAGTCGTAAATGCAGCCGAAATGTCTACATGATCTAATGTATACTTGTAAAATGGTACAGTTCTTCAACATACCGTATACTGACTGCCATGCAGAGCTTTTGATTATAATCTCCATCTGGTTATCAGTGTGGGAAAATTACTTTGGAAATGTAATGAGTTACAATTAGAAGTTACACTACCAAAAATGTAATAAACCTGGCAGGGTTAACCTTATAGCATTACTCAACACTGACTTCTGTCAAAGTCCTTTTAAACTCCCACAGCCACAGCAGTGTCTGACTTCAACACCTTGGCACCGCTTTCAAATGAATGCCACTGATTACTGTTACTTTTATTTTGCAATTAAATTACATAATTTCATTACATATAACTTGTTAATCCCTGTAAGGGACCCGGTTCACTGGTTTTAGATATTGTGGAAGAAGAACTGAAGCTAAAGTATCTAGTTGATTTTTCCAAAAACAGTGAGGGATTTTATTTTACAAAACTATTTATAAATAAAGAAAATACATAACCAAAAAGATGGCAAGGGCTAGAGCTAGTACATAGCCTCATAGCAAGCAAGTTCATCCACCTGCACTCAAACTCAATGCACAGTGAGACACCCTTCAGCGCAAATTGACCCAATCAGCCTAGTCAGACTATACCACAAGGCTGGGGAAGGACAGGCAATAATCACAGGAATACAAATACAATTTTACAGTTACAAAATTACAAGATATTAAGATAGCAACATCATTTGACCCAAATACAATGTTAAACTAAATCCACATATTCCCTACTACCCAAATGGCAATCTACAGAATAACCATATAACCCGGAACACCTGTTAACCTGCGCCCTCTGTCCCGAGACAGGTAGAAATACAAGCCTATTGCGGCGCGCGCTTCCGCATAGGACCAGTCATGTCGGTTCTGGGGAGCAGGAAGTGTGAGTATTAATGTGTTTGTTAAAGTTTTATACAACAACTAGGGAGAAAATAAGACATGAAATAGTGGGTACCGCACTACCTGTAAAAGATGTTACGTTGGGAAATTAACGGAGCAAAATGAGTTGTGAATGTTTGGCATGAAATCGCGATATAACCGCGACCCAAACACAGCCACGTTAATGGCGCAAGTCCCACGCCAACCTCCCTTACAAACCCAGCCCAAAATATACAAAAACACATCACCAAAATATGTAATTAATGAAGCACAATTAGAAACATAAAGTCCGTTTTCCAGTGTGTGTGCTACGCTGCGCATAGCGAGTCTTTTAGAAGAATATGAGAAGGGGGTTAACTTTCTCACAATCCCTAACACTGCTGGTTGTCGCTCACTTTTAGGGAATAAGCTTGAAGCATTAGTTCAGAGTACTTTCAAACATAGCTCTGTTGTTTGAACTTACCAAGTGCTGTTGGTAGGCATAATTTGGAGCAACGTGGACCTACAGCTTAGGCTAACTCAATGGTACCCAAAAAAGTGCAAGATGCCTCTTCACTATTCTGTCTTTTTTACACAAATTCTCTAGTTCTTCTTCCTACTGACAGCACTCAACAAACTTGAACGGCAGGGCTATGGTTGGAAGTACTTTGGAATATCTCTTTAATCAGTCCACAAATTACATTTGAATGTGACAAATCCTGCAAATGTTACTTAAACTTCATTCACACAATCAGTGATCGTGGTGCAGGCATGATTTTGGTGCATTTTAGTTTAGAATGCATGTTAAAAGAAATCCAGCGTGAAATGGACCAAAAGTGTATTTAAACAAGATGCCGGTTCAAAATGTTAATCGGGATGCACTTTTTGCATCCCGATTGTGCCTGTCCTACAAGACCGCATTTAGTATATGTTTGCAAAAGGTACATGAACAAGACTCAAAATAGCCCCTTCATTGGTAGCATAAGGAGGGTCCAAACATTTAAAATCAGACATTGAGAAGTTTGTAAGGGTACAGATAGTTTATTAAAAAGACAATACCTTGATTTCTTCAGTAGGGGACCTGATTGCTAGCATAGGGATACACTGGCAAGGTCTCCACACATCAACATACTGAATATTCAAGCCTGCCATGTCTTTCCTGATCTGGACTGTTGATGAGAGTTGTCTACACTGATGAGAGTTCACTTGAGATATGGAGACTGTTTGTCCCTTTGCCGTGTATCTTGTGCCTTTGAAAGTTCTTCAAAGCCGATGGCCACACCAGGAAATAATGCTGAAATTGATTTTATTTCAGTTGCAGCATGGTCACTGGGGAGATGGAATGTCTATAGTCATTATTGCACCTAGCATGATGCCCCAAACACTATCATTGTAAGCTTTTTGCAAACATACACTAAATGAGGTCTTGTAGCAAAGGCATGTGGTGGTGGGAAAAAAATGCATTTCATCAAACTTTTGATCATGTTTCAATATACTTTTGGTGCATTTCACACTGGATTCCTTCCTTCACAAATTAGACCAGGTACACAGCACGTGAATTGAGCACAGCAGCACCACACAGTTCCTGCACTGTCCGCTTGAAATTGAGAAGAGTTCTATATTTCCATAGGTTTTTAAACAAGAGCTTGGACACCCGGTCCGGGAAGGAACTTCTGGTGTGACTAAACAGATGCACATGCACCACGATTGGACAGCAACTGCCCACATGAAGTACAACACATGTCACGTTTATAGTTACGCAAAGCATCTCAAGTAGGTAGTCAAGTAGGATTGGAGTAGTTCTGTCGCGTCAGAAGTTGGACACTGCTCAACTTTGCGGTAGTGATCCTTTGGCTCTGATTTTCTTGCTATTGCGAAGCCTTCTGCATTTTGGACTGAGGCGTGTCATTTCATATTTCAGTAAGCTGCTCCTGACTGGTTGATTTCTACTGCACAAGAACAACGCTCTACTTTCATTGGTTAATGATGTCGCTTTTGACAGATTCATTTGCATAAAGTTGAGCAGTCAACATGTCACAACGTGTCACGTTTATAGTTAATTTTCATTGAAAAAATCAAGAATCGTCACGCAAAGCATCTCAAGTAGGTAGTCAAGTAGGATTGGAGTAGTTCCGTCGCGTCAGAGGTTGGACTCTGCTCAACTTTACGGTAGTGATCCTTTGGCTCTGATTTTCTTGCAATTGCGAAGCCTTCCGCATTTTGGACTGAGGCGTGTCATTTCATATTTCAGTAAGCTGCTCCTGACTGGTTGATTTCTACTGCACAAGCACAACGCTCTACTTTCATTGGTTAATGATGTCGCTTTTGACAGATTCATTTGCATAAAGTTGAGCAGAGCTCAACATTGTTGAATTGAGCAGAGCTCAAGTTCTGACGCGACGGAGCTACACGCTACCTTCCCAAAATGCTTTGCGTTCCACTCCATTGAAAATGAACTTGAAATCGCGATGTGTGTTAAACTTGGATGTGGCCAGTGGATTTAGCCCTTGGCTATTTCCAGGGTAGTTTCACTCAGCTTATCTCAGTTATTATAAGGCCCATCAACACATGCTATATCTTGTTTTTTCCAGGCAAGTCCAG
Organism: Tenualosa thibaudeaui; assembly: GCA_027481765.1. Lineage (NCBI taxonomy): Eukaryota > Metazoa > Chordata > Actinopteri > Clupeiformes > Clupeidae > Tenualosa > Tenualosa thibaudeaui. The sequence goes on from JAIFZK010000003.1 coordinate 1,210,664, forward strand.
GCTATTAAAATCTGTCGGGTTTTGATGTGCTACTACTTAACTTAGAATCAAGAAGAAATATGTTCAGTTTTTTATATATATATAAATCTAAATGTAAATATTTTTGATGAATGATCTGCATCTCTTTGCCCCACTTTTAGAGAAACCGGATGGTTTCAAGAATGACACTGTGAATGTATCAGAAGCTACTCGTAAATGTATGTTATGTAGCAATACTATGCTTGTCTATGTTGGGTACTGGGGACTGAAAATGGCTGGGTTTCAGAAGCATTATAAGACATAGGTAAAACACATAGGACATTGGTAAACACATATAAGATCATATGCAGAGCTCATGTGTAAGTGTGGGGATCCATAATTTTTGGGAAACTCAACCTAATTGCTCTTTAAGTAGTCATTTATCATTCACAACAGAGGATAAAAACTATTGTGTTTTTCAACAGTGGGTCAATATTGATTGGCAGGATGACGTAGCATTCTTGAGTTTGAATAAATGTACCTGAGAATGGTATGCAGTACATTTTGAGGCCCACAACAATTCAGCTGCAGATGGGACAGTATTATATTAAGATCTGCCATATATTTTATTTTATAGATATGATGATGGCCATATTAAGTCTTAGAAGAAAAGATGTGCATTCACAGAACAGAGAGATAATGAAAATGATCAATAAACTGACATCTGCTAATATTGTTTCATTTGGGCAACAGCATCACCATTGGAAATGCCAATGACCCCAACATCTAAGGCTACTTCACAAACTGGTAAGAAGCTGGATGTTTCGGTGAATGACATTTTATTAAGAAGAAAGAATAGTAAAAGAATAGCATCTCTTTCAGATGCAAAATGTACTTTCAACTGTGACACTGTATGTATGAACAGAGCATACACCAGGTAACAGTGCAGATTTCCTATGAAAGAAGCACAAAATTGCAAGCAGGGGAAAGGGGTGGAAGGCACAATAAAGGAAGTAGAAGTGTTAATAGTGATAGAGTAGGTATTCTGGAATACTTCTGAAAATATGCACACTGTTTTTTGCTGTACAATATTGTGGCCTTCTAAAAAGTGTAGCAATACATTTTGCATTCAGTGTAAATCCAGCATTGAGACCACAGTTTTGCTGATTTGAACTAAGTCAAAAATCACTTCAGCTTTTGCTTGTCTGTGTAATTTCTTACTTTCACTTTGTAAGCAACTTCCCTATGTGCCAGACTATTCTGTCTTTGCCAGTGTCATGATCCTGCTCTCTACAACCCCGGCCACCTACTGGACTGTCTACGTTTTGCAATCTCAGTGTGTTGTTTACCTCACTCATGTGCTTCTGTTTTGCTGTCTGCCCTGCCCCTTTCTCCTCCCCTGCTCTGCACCCGGTCCTCATGTTCCTGATTTCTGTAATGAGTTTCAACTGTCCCTTGTTTGTTATAGTGCTGCCGTACCTATATATTATACAGTCCCTCCCTTGCTCCTTGTCTGATTGTCTGACCGTATTCCGTGTCGTGAGTTACTAATCTGTTGTTTAACCTGATTCCCGTGTTTTTGTCTGTACCACTGTTTTGCTTGTCCGTGGATTATTTGAGTTCTGGAACTTTGTGAACTTTTGGATTTTGCTTCCTGTAAACGTATGGATATTTGTTTTTTTTTTTTTGTAAACTGCCCGCCCGTTCTTTGATTGACTTTTGTTGGGCTTGATCTTTTGTGTGTTTTTTCCCTAAACTCTTTTGACATTTTTGTTGGATTACCTTTTTGTGACAGTTACGATCTTCTGAGCTTTGTCCCCTTTTTGAGATCACCCCTGACTTATTGTAATAAACTATTTTTGCACCGATCTGCTTTTGGGTCCCAATCCGTCTGTAACAGCCAGCATGCACAATATAGTTTAGTAGTATAATATTTTCCAAGTTATATATACTGTTCTGTACTAGCTGTGCTTGTTGACATCTTATATATCTTATTTGATATTTTTATTGCTGTAAAGATCATCATTCAAGGCCAAAATATGTTCCAAAAACTGGTATTCCACATAACACAAACATCAGATTTGTTGATCCATTTTAACGATTCCAAGATATTTGATTAATGATATTATAGTGATAATGATGATCACTAAAGCAACTTCTCCTAATGTCATTTTTTATCAGACGCACCACAGTTGGAGCCCACTTTGCATACAACTTCAAAAACTGGTATTCCATCTCTTGTAATGTATCATTGAAAGATGCCTTACAACACACAGTTCACAATATTGAACATATACTGACTGACTGACATTGTGCTTTTAATGAATGATCTCCATCTGCTCTTTTTCCCACTTTTGGAGAAGCTGGATGGTTTCAAGAATGACATTTTAAATTTATTAGAAGCTACTTATAAATTTATGTTATTTAGCAAATGCGCACTAAAAGATCTTGATTCTCAAAAGTGTAGTTTGACATAGAAGACATAGTTTGTTGACACAAACCATTCACGTGAAATATTTGCAGATTGTTCATTAAAACTTACAGTAAATGACCTTAACTTTTTGATAATTGTATTACTGTAATAGCACTTATAATAGCTATAGACAATCAGTCTTCATACTTTACAGCTACACCTAGCTGATATGCTTATACTCTGTCTCTGCAAGCCAGCTGAGTGCACAGTAGCGTAGGGGGATTGTTGCAGTCATTACGTTTAGGAAACGGATTGTCCCATATATCAGATCGGTGCATCCCTAATATTGCAATAAGATTAATTTTGAATTGCATTCAAAGCATACTCTCTTGCGGGCATCAGTTGACGTAATACCAGTGCAGTGGCAGTGTATTGTGGTACTTGCAGTGTTAACGGTGCATGTGAAATACCGTTGGGCCAGTTACGACATTCATTAAATACTACCTGGCGGGCCAAATAGAATTACATTGCGGACCGGATTTGGCCTGTGGGCCTTGAGTTTGACAGGTGTGTCTTAAAGCTTTCAAATTTTGTCAATCAAAGCCAGGTTGCCCAATCGGCATGTAACCGCTACCCCACCACACAGATAGATTTAGTTTTATCCTAATGCTATAATGTGTTTTTTTTCATTGTCTTTCCAGAAAATAATGAAAGTGCAACATTAAATGGTAAATTTTGGTCATTTTTTTGGCTTGTAATTTTTGTCATGTGATTTTGTTGTCGTAGCTTTGGTGATTTTTTTCAGCCCAAAGAATACATAAAACTGAAATATTTATCTTGCTGTATCTGAATAGTGTTTAAATAATGTTTGATCTTGAAGCACCACCTTACTTAACTTACATTATTATACATCTCACCACAGAACCACTGTTGATCATAGTGGCAGTTGTTCCTTGCATGGTTATACTGGCATTTGGACTCTTAGCCTACAATGGTAAGATAGAAATGTATTAACTGGTAAAATCATGCAATTTATTGAACAGAAAGTACATCAGTAAAGTTTTTATGTTTTTTTTCTCATAGATCAGGGGACAATTCAAACATAACCAGACAGTGCAAGTCCTTATATTTAAGAACTTTTGAGATGCATTGATTCTTAGTGAACAAATGGCAGGTATACAGTATTTACTTACATTTTAGCTAAATCATTTGTGTTTGTATTTCAGATAGACATGTGGATGTGGTGATACCTCTGAGCAGAACACAGACAGTAAGTATACTTCTGTGTATACATTCGTCTGGGGAAATGCTATCATATACAGTATTTTTGGGATAACCTGTTGTTTGACAACTCAGTCCCAAATTGGATTTAAAGCAACACTATGCAGTTCTTGTTGTAAAAGTGGACTAACCACCTAAAAGGCAGAACGTTTTCCAAAGATTGACATTGCAGTTAGCAGTGTCATGCTGTAACTGGGTTTTCTTTCATTTTGTGGTAGTTTCCTACCCTCCATCCAGAACTACACAGTGCACAGTGCTGGATAGCAGATAATCATAAACTTGCATTTATGCACACCACATATGACTGCATTTCATCCAAATTAGTTTAGAGATGGTACCAAAACAAATTGTCTGATTAAAAGGACACTTCAGATAGTGGTGAAAGTCACATAGTGTTGGTTTAATTCCTGGACAGTGCAACAGAACGTGAAGAAACAATCATACTTGTATTGTGTTGTGTTGTGTTCAGGATGACCCAAAAATGAAAGTATTTCCTGAAAATGTTACATAGTAGCTTTTATTAGTGACAACTTTACTCAGTCCCCACAACTCTGTACTTCCTTGCTATTGCTTCGTTACAGGACAGATAGGTGAGTCTTGTGAAATTACAAGCTGCTCTTCTAACTTTAGGTGGCTGATGACTCTGGAACCTACACCATGATCTCCACAGTGCCTCCAGCCTCAGGTGAGACTCAGTTAATCCCTTGCAGAGAAAGAAACACTCTCTATCCTTTCTTCTCCTTTTATGTTATTTGGGTATTGGTATGGTCACCTTCCAAAACCACTATTTCAATGAAGTTCAAAACAATGTCTAAGTGAGCACAGCATATCTGGTCTAAATTGTATAGCACACCACAAAGTATGCAGATAGTGAGGACTACAGCAGTGTCAGACTGATATGACAAACACCTGTGGGAAATGGGTCTAAATCTGGAGAAGTGAGAAATAGGGATGTGGTGGCAAGACCAACTTCACTCATCTGCACTCTCTCTCTCTCTCTCTCTTCTCACATATATATATATATATAATACACCTCTTAGTTGAGTAGTTTTAGCATGATTTTGCTTGTATGCAACATACAGTGTATATTTTCCATTGGATGAATGAGACAATTGCGTTTTTTTCAGATGAGAAAAAAGGGGATTGCATTTGTTCTGAACAGGATGATGTGAGTGCATTATAGAGACTTCTGGATGACATGAATTCCTCGCAAATTAATTACTGGAGTTTTTTACATAAAGTATATATAAAGTCCCCAAGTTCAAGAAAGGGTTTCTGTACTTTTCATTGTTTAGTTATTCATAATCCATACCCATATCCTGTCTACTGCTCTATATCTGACACCCAAAGTGCTCTATATCTGACACCCAAAGTGTCTCCAACCAGAGGGACCAGACCTACAGCTTAGTGCAGGACTACAGGACTCCTGTAGTTACACAGCAGGACATGACCTATAGCCTGCTGCAGATGCACTAACACTACAGTATCATATGACACACTAGTTGTGCACTCATATTGCTGAAAGGTAGAGTAAGTAATGCTAAGCAATTTGTGACATCTTTTGTAACATTCAGCAATCAACTCCTCATTATTCACTGAAATGGGGGCAAAGTGGAGGCAGCCTGTTACGCAAGCACACATGTTTCTGAGGGAACATTGAAGGAAGGGCTGAGCTACAGTACCTCTTTAGTGTGTTTTGTTAGGTGTTTGGCTGAAAATAATACATTTCTTTGGACCAAAGAAAAGAAAAAATATAAACATAAATAAATATTATGTCCTCAAGCATCTCTTACCCTATAGATCTCATTTTTAGATTCACTTGGCTGATGATAATGACCCCCAGTGCCTTTTTATAGATGTGTCTGAAGTTGTAAAAATATATGGAAGCTAAAAAAAATAAATAAATTGTTTTACACTTTATACCCCTTGGCAGTACTATTTACTTATTCACACCATTTGCCTTTGCAGAATTACAACTGTAGAGAGCATCATGTTCAGTTTTCTTTGTCATTGTTTGATATTTTATAATCCTTTTACAGTGTTACCACAACATGCTGCATGAAGCGATCAATAGCTTTGCAGAGTTTCTTACTCATTTATAAAAATTAAAGAAAGAAAGCATAATCCAAATTTTAAAAAATGTTTAGACAGTGTAAAATGTGAATGAAAACAAAAGGGGATAATCTGCAAATCTTGTGAAATTGCATCTGCTTGTGAAAAGGCTAAATAAACATATCAGATTGAAAAAGAAAAATGTGACTTTCATGAAACTCATTTTGAATTTGATGCCAGCAACATGTCTCAAACAAGTCTGGAAACCATGCTGGTCAATCTGAAAACACAGAGTAACATTTCACAATAGCTAATATGACCACCATGATTTGGTGATTTTCTAGTCTCTGAGAAGTAACAATGTGGAGTTATTCATCAGTGCAACAATATAAGAACTCCTAAGGATCAATAGTACAATACTGTATTAAATGAGTAATGTGGTCAGTACAAAACGTTGAGCAGCACCAGGTAATCCAAAATAAAACAGAAAAAAAAACAAAATGTAATCTACAGGCATTTGCCAGCAACACCAGAGAATCAAGTTAGAAAGTAAAGCTCAGCAATATGGTTCAGCATAGTGAAGCCAGTACCTCACGATGAGGGTAAGTAAATAAGGTAGTGGCTTAAGTAGCAACATTAATGAGAAGACTGCAGGTGTAGTGATTGAGTTTGTGAGGCTTAGTGCAGATGGTGAAATGAACTAAAGTCTAAAAAGCACTCAAGTCACATTGCAAATGCATTGGTTAACTCCCTCCCGCCCCTTTCCCTTATGTATGATGTCACAACTATATGAACTCCTTTGGGAAAGTCTGTAGGCTAGCATGGAAATCAACTCTCACACACTTCAGATTTGGACAGCTTGAAATGTCATTAATTTTGCGTCAGTTGTATGAAAGAGTTTAGTTAGTTATCAGTTATGTTTGGATTAAAAAGTTTAGGTTTCAATTACTGTCACACACAAGTAGAAAAGTGACTGAGGTCATATAAAACAGTAATGTCTGAGAATGCTTTTATACATATCAGTCTCTTAGTCTGTGAAAGTGGCTTGGCTAATGTTCAGAAGTGTGTGGTCAGAGAGTGGTCCTAATGTGTACAATGGCTGTGTGGTTAGGGAGTGGCTGGGAAGTGACTGGAGGAAGTTGTTAGACCTACACTCATGATTTGCAACTTAGTCGTCATTGGCATAGACATTTACATTTATGCATTTAGCGCTTTTATCCAAAGCAACTTACATTTTGTCAACTATCAATTGTTCAGGGCCAGTCTCCCCTAGAGCCACTTAGGGTGCCTTGCTCAAGGGCACAACGGTGGCAGATGGGATACGAACCCACAACACTTTGTATGGTATTGTGTTTATTACATTGGCAGTCAGCAGCTCCACAGTTCATACTGGTTCCTGTCCTTTGCCTTTGGAATTTACAACAGTTCTGCAAAATACAAACTACAATAGCCTACTCAGCAACTGGGAGTACTCAGTATTTAACATAAATAAATAGGGTCTTTAATACAGTATGCAAAGGGTAAACTCAGATAATCTCATTTTAAGCTTCATCCACCTTTAAATCTCTGAAGTAGTTCTACAGACACGTTTTTTTTTTTATTTATTTTTTTAAGTAAGAACAAAACAAGGCAAGGTTGTATGAAAGACTTTCATTAGTTATCATGTGTGGATTAAACAGTTTAGGTTTTAATTACTGTCACACACAAGTAGAAAAGTGACTGAGGTCATATAAAACAGTAATGTCTGAGAATGTGAGACAATGTTTTGAAGAATGTCTGAGAATGTTTTTTATACAGTATCTAACCCCTACAAAACTTGTATTTAAACAGATAAAGTTTGTAAAATGTAAGTGAAAGATGTATAAATAGATAGCACCTTGTTGATTTCTACAAACCCTTCAAAAATGGTTCATGGGTCACAGCTGTGGTAAGACTGCGTGAGAACAAATGTGTGCAACACTGCATGCAATAGTTCTTTATTTCTCTCTCTGACCACACTCTTTAATGGAAAAACAAGTGAGCTAAAGACGTGTACGTAGATAGCACTATGATGGCTTCACACACTTCACAGCTATTCTTGACAGCCACATCAACACTAAAAATTAGTGGGGACCATGCTAACATCAAACACTTGCACCATGTGTATATGCAGAGGCTTGCATCTTGTCTGAGTCAATCATCCATTTAATGCCTCACCATGAAATAACCCCACAAAAGAGTCAATGCAAAGCAGGTATGGAAAGTTCAAAGTGAATGCAATCTCCTGCAGTATTCTGGAGAACTGTATAATATATATTGTATAGATCTTATTAGGGTAGCCCCAACAGGGTAATGGCAGCCTCAACTGAAACACCAACAAATTTATAACATTATTGCTACTACCTAGCTGCACATAGTCCTTCAGATCAAGTCGACTACTGTGAAAGAATGAGTAGTATTTATACCACTTTTGCCCTTCAAATCACAGTGAAAGTGTGCCAGTCCACAGCCCAGTGCCCAGTCTGTTTGTTAGGCCAGTCTGCCTCTGATTCAAAGTGTCTATGCAGAGTCGTGTCTGGGTGTTACTGCATCCTCCTGTAGGATATGAACATATTCAGTACTGACTTAAGTAAGAGGAGTTACTGATCTTTCACATGATATCAAGGCAAATCATTTTTGTATCAGAAATTTGATACAAGCTAGACAGTTATGTTAACCTCCTGGGACAACTTTTATATGTGCTTTTAGCCTGTAAACATATTCAAAATATTATTACAAGTAAGCAGTATGCACTGAGCAATTATAACTCGGTAGTTGTGCAAGAACAATATTAAACTTGTGTTTTCTACACATATCTGTTCACTTCCAGTAAAGGTTCCTCTGTGTGCTCAGTGCTGGAGTTTGTATTCTCAAATGTTTGACAATTGTCAAACTGTTGTGTCTATCTCAGTTACTTCCCCTGTCAAAGGCCATCCAGTCTTTACTCTCATGTAGGTGATGTTGTATTATGGGAAATGTACAAGAAAGTAGTTTTGTGTTGACGTAGTTATGCAGGTTAGTTGTCTTATACAAGTTACAGGTTGTGCACACTTGATCACGTTTTCATCTCTGGATAAGATGAAGATGAGTAAGGGCAGTTAATAGTGTATTACCAAGGGCTAAACTTTAACAAGGGCACTGTAGTATTAAAGGTGCCCTGCCATAGATCTATATGATTAGAGGCCAAACCGCATTTCGTTACCAGTATTTATACATGAGTAATGACAATAAAGTTGAATCTAATCTAATCTAATCTAATATGGTATTTCAAATTGTTCTCTGAGGTCTCCAAAGATAACTTCAGTTGAGCTGAAGACCTTAACAATGTTATATACAAGCTATTCAAAAAGCTCTAGAGTAAAGCACCTTGTTTTTCCACCTAGGATAATGATCTGTGCTTTGTTATGTGCATGGGAATGTTGAGTGAATATTTACATTAGCTTGCTAATATCAGAATTACAAGTAACAAAAAACTAAAAGTGTTGGATTATAGACTAGACTATGATGAGCACATCCACAATTGCTTGGAGATTGTAAACAGACACCTCACAGTGGGGAGCTTGTAATGTGTATGGTTTCACACTGGCCAATATAACCAGATAACTGCTTTGTGATTCTTACAACCACATGTTAAAACTTACGAAGCCTGTTATATTCGCCAAAGCTGAGAAGTCATTCTTTCGAAATGTGCTGTACACAGGAATAATAAGAGACTCCAAATATTCACTCCAGCCATTTGTCCCTAGCCTCCTGTTATTCAGCATACTACAAATGAGATAATGCTGTTTTTACCTGTTATCTTCATTTCATGGATATTCAGTGATCCTGCATAGTTAGGACTGATGGGCACTGATCTGGCACTGGGCACTGATCAAATAGCCTGATGCATCATTCGCTTTCACATCGTTTCACTTCATCCAAAGCGTCTGAACCCTAGCCATAGGTATATGTTTGCTCCACGGTGGGCAGATACTTTCTGCTTCAAGTATGCTACGTGTTCAATTCAATTCAATGTTAATGCTTTCAGTCCTCCCTCTGCTCACTGATTGGCCCGTCCCAGCTCAGAGAAGATGCGAACCAAAGCTTACACCTGGGTCCCTGGCTACAGTGGTGGAGCAATGACAAATTGAGTGGAAGCACTAGGTGGCCTTAGCCTGCGTGCTAATCAAATACAGGAGAGCATGGACTGGGTGATAATGCAGTGCCATCCAACAAATGGCTCAAGGTTGGTCAAGCCTATATAAAATCAACTTTTTGAATTGGCCTGATTTCTCTGTTTATTTCTTTCAGCACATCCTGTTATTTCTTTTAACAGGAAGCGCATTTTTACTCCTGTCCAGGTCTTTCAAAAGTACCCATGGGAAATCAAAAAATAGTGAGATACTGAGATAACCCATCGCCTGTTTCTTGTCAGGGACCTGTTGAAAATTCATCAGGCAATTTTGGTAACAGTAAAATAAATTAGACTTAGTGCTGATAAAAGAGGACTGTTTCACAACTGAAAAAAAAAATTCTTGTATCACACCAGCCAATTTAGGATTGCAAAATATTAATTCTAAAGAGATCATTCTCAAACTATATATCATTTATTAGGGTTTAAGTGAAACACGTGAAATCTCAATGAGAGCTCATTTTTGCTTTGTCATGTTCAGCAACTGAATCCAGTTACCCTCTCGATTTCTCTAAAATCTTCTCTCTTCCAGTCTTCACTTTCTCATGTGGACCAACTGGTAATATTTAGCTTAGTTCCTTATGTTCCTTGACAATCACTCAAGGTAAGTTTATCTTGAATTAAGATGGGACTTGTGCAAGAAGGCCGGCTTCACAGATGGAGGCTCCCGGTGGAGCTAGAGCTACGTCTAGGCCAGTGGTTCCCTACCTCTGGGCTGCGGCCCTCTAGTGGGCCGTCAAGGTTTTGCAGGTGGGTTGTGGGAGGCCTTTCTATAAAAAATATCATGGATTACTAAAAATGATTGAATATTTAAAGAAAAAATATCCAAAGGGATTTACATTAAAATAAATTAAATCAATATTAGTCTTTCCTTCAATCGGAAGTTCCGGTGACATTTTGTGTGAAATTGGTATGGTGAACGTGGATTGGTATTATGGGTAATGCTGGCAGCTAAACGTAATTAGAAATGGTTGTTAGGTGGAAAAATATGCATTGTGGCCTATGTTTTTTTTTATTGGAAAAGTCTTAATGACAACATAGTTCAAAATTACAAAATTACATACATACAATAAATGAAGAAATGCTTAATAGAATAAATAATCTCATTCTCATCTCAGAGTTGAATATAGGCTAAAATTTTTCAGAGTTGAAAGGTCTAAAGTTTGGGAACCTCTTCCACACTGTAGGAGACTAACTAAAAAATAAACAAAAGGTTAGAGAAAATGTAAAGGCCTGAGCCAGCACAATGCTAGTCTATAGCCTGTATAAATAAAAAATTCTGCTGAAGAAAAGCCTGTGATTCCCATAATCCCATATGCAGTATAACAGACTTGAAATCCATCTCGGTCACAAATTAACATGCTGCAGTGCTGCGAATGTCAGGCCACTAGATTGTAACCTTGTGTTATGACAGTTCCATTTAAATTTCACAGCGAGTTGGGAAAATTGATATGCAAGTGTAATATGGCCAGATAAGTGAAACTTCAAGGTGTGTGGTTATCTGAAAATAATGCACATTCTAAATAGAGCATCACAATAGGATATTTGATCAAGCAGTGGTATAAATTGTAGTAGTTCTTCGGGATCACCAAATAGCATCAAATAAGATTGTGAAACATGAAACAAAGCTGTTGCATTTGTAAAATAGCTGACTACTGATGACTCTGACACTGGAGCTAACACCTTGAACCCGTTACAGCCCTTAGCCTGAGGTAAGACAGACTTGCTCCTTCTATATGAGCCACCCTCTTCCTTCATCTTTGCTTGACTGCATTGTTTTTGCCACACTATGTTATAACGCAGTGTCTGTGTTAGTTAGATTTCTACACAGAGCAGATTTCTCTAAGGGGAACTGACTTTGATGACCCTTGACAAAGGCTCATTGTTTGGAGAAATAGAGGCCCAAGGAGAAGAGAAAAAGATATTTCTCTTAGTATCTGTACAGCCTATGCACAACTGATCATCGACCTATATACATACACACTATCTCATCAACCTGCACACTACATGCCTACATGCCTTCACACAAAAAGTTTGGTCAGTAGGTTCATGTTTTGTTGAACTTTTGAATTCATGATTCAGTATTGGGATTGGTATCACAGATTAGTATGACTAACCAAAATCATAAATCATGTATAGAGAATTATGTTCTTTTAGATGAGGGCATAAGGAATGCATTTTGCAGGATGATGTGAGGACACCATTTCAAGCTGGATTTACAACAGAAACCATAAGCTCATTTCTAAGATAGGCTCAGTCAGATGAATTAAGATCCCATACACTGTTTTCATCTTTGTGTATTCAGTTCTTGAGTCTCTGCTCTCAGTTCTGCTCTCTCTCAGGCAAACATATAATGCCTACTGTACTATATCTGACACCCAAAGTGTACTCAGTGTGAAGGACCACATCTACAGTTTGGTGTAGGTCTACAGGACTCCTGTAGTTACACAGCAGGACATGACCTATAACCTGCTGCAGATGCACTGATACAGCAGCTTAGTATGAAATATGAATCAGACACTAATAGTATTTAACATAACTGAGGTTGTCATTCCATGAGATTAAGACTTTTCATCAAAAATTCTCTTCAACAATAGGGAAAGGCTTAGTGTCCATACCATCATGCTATTGCTGATGATGAGACCAGTGTTTGGTAATCAGGATATTTAAAGCAACACTGGCAATTTTTATGTAAAACTAGTGGACTAGTTATCTGAAAGGCAAAAATTTCCATATACATATTGTCACTGATAGAAGATTGGTGTTTAATGCCAATACAGTCAACAATGTCATGCTGTAAAGGTTTTCTACCTTTCACCCAGAACTGCATAGTGCATATCCTAGATCACACCTTCATATGTCTACATGGCATCCAAATCTGAAGATGGTACAATTTGTCCAATAAAAGGAATTAGTGGCGAAAAGTTATATTGCTTTAAAGCTGCTGTAATTCTCATGGAATAGTTTTAGTTTGGAGTCGTCTTCAATGCAGATTTGTATTAATGTGCATTAGTTTATATTTTAAGTGGCCACACGGGGTAGGCTGTGATCTAATAGATCAGCCACCAGGCACTATTGATTTGCATTCTATTACAGGATACCTAAACAAGACAATTCACAGTGCACAAGTATTTTTGAGATAGTGTCATAGGCCATGGGCAAGATAGGCTTGCAGTGTGTGCGTTTGTCCCCTGCATCAGTGGCTATCTGCTCTAGTGTACCCCGCTGGCACTAATCAGGGTCTGATTCAGTGTGGTCCACATCAACTGGGATGACCAACGCCACATTCTGTCAACCTGGAGCTGTACTTGATGATATTTTCTGGTCTAGTTAGAGCGTCTGGTGGATCTTGTGATGAAACATGCTGTCTCTCCCTTGATGCGCATGATTGTGTCACAGTTCTCCTTGTCATGAGATACACATTTACAGAAATACATATTTTACAAGGTCAGTCATGAATCCACTTGTGTATCAGTAAGTCAAGTACAGGGTGATGTTGGGCATATGTTCACCTCTCCCAACTACTCTTTGTTACATCAACTGATATGTCTAACTGAAACTAACTAGAAGGGCATGATCAGCAATGTTGGCTTGTTCAACTCATGAAGTCAAAATGATTCCTGCAGCCAGCTTCAGTCTGGCTGATGCTTTCAGCAGATTATGGCAACATGGCAATGATGCAGGCCCTAAACACAGGGCGATCCCTGTTCTCTTTTTAGGACTTTCAAGTTATATTTGAAGCTTTGTTGTTCTGAGCTCACCCACTGTATATGTCACAGATACTTTCAGATCACAAATAAAAATAGAATGGTTTGTGGTGAAAAGTTGATAAGTTCATATTCAAAAAGTGCATCAATTTACATCCAAGAAGTAGGCTATTAAAATTAAAATAATATAAGCACACTGTATGTAATGCCTATTAATATAACTGCCACACAGTGCTCTGTGTACCATCCAAAACAAAAGGAAGTATTCTAAACTTCAATCCATCCCTATTCCTTAGACATCTTTTAAAACTGCAGCATAGTCTCCTTGATGGCTTATGCATATGTAGCAGAGAGGTATGGAAGGAGGCCAAAAGTCACTGTAGCTTGATCATGCCACCCTGGGCCTAATGGTCTGGGATGTCTTTAGGACATTACTTCTAATGAAACAACCAGATCTTCTTGATTGAGATGTAAATTTGATTCAAATTAGATTTTTCAAATTAGATTTTTCAAATTATATTTGATATTTATTGATAAATATATATGTTTATAAAAAGAGGTGCCAAATAACACTTGGGCTGTGTTGGGAGTCTACAGCTCCCCAGCAAGAACAAGTAGCTGGACAGAGACTTACCTGAGTGCTGGACTAAGACTTAGCTGGAAGTGTGGAAGAGGGAGGGGCAATGAGGGCAGGGTGTGACAGAAGGGAGCAGGCAGACATAGTCAACCTGCTACACAAACTCTAAAAAGTCAATGATCTGTCTCCATTCCTTACTTTTACCATTTCCTCATGTTCAGGTACAATTATTTGAAATTTCAGTTATTCGGAGAGAGAGTTTATGAATACATATCATGCATAATATTTTGAGAAGTAATAAAATATACAGAAACAAACAATAACAAATATACCACTGTACCTCACTTTATCATTACTTCCACCAGTAAAAGTGCATTGCATCAACCATTTAGCCTGGCAGTTTTAGGCAGGTGGGCTGTAGGTAGAGTTTAAATTTCAGTTTCAGTTCACTTTAAGTTCAGCTTCAGTTTGAGTGCTTAGTGAGACAGACCAGTGAGATAGGAGACAACCATTAATGGCAATGGAGTACAACAAAGCTGATAAAACACAGACATGACTCGCTTGTTTTTGCTTAGCCATGGCCATGGTGAGTTTCCAGAAATCAAATTCTTGCAACAGTATCTTCGGTGGGTATCACTTTCTATAAGCCCAGTAATCATAAATCCTTTTAACTAATGTGCACTGTTTATACATTCTCATGACTGTCTTATCAGTCAACTTGAAATGTCACAAAGCATGATAAAGCTTCAATTTGTTAACTGTCCTTTTAAATGACAATTTCTCATGCCAAATAATGATGAGTTAAATGTGCTCAGTACATAAAATAAAATGAACAAATAATTACTCATGGAAATCAATAAGGAACCATTACAGACAGTGAGTAAAGTGGTCTCCCTAGTATAAAAACACAAAGAAGCTTTATAATGCTTTGTGCCACTTCAAGATGTTAAGGTTTATATGATAGCATTATAATGCCTTATGAGTACAGTCATGAGAATGTATAAACAGTTATGAATACTAATGTCATTAGTTCTAAGGATTTTTGAATGCATTATAACCTTCTATAAATGTATTTATAGCCTAACTCTTTATGAATACTGGGTTATTGAAAATATGCTTTATGTTTAGAATGGACTTTAAGTTCCTGTCTGACATTTTTTCAAAAGAACCTTTATGAAAGCAATGCAACAATGAGTCCATTTACAATACACAAATAGCAGTAATCCAACTATGGATCTTATTCTGAACATGGCCATATTGTAATTGTGATGAAATATGAATGACCTTGTAAACACAGCCACTGTTTGTGTCTGTAAAGGTGATGATAATGAACTGAGGCCTTAATATTTCTATTTCAGGATATCCACAACCTCAACTCTCAGTATCATCTTCGGTAACTTTTCCAACAAACACAGTGCAGCTCATACTCTTGAACCACTTCCGTGTTTGGGGTAAGCGGAAATAATGTGGTACATAGTTTAAAATATTCAGTAGTCAGGTGATTGACACCTTTTTTATTCAATAGCATTCACTCTTAGGTTTCAAATGGTATGTGGGTTTCCCATATTAGGAGTAGCCAAAGACGCGATTGGTTGATGCGTATCCAGCTAGTCACGCTTGGGCGTTATCGTGCGTCAAGCAAGCCCTGTCATTGCCCACGTGTACCGGCTGTTTGCTTTTTTGCGTTGGTTGTGCCGAAGTAAAGAGATTTACTTGTGAAAAGCGCTGGAATTACTTTTTGACTCCGATTTCACCGTGGCAGAGGAGGAAAGCCTCTCAGAGAGTGACGGCTATCCAACAAGCATGGATTCCTTTGAGGAGGAGGCATTTGATGAAAGGCTGGACCGTGTCTTGGACATGTAAGTACACTATGGAGCAAAGACAGCACTCGACAGGTCGTTAGTATGCATTACAATTAGTTGTTTGAGAACTTTGGTTTATCTTAGGTCTTATATTATAATGTTAGAGTTATATTATAGAGTATATTATGACAAAATAACTAATGCATGACTAAACTAATACATGACTAAACGTTTTTGTTCATGCGATTTATGACTATCTACATACTGTGTATTTGGCTTTCTTAGCCTGATGAGATGCAAATGCCTAGTAATCAGTACTGACTCAGGTAAAAAAAAATGTTGAGCTTAGGCCCTATAATATAATCTTAGAGTTTATATATTATGACAAAATAACTAATGCATGACTAAACAGTGTTTTATTGTTGTCTTTTGTGCATGTAATTTATGATTATCTACATGCTGTGTATTGAAATGACATGTCACTTTTTCATTTCAGTGCGTGTCCAGCTGAAGACACATCTGGCCTTTCCTTTGTGCTTGTTCAGACTGTCTCACACATGCTCTCTGGAGCTGCTACCCCTGCTGTAGCCACAGCTGCCACAGTCCTGCCATTGTGCCCTGGAGGTGCTGCCACCACTGCTGTTGTTGCTACAGCCCTGCCACTGCACCCTGGAGAGGTTTTTGGTATAATTTGGAGAGGGTATAGGCCACCAGTAAAATTCATCCAAGAACATACATAGCAGTTCCTTGAAATTAACTCAGCATGGTTAACTGTGGTTCAGAAGGTAAGAAAAAAGTAAATAAACATATTTTGTAAAAGACAGTTGTTTTGTATTTTGGTGATTTTGGGTAGGCCAAAAGACATTTTGGGAACGCCTATGTATACCAAATGTATTTTATGTGTAAAACCAGTAAATTTTTTTACACTTGTTACCATGATGTGGGTGAATCATAAAATGCTTTGTTTAGTCTCCTGTCACACTCATAGCCAATTTCACACTCCAAATTCAAAATAAATGGTAGGCGTTTTTGAATTTCATGACACTTTTTTTCTGCATTTCTAGCTGTTCAAATGAATGTATAATGACTCTAATAAAACACCTTGGATGTCTGAATTAATGGCCCAGGTGTCTTCTTCATTTTAAGCCATGGATCATTGTTATGCAAGGTGTAGAACCAGAGATATTGAAGCCTGAAGTTCAACAAGCAAAATATAGGCAGAAATTACCCATTTTGCCCTCTGCATCAAGGGGTTAGGACTTTATTCCTGTGTTGACTCTCATGGTAGATAACTTACAGCAACCCATTGTAAACGTGGGCCATCACCCAGCTGATACGCAGTTGTTCATCTGCTGTGAAATACCCAACCGGACCTGGAATGCCTCTGACTGTCAGCTGTATATTGGACATGAAGAGAAATTTTACCTGACAACACCAATAGTAAAAAGATCATCAGAAGGGCTTTACTGTCATTTTGCTGCGGAGGAAAATGATTTACATCGACGTCTACAGTCAGTGAGGAGCAGAGGGGTGAGCACACAGAACCTCCAGCTCTTTCTCCACGCAGTGATCCTCATGCCATTGAAGGTACTGAGTAATACGCAAAATACTAGTTCATTTTTAAAAGCAAAAATGATTTATGTATGAACTGTTAGTTTGTGTAGAGATTATCATAACAGCCTAGATGTACTGTGACTTAAAAATGATTTCTTGATTCCAGCCCCTGACTTACTCTCCTTTAACACACTAATAAATCTTACTTTCAACACATCTTGTTAGATCCAAGACTCAAATTATAGTTGTCTTAAACACAAGAGAAGTATCTCAGTATTATAGAATTGATTAATTAAATGTAACAGCAGATTGTGAATACAATTATGTAGTAATAAAGATTGTGATACCAGCTATCAGAAATAGGTGTCATGTGTTAATATTGCGTTTGAGCCTTAGCACCGCCTCGAACGTACAGTATTAACCAATATATGTGCACTCATTCATTATCGTTCATTATTCCTTACATAAAATACATTACATTCTACACAGGAAATAGAGCTAATGAATTTGTCTTTTCACAGATATTGTTGATTAAGGTTTAATGTAGTTTGGTTCCAAAATGCTATATCTACCATTTTAATTCATTTTCAGAAATAATTTTTTTACAATTTGTTTTTCAAATATATCACTGCATCCACATTTGGGTTGTTTTTAATATATTTATTTCTACAAAATAAAATAAATTTAATTTAAGTTTGATCAATAATTACTGAAATGCACAATTAAAAAACATGACTTTTAAATATTTTCAAAAAAGGCTTTATAGCTTTTTGGAACCAAACTCTTCATGTCATTAAAATATTTTCAATCCTATTAGCTATATAATGGCTGTTTCAAAAATGAATATGGTATTAATTTCTACATTTCTACAGAAAACGTTAGTTTGATGTCAGCACTATTATGAATGTGCATATGGATGATGCTAAGTTCTTATACAAATCTGTACATTCTAGATCTATACATTCTAAGAAAGACATTTCAGTGCTTTCTTTCAGGTACTAAATCATCCTTTGAAAGGAAAGCTTATGACTTGTAGCAGTTGATTCCACTTAAGAGCAATTTATTTATAAGTGTCGATAAAACAAATATGTTAACATAGAAAGAATAGAAAGAATAATAGAAAGAATCTTTTCGTGCACATTAAGTAAACAATATGGCCGACTTGGATGTGGGTGGAGTTGGATATCCAATGTCCTACAGACTGCAGCTAGACTTACTGTACTTGTTGCAAGTTGATGTAATGATCAAATTAATTCTGAAGAGATATTGAAGACTTTTTACTTCCTCTTTTTCTTTTCTCTCTTCAATCCTTTAAGCCTGAAGCATCTTTGAATAAAAGAAAGAGAGAAGGAAAACACTTTAAAGGTGTTAGCCTGTATTAAAGTTTGCTAACACAGTAAGAAATTAGCTATTTTAGCTCATTAGCCATGTCCCTAAATCTCAGGCACCGATCAAATCAGTCTGTGTGATATGAACAGGATCAGAGCCATGTTCATACTTTCTCATTGGGCTTAACACAATGACAGCCTGAAGCAGTTTTGGTAAACACTGAAGATATTAATCGTCTTTGGCATCAACAATAAACGAGTTGGACAAAAAAGGTCTGGTCTGGTTTCAAAGCTGACATCTCAAAACTCCATACTAATCTGAGTTAGTTTTTCAAAATGGAATTTCATATAAATTCTGGATGTATGAAGAGGTTCACAAACAGACCTTTAGCATCAAAGGAGACATAGATAGAAAAACCATCCCTGCCTTGGCTTTGATGAGAGGCTGTGCATGGCCAAAGAGCTATCATGAACATGAGGCATGGTTGTGCCCTCCCTCATTTCAAAATTGAGCTTATTTTATTCTGTACATCAGAGAAATACGGTACAATACTCTGTTCATCCATTCTATGTCCCCTTTAAGGCAACTGATCTGTCTTAGGATTAATAGTAACCAGGTGGCATGACAGAGATGGAACCCAAAATATTTTTTGGGCTATGCTTTTCCTTTGAGGAAGGCTTCAAGCAATGCACCAAGATGGCAGCCTACATTGCTCTTTATGCTTTATTAAACATAGGTGTGTAACAGGGGTGGGGGAATCGCAATTAGTCCACCCAGGTGATGGATACGCTTTTAAGTTTTTGTCTGCCAGAAGACCATATATATACTGTATTTATATCCTACATCGCACTCATCTCTGGCCTCATGACTTTATTGGGGGTATGGTGTGCTCCTCACAGTGTTTGGGTTGGTGCCTCACCACATTAACTGATATACGCATTTCATGTTGGGGCACAAGGAACTTTCGTTTCCTATGTGCCCCCATCACTTAATGTTAGCTGCCGTTTTGCTATCTGGTCTACGTTATACCAAATTCTCTCATTCTCATATCTAGTCCTTGGCAATGTCAAACAATAGGACAATTAATTGATTCACACAGAATTTCTCCTTTAATGAAGTTTGAGTTTATGCTTGTGTCAGGCATGATTGTAATGCCATCCTACATTTACTGTGAATTGTAATTGTGTTCAATTGCAATTGATATTGTGAATTACAATATTATCAGGATATCAGACTTTGACTAGGACTGCTAAATCAGAAGCTGGTAAGTCATATGTGTAAATACTGTGAGAATTGTTCTAATGTTATCAAAGAAAAATTACTTTGATTGGATATTGATTCACAAACAGTACATGTTGAGCAGTTGTTAGCTGCTGGACTTTAATTCAAATTAGTCGAGAGGTCTTCTAGAAGGTCATGTCAGGAATCTGGTGATACCGTTAATACAATTATCATGAAGGTATGGATACTAATATGAGGGGTATGAAACATCTAGCTTCTTCTCATAAAACATGAAATATACTAGATTCTTTAAAATATCCATCTTCATGATTGGTCACCTTGTATGATTCCTGCAGTAACATGAGAGAATGAAAAGGCAGCCAACAAGTGTTGTCCTAACCTTTGCTAAAGTGAAAGGAAGCACTTAAATATGTAACTTACAGAATCTAACAAACTCTTGACACTAATATTTCCAGGTCATTTCACTTTGAACCTACTATCTTCACAAAGCTTTCTGACATGAACGTTTTCTGTCCCTTTCCACAGCTATTATCTCTCACCTTACATCAGAGAGACCGAAAGATGCTACAGATAGTCAACAAAGTCAGGTCACAGTAACAGGTACAGTGTATAAATTTAAGACATAAAGCTAAACTTAACTTAATAAAGCTTGATGCATGTTCCATTTTGAAAAAGCTCACTGAATATAAGCTACAATATTAAGACATTAAATTGGCTTCTTTTTTGCTCACCTCAATCAACAGTATTTGACAATAAGACAATAAAATAAAATAAGGAATGATGGCATGCATTTAAATTTGCATCAGAGTTATTCTGAAATTGTGAATTTAAATGTATTGTATCAGCTTACCAGACCCTGACCAGCATTGCTCCATCAGTAGCTGGTAAGTCGTTATGTGCAACAGCTGGGAGAATCCCTCACCAAATGTTAGAAATCAGAGACACCATGTTTCTCTACACATTATTTCATGTTTTATGCTCAACAAAGCTGTCATTAAGGTATGCAAACTTGAGGAATTTGATTCATGAAACATACATATTGAACGTTTTAGATAAAAATAATATAGACCATTTACCTTCATTATTGGAATCCCCATAACCACCTTCACTGTGAAATTCTCACCTGTAATTCTTACCAAATGAGTGAGTGACCTGGTGTTAATAAGTGCCCAACATGCATGGAAACTCCTTCAGGTCTTTTGCATATGTAGCGGATCGGTAAAAGGCCAAAAGCCAATCACTGTAGCCTGACTATGCCACCCTGGGGCCTAATGCCTCAGGAATATCTTTAGGAGATAAGCACAGTTGAGGCATGTTCCATAAAACAAATGTTTACTGATCAAAAAGGATGAAGGTGTTAAATTCGCTAAAGCTCAAGACAAACCCAAATGCAGATCGGCACGGTTTATTTCTCAATGGGCCAAAAACTGTACAACAGCAAACAGCACGCAGTGGGAGAAAGCTCAGGAGATCTTGGTAATTTCACAGTGACAAAAACTATACAAAAACAGTACGTAGTGGGAGAAAGCTCAGGAGATCTTGGTAATTTCACAGTAGCAAAAAACTATACAAAAATAGTACGTAGCAGGAGAAAGTTCAGGAGATCTTGGTAAAGCAAAACACGCAAGTAATCCAACAGGGGGTTTCCAGAAACAGGTATCGAAGGCAGGGGTTGGGAAAACTGAGAAAACTCAAAATATCCAAAAGGTATCAAGACAGTAATCCAAGATTCTTCAAAAGGTTCAGGAAAAAGCAAAAAAAGTCCAAAGACTTCCACTAGACAGACACAAGAAACGAGAGCAGGTAAAAAACAAGGGAAACAGAACTCACAGGTCGGTGAGCAGACTAGAGACAGACTTACAATAGGCGGGGAACAAGGTCAGATGATCAGACAAGGGACAGAGAAAAAAAACTGGGGTTTATATAGGGAGCAGGAACATTAGGGCAAACAGGGAGCAGCTGACAATCATTACTGGGAACAAGATCATTAAAGACAGGTGTGGAGCAGGGAGGAGAAAGCTGCAGGGCAAGGGAACAGAACAGAAGCACATGTGACCAAAACAAACATAGAGGCTGCAGTGCAGTGTTAGTCCAGCGGGGGCCAAGGTATCAAGAAGCAGAACCATGACAGTACTCCCCCTCTAACGGACGCCTCATGGCGTCCTTTTGACTGAGGCGAGGCGCTGGTGAGGAATCGGGAACCGTGACAGAAGAGCAGGTGAGAGTTGCTGGCAGGCGGCGAGTCGGGATACGGGGCAGGAGCGCAGAGCGTTGGTCGGAACTGAAGCACGGGTTGGAGTCCAGGATGGGCGAGCAGAGCGTAGGTCGTAGGCAGGCCAAAGATTGTACCAAGTGCGGAGGAACAGGGCCGTAACTCAGTGGCAGTCCAGGTTCGGCAACAGGCGGACAATCTCTCCGGAGACCAAGACAAACAGAAACTGACAGGGGATGAGGTGGGGAGGCAAGGAACGGGCTGGAAACCGGTGCAGGGAACAGGTCACAGGCGGACAGGCTCGGGAACAGGCAGGCAATCCTACAGGAGACAGAGAACACAACAGAGACAAGGCGAGAGACAAGACATGGAAACAGGGAACAGACTGGGCTGAGACCGAGAAAACAGGCATGGGAGTCATGATCTGGGTGCTTGCTGGTAGCTGAGAAGAGTTCAGGTTCACTGATACACTGATCCGGAATGATGGACACGAGAGGAGGCAAAAACAGACAAGACAGAGTGGTGACAGAACCCAACCCCCTCCCAAGGGACAGCCCTGAGGTCCCCAAGAAAAACACCAAAAACAGATTGGCAGGCGAGAACTAAATCTCCAAGTGGTTTGAAACCATGGCCTTGTCCCCGGAGGACCCCCGGGGTCCACAACTAATGGGGGGCAGGGTAGGAGCAGATGCTGGCCAAGGGGTTGTTCTAATGCATGAAACAGAATCGTATCGAGAACAGTATCCTCCACCGGTCTTGAGCCCACTGGACTCTGAAAAACCTCTGTCTTCTTGGCTGGGGATTCCGCATCCCAAGGCTCCTGGATCAGGGGTTCGGCCTCCCGAGGCTCAGAAAGGTGCCCACGGGTCGGAGACTCAGAAGGGTGCCCACGGGACGGAGACTCTGGAGGATGCCCACGGGTCGGAGGCTCTGGAGGATGCCCACGGGACGGAGGCTCTGGAGGATGCCCACGGGACGGAGGCTCTGGAGGATGCCCACGGGACGGAGGCTCTGGAGGATGCCCACGGGACGGAGGCTCTGGAGGATGCCCACGGGCCGGAGGCTCTGGAGGATGCCCACGGGTCGGAGGCTCTGGAGGATGCCCACGGGTCGGAGGCTCTGGAGGATGCCCACGGGACGGAGGCTCTGGAGGATGCCCACGGGCCGGAGGCTCTGGAGGATGCCCACGGGCCGGAGGCTCTGGGGGATTCCCACGGACCGGAGGCTCTGGGGGATGCCCACGGGTCGAAGACTCTGCAGGGTGCTCTGGGTGGCGGCTGCGAGTCGGAGGCTGAGGAGAGTGGCCGCGGGTCGGAGACTCTGCAGGGCATCCGCAGGCAGGAGACTCTGGGTGGCGGCCGCAGGCAGGAGACTCTGGGTGGCGGCCGCAGGCAGGAGACTCTGGGTGGCGGCCGCAGGCAGGAGACTCAGGGTGGCGGCCGCAGGCAGGAGACACTGGAGGGCGCGCGCGGGCCGGAGACACTGGAGGGCGCGCGCGGGCCGGAGACACTGGAGGGCGCGCGCGGGCCGGAGACACTGGAAGGCACGCGCCGGACTGGGACTCGCCGTACTGGGGCTCACTGGGTGGGAACTCACTGGACAGGGATTCACTGGACGAGGAATCGCCGGACTGGAACTCGCCGGACTGGAACTCGCCGGACTGGGGCTCACTGGATGGGGCCTCACTGGACGGGAATTCGCCGGACGGGGAATCGCCGGACTGGAACTCGCCGGACTGGAACTCGCCGGACTGGAACTCGCCGGACTGGAACTCGCCGGACTGGGGCTCACTGGATGGGGGCTCACTGGACGGGAATTCACTGGCCGGGGAATCGCTGGACGGGGAATCGCCGGACGGGGAATCGCCGGACTGGAACTCGCCGGACTGGAACTCACCGGACTGGGGCTCACCGGACTGGGGCTCACCGGACTGGGGCTCACCGGACGGGGAATCGCCGGACGGGGAATCACTGGACGGGAACTCGCCGGACTGGAACTCGCCGGACTGGAACTCGCCGGACTGGGTTTCACTGGATGGGAACTCACTGGACGGGGAATCACTGGACGGGGGATCACTGGACGGAAGGCTCGAGGCCCAGGAACTTGCTGGTAGGGGACTCGGCGCCCAGGGACTCTGCGCTCCGGAACCCTCTGGTCGTGGACTGAACGACCAGGAACTCGCTGGTCGGGGACTCGGCGCTCCGGGGCTCGCTGGTCGGGGACTCGCAGGTCGTGGACTGAACGACCAGGAACTCGCTGGTCGGGGAGTCGCCGCTCCGGGGCTCGCTGATCGGGAACCAAACGACCAGGAACTCGCTGGTCGGGGACTCGGCGCTCCGGGGCTCGCTGGTCGGGGACTCGCAGGTCGTGGACTGAACGACCAGGAACTCGCTGGTCGGGAATCAAGCGACCAGGAACTCGCTGGTCGGGGACTCGGCGCTCCGGGGCTCGCTGGTCGGGAACTCGCAGGTCGTGGACTGAACGACCAGGAACTCGATGGTCGGGGACTCGGCGCCCGGGGACTCGCTGGTCGGGGACTCGGCGCCCGGGGACTCGCTGGTCGGGGACTCGGCGCCCGGGGACTCGCTGGTCGGGGACTCGGCGCCCGGGGACTCGCTGGTCGGGGACTCGGCGCCCGGGGACTCGGCGTCCGGGGGCTCTGTGGTCCGGGACTCGGCGTCCGGGGGCTCTGTGGTCCGGGACTCGGCGTCCAGGGGCTCTGTGGTCCGGGACTCGGCGTCCAGGGGCTCTGTGGTCCGGGACTCGGCGTCCAGGGGCTCTGTGGTCCGGAACTAGGTTCTGAAGCTGACATGGAGATAACGGAAGGCGCTGGAGAAATCAACTCCACGCTCGGAAAAAACGGAGGAACTGAAAAAACAGAAGCGGTTGGAGGTCTAGCTTGTAATCCTCGCCATCTCTCCTCCACACTCAGACGAGTCCGGTCCACCTGCATGGACTCTGGGGTTGCCATGGCGGAAGATGACGAAGAGGAGGTAGCGAGACGGGGAATTCCTCCACCCACAGCTCCGGATGCACTAAAACGTCGACGTTGCTGCAACCTAGTGTCGACACGGATGGCCAGATTGACCAACCCCTCGCAGGTCTCAGGCAGATCATGGGATATTAACTCATCTTTCAATTCTTCAGAGAGACCATTTAGGAAGGTGTCGAATAATTCCTTCTCACCCCAGCCAGATGAGATAGCCAGGGTCTGGAAGTCTATGGCGAAGTCAGAAACAGATCGGGAACCCTGGCGCAGATGGAGCAATTCCCTAGCAGCCTCGTGCCCGTGTTTGGAACGATTGAACACCCGCTTCATCTCGGGTGTAGGCAATGCTGCCGCTTGAGCGGTTGCCACATCGTCGAAAACGGTCTTCGTTACTTGGTAGGGTCGTTTGATGTCGGGAAGCATAACGTCTGACCGCTCAATATAAGACTGGGTCTCCCGATACATCACCGAAAACTGCTCAAGATCCGCTGGGTTTATTGCTGGTCTGATCATACTGTTAAATTCGCTAAAGCTCAAGACAAACCCAAATGCAGATCGGCACGGTTTATTTCTCAATGGGCCAAAAACTGTACAACAGCAAACAGCACGCAGTGGGAGAAAGCTCAGGAGATCTTGGTAATTTCACAGTGACAAAAACTATACAAAAACAGTACGTAGTGGGAGAAAGCTCAGGAGATCTTGGTAATTTCACAGTAGCAAAAAACTATACAAAAATAGTACGTAGCAGGAGAAAGTTCAGGAGATCTTGGTAAAGCAAAACGCGCAAGTAATCCAACAGGGGGTTTCCAGAAACAGGTATCGAAGGCAGGGGTTGGGAAAACTGAGAAAACTCAAAATATCCAAAAGGTATCAAGACAGTAATCCAAGATTCTTCAAAAGGTTCAGGAAAAAGCAAAAAAGTCCAAAGACTTCCACTAGACAGACACAAGAAACGAGAGCAGGTAAAAAACAAGGGAAACAGAACTCACAGGTCGGTGAGCAGACTAGAGACAGACTTACAATAGGCGGGGAACAAGGTCAGATGATCAGACAAGGGACAGAGAAAAAACTGGGGTTTATATAGGGAGCAGGAACATTAGGGCAAACAGGGAGCAGCTGACAATCATTACTGGGAACAAGATCATTAAAGACAGGTGTGGAGCAGGGGAGGAGAAAGGGGCAGGGCAAGGGAACAGAACAGAAGCACATGTGACCAAAACAAACATAGAGGCTGCAGTGCAGTGTTAGTCCAGCGGGGGCCAAGGTATCAAGAAGCAGAACCATGACAGAAGGGGAGATAAATCTAGCGGCAGAAACTTGCTATAGCATATATGAAAGGGGCAACAATTAACAATAGCACTGTACCAGCTCTAGGAGC
Source organism: Tenualosa thibaudeaui (assembly GCA_027481765.1). Lineage (NCBI taxonomy): Eukaryota > Metazoa > Chordata > Actinopteri > Clupeiformes > Clupeidae > Tenualosa > Tenualosa thibaudeaui. Next base: position 1,237,347 of record JAIFZK010000003.1, read on the forward strand.
ACAGCAGGTAAGCTTGCCTGAGGGAGGCAGGAAGTGTGCTTCAAAGGCCACTCCTATACACAAGTATGCAAGCACTATACTAAGTGTGTTAAGTGTAAGCCACCACAAGCAACACTAAATGTGCAGTTCCCACTCACCAACACCAGATGACTGCAGATAACAACTAATGTTAACAACTGTTTAATATGAAGCCAAAAATTGATAATAAGGCCTGGAAGTTTAAATATTACATTTGTTTAATATGATTAAATACGTATATCAATAAAATGTTAATAAATTAGCTCATCTGTGTTCAATGTAGGAATGTTAAATACTCAAAATACTCATCAAATATGAAATAAATAATAAATATTAAATATGCAAATTGTGGCCTGTTAAATGATAAATGGACAAAAACCAAAAGAGACATTGGCCTAGTGTCCCATCACACCCCCATTTACATGTCCTATTAGAACGCACATTAGTTCAACAATTGAGTAATTATACCTTCAACAACAGCTAAAAGAGAGCAGAGGGCTGCTTTGTACCGAAGGAAGCAAACTTTACCGAGATCAGTCAGGTCCATACTAGCTGAAAGACTAACAAACTACATGGTGAGAAACAGATACATCCACACCTCAGTTCCAAAAGGTGAAATAATCAGCTTCTCTGGGTGTTTGGAACACATGGGGGTTCTTAGCCAGATGATTCGGGAGGCCAAGAAGCAAAGGCAACTTGACAGTTGTCTGGATTTGGCAAACACATATGGGTCAGTTCCCCACAGCCTCATCAGCACTTGAGAGCTGGCTTACTACCACATCCCTCTCCACATCAGGGGAATGATCACCACCTACTTTGGAGGATTCAAGATACGGTTCACAGCTGCCCACTTTACAACCCAGTGGCAGAAGCTGGAAGAGGGAATCTTGATTGGTTGCACCATCTTGCCTCTCCTCTCATCATCTTGTTTATCATGGGAATGAACTTGCTCATAACAGTGACAGGGAAGGTATGGAGTCTGGCATTTGTCAACCTCCAATCAGAGGATCAGACATTATGGATGACCTCAATCCAACAACCCACTCCCATGTGCAGGCAAGATGGATCATCAAGGTGCTGGAGGACATAGCAATTTGGGCTAGAATGAAGTTCAAGCTAAGGAAGTCAAGACACTTGGTGATCAGAAGTCGCAGAGTAACCAACAGGTTTGTGCTTCAGATCCAGGGGGAGACCATACCACCAGAGATGGTAAAAGTGGAGCGAGAGGCACAATTGTTCATTAAGTTCCATGTACTATTTTCACAAGGGGGGAGGGAAGGAAATCCCTCTTTATGCAGACCAGAGTCAAACCCTCATATGCTGATACAGAAGATCATTGAAAAGTTTATACTGCGATGTTAAGTGACACTCCCACTTATGCAGACCAGAACTATTCACGTTTGTTTCCATTTTAATGCATTATATTGCTGTATCTTGGTCAGTATTCAGTGATCTTTGATACCAGTCAGTGTATGACACTTTCCCAACTCCTCAAACTCATCAAACCTGAAAAGTGGGGGCTGAGGTAGGACGTTCCTTGCAGGTTGTGCAGAGAGAGGGCTACAATGGCACACATCCTGGTAGGATGCAAGACCGTACTTAGCCAAGGACAAAGTCCGCATAACCGCACTTCCGCCAAAGACAAGGTCCTCACAGCACTGGCACACATCCTGGAGCAGGAGAGATGGATGAAAAGACAAACCCATGGGACACCAGCAATAGCCATCCAGTTCATCAGGGAAGGAGAGAAACCGTCTGCTGCAAGGAAGAAGGTGAAAGGCCTCATGCAGGCAGTACAATTATGGGAGATGAAGGTGGACCTGGGGAGGAGGCTTGTCTTTCCACAGGTTGTCCAAACATCCCTAAGGCCCAACCTTGTCCTGTGTTCAGAGGAGATCATCCTGATTGAGCTAACGGCCCCATGGGAAGATGGATGGAAAGAGGTTCAGGAGAGGAAATCCACCAGGTACCAAGACCTGGTCCATCAGTGCAGTGAGAAAAGGTGGAAGACTTGGTGGCACACAGGCTGGGAAAGGCAGCAAAACAAGCCTCTTGCTGACTCTGGAGCAGAAGGGAAGAGCTGAGCTGGAAACCAGAAGAAGCTGAGCAGTGACTCGCCATCACTGTCGACCTGCCAACTGGAGGGCATTGTGGTTAAGGGTCAAAATGCTCAGTGAAAGCTGGGTACCACCTGAAGACATCTTCTGATGGAAGGCTTGAATCGCTATGTGACTGAAGATGAAGCATCTTCATTAGATGTATTCAGCAGTACTACAAAATAGACCTTTTAAATCCATGCAATTATGGTTTATTAAAATATCATACATACATACATTTATTTCAGCTGCCAACATGTTTATTTTAATGAATATAAAGGGATTTCAAACTGTATGCAATGCAAACAAAATTCTGCAATATCTCCCTTGAGTCACATGGTGTAAACCTCAGGTCTAACTTCACTTTCTCAGTTCTTTCGTCCCTCCTGTTTGAACCAGCAGATCGCATCGGTCAGATGGTCTGTAGATGAATTCTTTAACCTCCCATTTAGGTATAAGGTCTCACTCAACATCTGTAAAGCTCAGAGATACAGCAAGAGCTTAACACACACACAGGTTAGTTGGTGATGATTTGATTTATGATTTATATATAAATATATATATATATAATTTATATATATTTATATATAAATATATAAATCCTTGTTTGTTTGTAAATCTAGTAATCTTCTGTTCCTCCCTCTTTAGAAGCGGATGTGACTTTTGTTTGTTCTCTGATTTTGTTCATTAAAACCTCCTCGTCTGAATCCATCTCTGCCTCCGTGTGTCTGACAATCTCCCTCTCTCCCTTTGTTTTCTCTTTCCTTTCAACTCTTTTCCCAGTCTTATGAACTTAAATTATTTTTGACATTAGTGCATATTTTTTTCAGGGTTATCACCAAGAATGTTGTCCTTCACTGCTGTGATATCTGGCCTCTGCATTGTCCTGACTGTCATGTTACCACTCTGTCTCAACTGGACATATCGTATGTAATTATCATGACATGATTCATATAATTCATTCATATAATTATTTTAGGACAAATGTGTCTGATAATGAAACTCTGAAGGTTTCATGGACTGTTGTTTTCTGTCATTCTGAAACACCTATCACTGTATGTGAACATTCCATTTGAGAATGTTTCCAATCATAGCATACTATTGGGCTGGATGTCCCATGGTTATAATGGGAAACACTTCCATAGGTGATTGAGAATGACCAAGTCAAGATCCTGTGGGTCTTGGTTGGACAAACCAACCAGAGTGCTAACCAAACAAGAGAAATATAATCACAACACAAGTTAAATGCTAGATGTTATTTTGTAGCAATTTTTACAGACCCCCTAGCAATGCACTGTGGACCCCTATGGTCCCCGGACCCCAGTTTGAGAATCAATGATTTAATCAAACTTCTGCCATGGTCAACTGTTTCTTGATTACTCAGTTTTACCAGGGATGGCAATAAATATGGAGGGAACTGTATCTCTACCATTGCCAGTGCTGATTATCACACTGCAGTGACATCTCCTGTGGTTGCTGATTTGTTCACCATCCTGGTGGTTGAGGGAAAATCTTTAAACATTAAAAGTTCTTGACTGTCAGATGCTGAGAGCTGAGAGACAGCATGTCATGCTCTGTGGTCTGGTCTAGGACACACACAGATCAACTTGGCCAACTATAAGTTAGCAAACTTTTAACTCTGTCAAATTATAAGTGTTTAATTTTGTTATGTATGTCATTAAAGAGTTAGCTTGGTAGTTTTACATTGAAAACATAATTCTGTACATCTATAATGGACATATATTGCTTTCTCTTTCAGGAAGACTTAATCCTAAAGATAAACATAAAAGGTAAATCTATTGTGTTGAATTCTTTCAAAAGACCCAAAGGAAAGGCTAGGCTATTATGTTCAACTCTTTCAAAAGACAGCTTTGTTGATTTAAAGAATCACACTGATTTACTGTGCATCTCACAAACAGTTTGAAAGATACTCCAGGCAGGACCAGAAACAGTAAGACCCTAAAATCACATCCATCTTTTTGTGTTTGCACTATGAGGAACTTGCTAATTAACAGAACCCCTATTTTGTTATTCAGCTTCAGATAATCCCTTGGACATTATGCAGCCACATAACACAGTAAGTACAGTGTGTGTATTCTCTTTGCTTACTCTGCATCAGTGTAAGTAAGACAGTGACACTTCAGACTGTACTTTCACCCTTCAGGCATTTAATGTCACAACTGGGATCTGTACCACCTCAATACCCCTGACCACAGCACCAGGTAAAACAGTATTATTGTGTTAAAGGAGAAATCCCCTGTTGCAATCACCAAGTGCTGTAGGAAAAAGAATGAGAAATGTGTTTACAACCTAGACCGAATAGTGAATTGGCAGCTAACATTAACCGGATGGATTTGTCCCATATTAGAGTGAAAAAGGATGTGTTCCGGATTGAAATCATACGGAACACCCTTTGTTCTGTATTTCTGAGGATCAGAGAAACATTAGCAAATAAGACAATAAAGATTAGGCTATGTGACTCTGTATATATGAAGCCCTGAAGGTGTTACGGCAAAATTTTTGGGTGGGGCATCAAGAAAATGTGTGCACAATTTCATAAATTTCATAAATTGTACACACATTTTCTTGATGCCCCACCCCAAATCTTTTACTGAAATCATGCTCAATGTAAAAAAAATCATGTTCTCGATTTACTAAATCATGCTCTTGACTTAATAAATCTGTTATCCCTCAGAGTTATCTGTCACATGAAGGACTTAAAACTCACATTGAATGTTGCAAGCGAGACAGCGGGCATAGCAAGAGAGAATGTTAGGGAAAGCATTGTTCTATTTTACAGACCTACTTATGTATTTTCTGGCTGGGCAGGCTTTAGCCAACAACTCTGTCTTCTGTCTTTGTCACTAGACATCTGTAACTAGTTCAAAGTGTCCTGCACCACTGTGAGGGTGCAAAAAAAGCATTTCATAGCGCTGTGCCTGTGTGTGCGTACTGCACACGTGACTACTGAACTTCACTGAAGAGAGTAAATCACAATTGCCCTAATCCTAAGTGTAAAGCAATAGGCTACTAACAATCCCTTGTTGCTTGGTAAATTACACGTCACAAAGGCTATGCCACATTCAGTTTGTCCTAAATGCATTGATGGACATTGCCAGCATCACTGTTATTAATGGTCACTAAACATGCAGGATAATAATTCCAACTTCTTGACTTAGGCCATGTAGGGGTGCTAATAAAAATATATAGACAGAACAATGTAGGTCTATCCTGGAGAGTTAGGAGAGGAAAAGGAGGGCAGGTAGAGAAAATGAGTCAGATAGACCTTGATGATTGCTGGAACTAATAAGATGTATAAATGTAGCCTTAAGTAGGCTCCTGTAATGTAGGGTACCAATTTCTACTGTATCAACGACAAAGCATCTTGTAGGTCTTGTCAAAATTGTTGGGTAAATGGATACAGGTATATAGTAGCCTATGACCATTTATTTTGTATTTGTATCCATATTAAAAATACTGACTACTGTTTTATAATGGGTATACGCCTCTTTGTAACACTGTATTTTATATTTCTTCTGTATTAACCATTCCTTATTTTGATTTCTCAAAATTGGCAAACCTACTGAATGGGGCACAGAAACTAACTTTCAATTTCATTTTCCCCATTTAGTTAACATTAGTTGCCAGTTTGCTATTTGGTCTATATTTAAAATTCTTTTTCCTACAAATAGCACTCAGTGCTCTCAAACAGCAGGGCTATTGATTGATTCACACTGGATATCTCCTTTATGTAAAAGGATGCTAGGCAAGAATTTTAGGAAATTATTATCTTTATAGTCACATTTGACTATGTTCATTTTCCAGATATTGATCAAACAGACACCCTCTCTGAACAGGATGTGAGTGCACAGCACATAACAGTACCACTATAGTATTCGATATAGGTGTATCTATTTGCCTCACACACCTTTGGCCTTCTTGTTCTGTTAGGCAAACCAATGTCATGTCTACTGCCCTATATCTGACACCCAAAGTGACTCCAACCAGACCTGCAGCTTGGTGCAGGACTACAGGACTCCTGTAGTTACACAGCAGGGCATGACCTATAGCCTGCTGCAGATGGACTGATGCAGCATCTGTCACATATATTAGGTCAAAAAGAATAATAGTTGACAGTTGAAAGTAATAATTTGCAAACATGTAGAAAAGATAAACTGTTAAGTGCAATGACTACATGGCCTATAGGTCCAGTTATGTTCCAATGGCTTTTTAGTTTGAATTTAAAAATGTCAGTGGACAGAGTCTTGCTCTCATGTTTATTTTCGCCCCTTTTTCTTCTTAGTTTGTCCTATTGTTGACAAGACCTCCATCATGTTCAAGTGATATTTCAGTAGTCTGAATGTTTAGCCTACACCTGTTAAAACACACTGTAAAGCACACATTCTGGCAGATAATAAAGTAGTTGCTTTGATATAGTTTACCTTATCCATTACCAGCATCCAAAATTCAATTTTGGTAATTCCTTGACATATTCTGCCCCAAGAACTGGGTGAAAAACTGATTTGTGTGCAAAAGATGTGAGACTATTTACAGTAATATTTTGTCTGTCTTGTCAGTATAGGGTGGTTCTTCACCACACTCACCTATTACCAGCCACGCCCACTCACTCCCATTCAATCAGTATACCCGCCTGTTGTTTGTCCCTGTATTTAAACCCTAGGCTTTCTTACTTCTAGCATCTTTGCGTTTCCATGGTGTATCAGCTCTGCAAACCTGTAACTCTGACTCTTGGCCACTGAACCTGACTGTCCTGGCTTTTCCTGCTCTCCAATCCCAGTAGCCTGACCTGCCGTCTGCCCTTGTCTCTGTCTCTGTCTGAACCCTCGTTTGTGACTCTGCTTTCTGAAAGGCGAAAGTCGGGAGCCCGGCTCTGCCGCGTGTCCTCTGGGAGGAGTTCGTCCTCATCCTGCCCTGTCTGCTATATGTGTGAGTGTACTCCAGTCTGCCGATCGCTTCCTGAATTCCAGCGGAGTTCCACGATCCCTGGTGCCTACTGCCTACTGTTTGCTCCCTGTTTGCTGGCCAGTCAAGCACAGTAATTGCATGGTCATGACACCAGGTATTGGTACGTTTGGCGGTGTGGACAGGTGCCAAGTCCTGCTTATCTTATTGGTTGGGGGAGATGCAAGAGAAGCCTGGATTCCCACAAGAGAGAGGTAGCAACATAAACCTGCTTTTGTTTTGCTTTTGTAGAGGTGTAGCTAAGATGTCATCTTGGGTGGGCATTAGGCTTGCTTTGGGGAGTGGGGGGCAACAAGATTATATATTATAAATATTATATATATTATAACAAAATGGGCATAGAACAAGGGTGCGATCATTTGTTTCAAGTACCACTGCTGAACATATGTTGTGTGGACAACACATTGCTGATGTATAGGCTAATAGCCTATACAAAGCAACAATATAGGCTTCTCCAGCACTTTTAGATCAACCAATACAAGGGTACTGAAAACATTTGAAATGTGTGTGTGCACAGCTACTGAGGAGGACCTGGGGGTTCTCCCCCAAAAAAGTTAGTTTTAAAATTAGATGTAATTTCCTGCATTCTGGTGTATTTTCACAGGTTGTTAGATATCTTATTTTTTATAACAATTCAATGGCTTAATCCTAAACTCCCTCCCCCCATACACACACGCACACACACACCCATCTACACCATCCCGAACCCAAAGACGTAACTGGCATGACTTGGCTTCATGATTGATTCATGCCATGTCATGTCTTTGAGGCCTCAAGGCTTAGAAGGGACACTGGAAAACCTCAATTTCATTGAGGCTACTTAGAATGCTAAGAATGCAGCTGCCTTATGAGCCACATACATCAAATTATCTTTGCAAGAAAGAATCCAGGGCACAATAAAATAAAATTAGTCTTGTTGTGCCCTGACACCTGGCGGCTGATGCTGCCAAAAGCTGTTCAAAAGCCATTTCCATGGCTGGATCCTAAAACTAGGGGGGAGCCCTGTAGTTCAACAGGTCCCAAAAGAAAAAAGAAAACATTTCAGTAATCTTCCCTTCCAGTATGAACAAGTTGTACTTATAGAGCTGACCAGTATTTGTGGACCCCAAAACAGTTGGACACATTCCCTTTCGAGTGTAGGCATGTAGGCATGGTAGTAAAAGATATTTACCTGCAAAGGTTAAATTTTTTATGAAACATTTAAATTATGCTTGCCCCCGTCCAACGGTCTCAAAGCAGCATTGCCATTTATGTTTCAAGGTCCAGTGTTGTTTGGGTCAGTGGTAGCCGCTGAAGTAGTATTGTTCCTGGTGGGCATCACAGCCCCATGTCTCTGCTATAGTGAGTTTCTTGTACTTTTGAGCAAAATTAACAAACTACAGTACCTATAGGCCTACGTTAAAGTGGTAGAGATGTAGGCTGTATAATGCTTCACTGGTATGCACAGCTATATGGCAATAAATGAAGTATTCATCATTATTTCTACAGATATAAAAATTCTGATATGTGAAAAATGTACTTAAGTACAGTAACAAAGTATTTGTACTTCATTACCTTCCGCCACTGCCTATATTTAAGGTATGTTTCCTGAGTGATGAGCGTTTTAGGTCACTTAACTAAGTTATATGTGTCATTTGACAGCATTTATCTTGATTTAAGGATTTAATTTTGTAAAAAAATGTTTCACTAAAAGATTCCATTTAATTGTATTTAAAAAAAAACCTCAATTGACCAGTGTAATTGATCAGATGCCTTTTTCTCTAAAGTTCATTATATTAGTTTCTTAAAATTTTGCTGTGAAATATGAATCTATGAGAGAATATATTATATCATAGGTTTTACAACCAAAGTAAAATTGCAATAAATATATGCATTATTGTACGTTTAATCCATTGCAGTATATACCTAGGCCTACCATGAAATGTGCAGTGACATATTGGCAACAACTGGTCAATGACTTGCTGTAAAACAAAGTACAGCAATCATGAGACTAAATGGCAAAGATGTTGGGTACCCACAAGGGGGGGAGTCAGTGGTACATTTAGGCCAATATTGATTTGAACTGTGGGATATTTAAACATCTTTGTGATCATACACTTTTGAGATCAATTTAGTTCATCATGGGTGGACCTACTTTTGAGAGAAAAGCTTGAATTGAATGCCTCTCTTCAAGACTCAATGATGTTTACTGTCACATACATAGAAATACTAAGTGTTAGATATAGTGAAACCACATCTGTTTGTCAGCTTATTCTGTGCATTAATGAAGGGGGCTTTGTGCCTTGAGAGCAGTCATAGTATGTTACTTTTCTTCTGCAGTGCTTTCTTGGATGAAATATATTTGTAGGAATTCATGTGCCCTTTTCAAAAACAATTACCATATGCTGTCATGTTGAAAACTAGCCTGACAAGCCAGACCGATAGGTTCAATCCTAGGGGCAGAATCAGCAGTTGTGTTTTAAACTGCCTCTGCACACAAAAGGATAGTGCTACAACAATCAACAGCAAATACGTTCTTCTTTGAAACTAATGACTTGAGTGCCTTTTTCTGCTCAAGAAAAGCCCAAGTCTAACCAAAGTCGATGACAAAGCCGATTAAAACGACCGTTGTTCCTTGGCCACAGCCTTTATTTTGCACCATCTTTTAAAAGCTTTTGAAAAATGTCTTCCTTGACCAGCCCTAGAAATCACTCACTGATCTCCTTAAAATTTTACCCTTAGGTAGTACTGAGTCATGGCACTATACAATACTAAAGCAGTTCTGTTGTAAGGTGAATACAAAATTGTTTACAATTTTCCACGGTTTGTTGTGCTTTAATGTGGTGTATATAGTGGATAATTCACACAGTAGTACACTTAATGTTTTAGATGCAGTGTTAAACACTAAAATGCGAACTGTGTACTATGTAATCCCGTGTACATGTGTTGTTACTTCCCAACACTGCATCAGGGTGCCTATGAGCACATTGCCATCATAAAAATACTACTACTACTACTAACAACAACAACAACAACAACAACAACAATAAACAATAATGGAAATGCGGAAATGACCCTGTCTGAGTTTTGTTGGGTTTCCTGACGCACCTTCATCAGCTTACTTCCCTGTCTTGGTTTGGTGTCTGGGTCAAACACACTTGTCAGTGTCATTCTTGTTTAGTTCATTCAGCAACATGGCAGGCAGTACAATTATGGGCTTCATGTACCACCTCATGTTGATCCTCTATGTATACTGTAAGTTTGACAATGAATCCCATCTTATTTTCACTTTGTTTTTATTATTCATAGTCTAACATTCTGCTATACGTGAAATTACGATTTGTATGTGATCATTGCATGTAAAACTCTTATTTTAAATTTTGTATTAAATCACTGTATTGTTTTATTAATTAACGATGAAAACTTGTACAGATAGATAAGAACAAAAAAACTATTTGAGAGGCTTTTTATTTAAATTGGTGTTTTGGTCAATAAAAAGGCATTTCCTATCTGTATGGCCATGTTACAACATTGATGACAATATTTACCACTGTATGGACAAAATTTCTTTGTTCTCTCTTTTCTTGTGATTAGATCCATGGGATTTCACTAAAGCTCAAGGTCAGTTTACCGTTTATTTTGAAAAGATTTCCATCCCAATATTTGTTGTTCCTCGTTCATGTTTAAACATCACCAATCACATATACTTAAAGTTTAAGCTTCATATTATACAAAGAAACACCCAATTATATCAGCACTCAGTTTCTTTATGTGTGTGTGTCTGTATGTGATGTGTTTTAAAAGGTCATTTGTACAAAGATCAGTGGTGTTACTGTAATTTTGTTACATTTTGCGGGAATGAAATCTGAAATCTGACCTATTAAATTAACTGATCTGTGTGGATAATGAACGAGATGGCACTATTATGGCACTAAGGAGAGAGAAGCCACGAGTGATAGTACAGGCATCTTAGGTAACTGAAATATTCACATTATTTTCAGGTTATTGCGCGACAAAAGAAATACAATGAAATGCAAGATGAACCCAGTGTCGTTTTGTGCGCAGATTCAGTTTGCCCATTCACATAAAGTTGGTTAAAGATACGCCACCATTTGGGGAAATAGACAAATTTTCCACCTCACCTGGAGTTAAACAACTGAGTTTTACCTTTCTCCAGTTAATCCAGTCATTCTTAGATTCTGACAGTAGCACTTCTAGCTCCAGCCAAAACAAAACAAACCGATCAAGACCGCTTGGACGGGTGTTCTCGGCTCCCTTTCAATCGATCCCAATAACGGTTCGTTTACAGTGTGAAAGCTATCGGGCCAGTGTAGTGGGATATCACGTTGTTTTCACTGTACAGTATAATGTTACATTTTCATACGATAAGCAGCTACAGTGAAAACTTTCAACTCTCTGGATCACATATTATTGTAGCCTTACTACACGTCATTTTGTAACGTTGCCACGTTGCCTAGGCTACGCATGTGCCCCACCACCACTAAAACCAGTATTTTAAAAAGCCACTCCCTATGACAAATACATCTCCTATTTAGAAGTTCGGTGATTCTTTGGTTGTGTAAATTAATGAGAGTTCGTCTTCTCCTGCGGTATCTTCCTCATAAGGTGTAGAGTCATATTATTTTCGAGACGTAATTGGGACTTACGCTCACATTGAATGCATTCTTGATAACAAACACATTGGTATGCCAACCAACGGATTACAACAAAAGTATTATCTTCGAGATTGTTAATTAGCTATGCTAGTAGGCTAGGTAGGAAGCTGTCCAAATGTAACCAAGCAGAGTAGCCTAGCGCGTGGATAAGAAAGGAAAGAATTTGATCGCACGCATCATTAGTTTAAAAGGTCATTTGTACAAAGATCAGTGGTGTTACTGTAATTTTGTTACATTTTGCGGGAATGAAATAACGTAACGTGTTGCCTTTAAAATGTCAGCAACCTCATTACAGTTACTATAATATATACTATACTATAATAACTGTAGTATAGTATAAACTTGTTTTGCATTACCAATGTTTTGCACAGTGAAATTATATCTGACCTATTAAATTAACTGATCTGTGTGGATAATGAACGAGATGGCACTATTTTAGTTAGTCAATCATGTGTGCTGGAAGCTGGAAGTGTGCATAGTTGCTGGAATCGATTTGAGTGAAATGAAAATTAAATGAAATTAAGGAGAGAGAGAAGCCACGAGTGATAGTACAGGCATCTTAGGTAACTGAAATATTCACATTATTTTCAGGTTATTGCGCGACAAAAGAAATACAATGAAATGCAAGATGAACCCAGTGTCGTTTTGTGCGCAGATTCAGTTTGCCCATTCACATAAAGTTGGTTAAAGATACGCCACCATTTGGGGAAATAGACAAATTTTCCACCTCACCTGGAGTTAAACAACTGAGTCAACTTAATCCAGTCATTCTTAGATTCTGACAGTAGCACTTCTAGCTCCAGCCTAACACAGATCATTGAATCAGATTGGATTATTAGCGTCTTTGAAACGTCTTTTAAATATCCAAAAAATTAGTGGCTTGCACTACTTAACGTGGATACATGGAGGGACTATTTTCAGATTTTTCAGATTTTCAGCAAATTTCCTCGATAATAATAAATAATAATAATAATAATAACAATAATACTATATGACCATTGGTTTGGGTTTCATTTTCTTATGGTACCAGTTTAAAGCGTAACGTCAGCGGTTTTCGATTGTACTGTTTTCCTGCATGGGCACGACTCATCTTGGTGTCAAGAGAAAATTGCATCGCTAGCTGCTGTTCATGATTTCAACCCAATAGCTCGCAGTGAGGGCAGACGCATTGAAAAGACACTATTTGTAATACACTTAGAAGTCTCAACATTTACACATGAACTCGACCATATAGAACATTGTTGGTATACACAGAATTGAACGTATGCTTCTGAAGAAAGGACATTACTGATTCTGCAACTTCCTCTCTTGGATGAAAAGTCAGAGTAAAAGTCCATCTCTAAAAAAGTGAATGAACGGAGGGGAGAAAGCATCTCATACACAGAGGCAGTTCAATGTGCTTTACAAAGATAACGGCAAAGAACAGTGAATAATTGAAAGGAAAATGCCATAACATTAGAAAAAAGAAAACAAAATAGTTAAAATAAACAAAATGGTAAAAAAATAAAAACAAAAACATAATTTTTTAGAGAATTAAGCAGCTGTAGACCACCAATGTACCACCTTTCTGCAGAAAAGAACAGAGCTCAAACCCACACTGGACCATGTGTTACAGATGTGTTTAACACCTAAACACAAAGACCGAAAATCTCCCTTTTTCCAAGAGCCAATTCAAGTCAGACAGGCAGTTCAATGTGCTTTACAGCAATAAAGGCAAAGAACAGTGAGAAGAAAATAAAATGAAAAAAGTAAGTGATTGAAAATAAAACAGATGATACAAATAGTGCAAATAAAGCAATAAATTAAGTAAAATTAAGTAAAAGTTAATTAATAAATCAAGTAAATAAAAATACAGCCATTAGCAGAAAGCATCTGAGAACAACTAGTAGCTAAAGGCTGCTTCACCACACTTCGTTCTAATGACAATTTTTTTTAGGCCCTGTCCCATTTTAGAGACAGCAATGCAGTGCAGCATTGTTTTAAAGTAAATTCTATAGCTTACTGGGAGCTAGTAAAAGGAACTTAGAATTGGACTTCAGCTGTTGAGAGTATTCTAACAGATCGCATCATCATCTGGTATGGGAACTCCATTATCAGAGACTGTAGTACTCTGCAGAGAGTAACATTCAGTTGCACACACCATCAAGACTAAACTCCCTGCCCTGCAAAAATCTATTCTATAAGAGTACTTCTATGGCCCCAAACGATTCTGAGGGACTCTTCTCATCTTAATAATGGACTGTTCAAACAATTGAGATCAAGAAGATGCCTATATAGTCACAAGGACAGAACTTCAGAAGTTTCTATCCTCCGACCATCCAAATCCCTTAAACATTTACTATACTGACTTTGCATACATTCACTCCTCAACACTCACAAACACATCCTTGCACATACTCACCCACACACACACACACCTGACTTGCAGCACTTTATACACTATTTCATGGACCTGTCTTACATCTTTCCATATATAATATTCTTCTCCACCACCCCTCAAAGGTAAGACCATAAGAGGATGTTGGCCCCTGTACATGTTGAATCAATTAGTGCGAGTAGTTCTCTGACATAAGTTTTTTCTGGATTATCTACATGCAAGTTAAAATCCCCAGATATAATAAAACAGTCAAACTCTAAGCAAATGGCTGGCAACAGTTCACCAAACTCTTCCAGAAAACCTGAATGTCTTGGAGGCCTTTTAATAGTCAATAACATTAACATTAGACCACTTAACAATTCCACATAAGTGTTCAAAGGATACAAAATCACCTAGTGACAAACTTTAATTCAAACTTTAAATTAAAGTTTGGGGGAGCTGCTTCAATAAGGCTGGTAAGACTATTTGCTTGATCCAGCCATATTTCAGTTAGAAGCAAAAAATCAAGTTTGTGTTTGTAAATGAGACCATTAATTAAAAATGACTTCCGCTTGTGCACTCTGAGGTTGTTTTGAAACAGGAAGGAGACTAGACTGGTTTACCCCCTGGGTTAAATGCACTCAATGTCTTCTCTTTCTTATCAGCACAGGAATAGAGAATGGCATAGGCATACAGAACATCATACATCTTTTCATATTTCCATGAGACTGGGGGGTGGGGTGGGGGGGGGGGGAGGGGTGTGGAGATGTCATGTACTTTTTGGGTGGTGATAAAGATCAGTGGCCAGCTGAAGGTCCTGGGTGAGTTAAACATTGTCTTACAAGATGTGGAGGGAGAGGAGAAATGGTGAAAATGATTGATTGGCTGATTGGCTAGCTTAAGGTCTCAGGTGAGCACAATTCTGTCTGTCAGCTGGATGGGAATGAACTGGGTACACTGCTTGTCTTAAGCGACTTGGGCTGGAAAAAGAGAGCGTGGCCATTGTCAAGTCTTCATACTTTGAGGAAAATCCATTGAAGAGGGAGAGGGTAGAAAGAGGTCAGGGAACGGGACTGAGATTGGAATTTTGGTGTGGCACATTTGGTATGAATCTTTCGACTGTCTCCATGACAGTCTCCATGGTGACTGTCTCTGTGACAGTCACAGTGTTAGTTATAAATGGTAAAGTTCATACCAAGTGAAAAACAAGTTTTTCCAAACCAGGTGTTAAGACTGAAGAGTCTAGTAAATGCAAAACTTCCCATGCAGGGAGTGGGCCACTGTTATTAAACTGTGTATACCAACAAAAATTTACCATCAATGTTCTTTATGCTTGAGTTAATGTGTAGAGACCCTAAAAATACTGTGCCCGAAGTGTCATGCAATGTCGAGACTTCTAAGTGTTTTAAAAATAGCGTTTTCAGTTCGTTAAAGTGCCTCGGGCTCACTCATTGAAAGCCATTGGGTTGAAAATGCGAACAACAGTAAAGGTTTAGAAGGCAGCTAACAATGTAATTTTATCTTTACACCAATGTTTGAATTGTGCCCACTGGAGTTGGAGACAATGCAGACATTTAATCTGATTTCAAGACCAGATTACTCGGGAATCGCAAAATCATACAGAGGAATGCCATACGCCATTGGAATCAGTAGTATCTTCTGTTTATTGTGATTGTGATTTTGCCATGTGGGAGTTAGGAAATTGTGAGATATTACACAGAGAAGAATATGTATGACATGGTCGCAGAGCTGTATTAGTGACATTAATTTTGATATAAATTCAACGCAGATTTTCTTGCCATCCGTTCATCACAGGAACTAGGGACTAGCACCGTTGGAAAGGTCAGGTTGTGTGATGTTTGTGTAACACAAAATTGGCTAGTAATCTGATGGAATATTAGGCTATGACCATGACAAGAAAGTTTTGTCATTTCCAGCCCGGTGATCAGTTATCTTATATTTTCAGGGCTCTTTCTTAAGATGAGGGTGTCCTCAAACATTATAGGTGTGAAAGAGTCAGTTGAGCTGAGATGTGAAGGGTCTCAGTGTGGTCCTGAGTCACAGTGTCACTTCTCCTTACTGGGGTCTGTTCAACGTACCTACCCAGCCCCATCATGCCAGGCATCCCTCAGCGGTGCAGCATTGATGAGATGGGTGGGCATGGACAAATTACCTGCACCAGTCACAGTAAAATGTTTCTGTGCTAATGGACATCTCTCAGACACAGCAACAGTCACTGTTCAAGGTAGGCACAGCAGCTACAGGGGTGATACAATTAGCATGATTTTTGAACAGTGGTTGAGAATCTAATCTACACTTATTGTTTTTGACCTATTCATTTACACAGCTACATAACCTATCATCAGAATACATATTTTACTATTTCTGTATTTTTACAGAGATTCCCCCTCAGCTAAAACTGTCACCAAACATTACAACTAAGAAGGGCTCAATTAATTTGAGCTGTGAGGATTTCCAGTCTGCTCATGTGTCAAAATGTACTTTCTCCTTAGTGGGGAAAGACACATACACATACACAGAACCCTTGTGCCAGCTGTCCCTTACAGGGGAAGAGCTTATGAGATGGACAGGCCTGGACACATTACCTGTTGAGATCAGAGTGAAATGTTCCATTGCTAGTGAATATTCACAATCTGTTTCAGTCACCGTTAGAGGTAAGACCAGGTAACCCAAACACAAGAAACCTAGTTATATTAAACATGAAACATGTGGCCTTGAAAGAGATGATAAAACGAAAGGGCTTTGACAAATATGTTTTGTGTCTGATTGACAGCTCCATAAGATAACTAAAATTCCAAAAGTCTTATAATGGACAGATATGGTAGAGACATATCAAACTTGTGCACTGTGGTAAGTGTTCTTATTTATTTAACAGAACCAGTCACTCCTCCAAAGCCCCAGCTGAAGATCTCCCCTGCAGTCACGAGAGAGAGAGAGAGTGACTCAGTTCAGATGAGCTGTGAAGTAGCTCAGTCTCAGTCTGCATCTCTGTGTTTATTCTACCTGGATGGGATAGAAGCTGCTCCATTCAGTCACTCATCATGTCAGATCTCCCTCACTGGTGTTCAGATCCTGCAGTGGACACATCAGAGTTCCCCTCTGGAGGTTAAAGTGGGCTGTTATTACCACACAACATCAGCAGGACAACAAACTGCATCTGCCCTCTCAGACACTGTTTCACTGACTGTTCTGGGTGAGAGTCCTCAAATTCTAGTGTTTGATAAAACACCAGTGAATTTTACAGAACATTAGGTCCACTCTGTGGAATAGTACGCTATATTGTGGAAGCCATATAGGTACATTTCTAAGAGATTTAAGATGAATGTGGACTTAAAATGTCTGATAAATGTCTGGTCTCTCAATACAGACAGATTGCAGAAACCAACCTTACAGGTCCTTCCTGATGATTCCATTGTCTGTGATATTCCCAAGCATTTTGGTGAGGCCACCAAATGCCACCTTTACACTGGAGATGAATCTGAGTTATATCTAAAAACAAAGCCATCAAAGAATGCTTCTGGAGACCTGTCCTGCCACTTTACTGTGAATGAAGATGATTTATTCAGACGTCTACAGTCAATGAGTATCAGAGGGGTGAGCTGTGATTACACAGTGAACACAGGACCTCCAGATCTCTCTCCACGCAGTGATCCTTACATCTATACAGGTCAGATCTGATGCACTATATGTGAAAATAAAAACAAGCAAAAACCATTTCATGTCTCTGGTAATCTGAAATGATTATTTGGCAGGATTAAGTCATGTCACAACAACAGCAGCAAGAAATTTATCAACAACTGCAACATCAACATCAACATCATCAATGTCACTGGCAACCTTAACAACAACAACTGCAACATCAAGATCATCATCAGTATCAATGTCAACATTGGCAGCAGCAACAAGATGTAAGATGGTGCTTGAGCAAAGCACGTATCACCTTCTCATTTGTCATGTTCAACAACCACTATTCTTAGCCATAACCAGAGTTTCCTACCATACATACACATAAGCTACTTAAATTATCACACCATAAGCTAGAAATTGTATCAGAAAGAAGAGACTGATTTCAAACTATTGGTAATTTCCTATTTTTTTCAATTTTATTTGTATATCTACCCAGTTTCAGCCTCTACTCATCTAAGGCTCACTCATCATGGAGGGAATTCTTCCAAAATTGGTAAACATACAGTATATCTTTCCTTATTTCTGATAGTGCTTGATTTCATAGACATATTCTGCATCTGACACTCTGTCTCTCATTAAGGTCTATTGTCTTGGTCAGTGTTAGGGTTTATAATGGGCCTGTTCCTGGTGTCCCTCACAGCCTCATGTCTCTGCTACAGTGAGTTTGTCACTTCCTTGTCATCATGAGTTACTGAAGTTTGGTTAGCTGTCTATTGATGTTAATGTCAGCTTAATTTGCCTGTGGTTAACGTGGTAATTTTTTAGTAATATTTATTAAACAGTTGTGGTATCTGGCAGTGTAATTTCATCAAATGTTCATTGAGTTAGTGTGTTCCCAAAGTGTTAAATCTATATTCCTGAGGAATATTTGGTTGATTACTAATATTACTAAAAATTACCAGGTGAATCACAGTTGGAGATAATGGAGGCAGCTGGCCTCAATGTGTTTAGTTTAGTGTGAGAGGTAGTTTTGGTGTGAGTTCAGTATGTGTTAAAAGTTGGAGGCCATGTGATTTTGAATGTTTGTAGAGCATGTTCATGTAAAGGCTCCATTTTTTACAGGAAGACATAAACACACAAGGTAAGACAGAACATCAATCCACGCATCAAATTCAATCACAAAAATACAGCTTCAAAATACTGACCAAATTATGTATTCTTCTGTATTCTGTATTCATTGTGAAACTCACTGGGCATGTAGATCCACTTGAGTTTTCACGTGTAGTAGCCTTTGGTCCAGTGTGGCCGCTCAGCACCCGCTGTGGCCCCCCAGAACACAGAGTGATCTGAAAGTTTGAAACTTGAGAACCGTACCACCTGAGCCAACAAAATGTGGCTGCCTCGTAGGTCTCAAGGAGCCGCATCAAACAAGACCTCACACACCCATGTGTGGTGTAGCACCACCTACTAACAGACAACAAATGGTAGTCTGTAGTTCCCTTTGTTACAAAATGTTCATTCCTGGGATACTGAAATACCGAGGCCCTTAAAACTCAGTAGGCATGTAGCCCTAGTCGGCCCATAGCCTGTAGTAAAGTTTTTTTTCCCCAGAGACTGCTTTTGACAGAGAAAAAATGGCAGTATTGTTCATCCTGAACCATAGTGCCCCAGGTGACAAAATGTTTGTGATGCATGGGTCTCAAGCAGATGCATCCAACAAGCCCTTATACATGTGCAGGACTGGGCCTTAAAAAAATCAAGTGCGTCTTTTTGAAGACAGAAGTAGGACTCAATATTTATTGGGTGGGTCCTTTTAATGATATAGCCAAACAACAGTTTACTGTTCCAAACTGTAACAAACCACATACTGTACATACACAACAGCAAAGAGTACAAACTACATCAATTATGAAAAGGGAAGCTGACTAGAATACAGATGTAGTACAGATAGGCTATGTTATGAAAAATAACATCGCTTCTGTAAAGAAAAATAAAAAATAAAAGCATTGCATGGAGTATGATTTTGCCCTATACTATGCCCAACCTCCCCGTCCCCCCTACTAAACACACACACACACACACACACACACACACCCACCCACCACAAACTGTTGTAAAATCAAAGAAACCCGTGGACTCTTGACTCTTATTGCTTGATTACTTGTATAAATGCCTTTTCTCTTTTTTTCAGGCCACTATATACCACCCACAGGACAAGTAAGAAATCATAACATGCTCTTCAGTCCATAATATTAACCCATACTATAATAACCCAAATGTTTGTGATATTGTTTAATTACTGATTTATTGTTATAGGACTACAATAAATACACATTTTTATATTTATATCTATAGGGAATACTATCAGATTTGGCCCTGAAGATATCAGTGTGAGTATAGTAGAACTAAGAGCTGATGTTCATGATTAATAACCGTCCAATTACCAATTTAAAATGCTGTCAGCGTTAAGTTAACATGTGAGTAATGTAATCATTTTAACAATTTTTTGTTTACTCATATTAATCATGTAGACACATACGTCACAGTACCCACCAGTGCCCTCTTTACTTACACACACCGCAAGGGCTGTGATTGGTTGAGTTAGTCGAACTCATTTTGTTTTGTGTGCCGGTGTATTTCAGCAGCCCACATGCTAGTCCACTGTGTAGACTTTGTAAATAATGTAAGACATTGCAGTTGCCATAGTCGAAAGTTCTTGTTAAGATTCCGAGAGCTCTGTGTGGGGATGCAAGAGTTCCTCTTTGACATTATTTGCAGAATACAAGCAGCATAATGACGACTGTAGATGCTTCATGATATGGCATTTATAAAAGAGCTGATGGACACGTTGAATGAGAGTACAATCAAAAGGCCAAACCATGGTAGATTTGAAGCTGGGTTTAAAAAATCATGGGGTCATCATGTATGATATTCTTTCTTCACAAAAACATAAAGACGAATTATGGAATGTGTAATTAATTCTGCTTAATCGCGATTAACTTAAATTTTTGATATGACATTTATGTACTTTACACTTTAGATTAGAGTACACATATTCACCATTAACTAACAGCTTATTACCATAAAAATGAATAATATACTATTATTCTATTCTATTATACTATTTGTCATTACAAGTCACTTGTTAATACCTAATTCTACATGAGCTTATTCTACCCATAGTAAACCATTAACTAAAATTCTTCAATATAAACTCCTAATTACTGCTTATTCATTGTATGTAATCTAGTTGTTGTATATGAATTATGATCTCAATATGCTTTACTCAGTAAGGTGGTAGTGCAACATGAACAGTTATTCACAATCAAAAAAGACGTAATTAGGACATGAAGACACTATTAGGCACTTGTACTTTTGGGTTTTGTTCCTATGAATAGACCACCTTTTATAAATGTTATTGATGGAGAATAACTGTTCCTGTTGTACTACTACCTTATAAGGTCTATACTAACCAAAGCATATTAAGATCATAATTCATGTACAACAACTAACTTACTAACTACAAATAAACAGTAAGTACGAGTTTATATTGGAGAAATTCTTAGTTAATGGTCTATTATGGGTAGAATTAGGTCATGCAGAATAAGATATTAATAAGTGAATGTTATGGCTTGTAATGGTTAACATATGGCTAGTATGTTACTAAATTGCATGTTAATAAGATGCTAGTAAATGGTGAATTTTTTAAAAATTAAAATTATTCATGCGGACACATACATCACAATCCCCGCCAGCAACCTCCTCACTTACACACATCACAAGGGCTGTGGTTTTCTGAGTTAGTAAGCCCACTGTAGGTACTTTATAGCAATATGCTAGTCCACTCTATAGACTTTGTAAATAATTTAAGACATCACTTTGAAGTCAGTGGCAGGATTTCTCAGTTGTACAGTGCCTGTCTTTCAATAATGTTTTAGATAAAAGTACTTCAGCAAGTTTGCTTGTACATCAACTGACTGCCCAGAAACCTTGTAAATAGTTCAGATATATTTTTTGCAACAATAATGAGGTTGTTGAAATATGTCATGTCTCTTTTAACAGTAATGTAACACAATGATAGACGCATAATCAATCTTGAACTAGAAATTGGGGTCACCAACCCAATAGAAATTCCAGACAGTGTTCCGGATCAGCACCAGAATTTAATCATAAGTTCCTTGGCCTATTATCCATGTTTTCCAAAAGTTTAACCTTTTTTTATGGTAAGGATGAGGTTTGCGTCGAAAGTTGTGTGCAAATGTTGTGCACACATAACCAAAACTTATGTTAAAATGTTGAGGTCTATATTTTATTGTATGATACACCCTCTGACAGATTTGTACAGATAATTACATTTCTTACGTCCTCTATGAGTGGTGCGCCAATACAGAAACACTGCTTTTAAAAGCCTATTTTACAGTACTTGAACATCAGAGCTAAAGTATGCAAACTTGTAACAAAATTACATAATTTGTTCATTTGACGGCAAAGGCATGATCAAGTTATAGTTTGCTTGGTTTGCTTTAACAGAATGTTTTCGTGATTTAAAAAAACATTTATTTTTTAAGTCTGTGAATTCCATGGAAATGTCACATCCATAACAAATTTAAGGTTAAATTTCGGCCTACCCAACTCAAAAAGTGTTGAGACAAGAATGTTCAAAGTTAATGCGCAAAGCATGTTGATATCAATGTAATATATGTTGAACATTTTTTTCCTGTTTGTTATTTTGAAATACTGATGATGTGTTATAATTGTGTCATATTAGTTACATTTCACAATTCACTTTACTATTAACAAAAATAATACAAAACAGCCGAAACTCGACAATCACGCCCCATAATTAATTCAGAAATGGTAAGTTTATTTCTCAATGCATACAGTTAATATGCTATGTCCTATGTCCATGTCTATTTTGTTTCCAAACTTCCGCTATATTAAGATAACGTATGGAATGTTAAAACAGAAACCTTTTGGGAAAAGCTATGACGCTAATAATTTTGAAACAGGCTCTATAGCTTCATTTTACCACAAAGTAAATGTTATAACTAGCTTTATTTTGCATGCAAGTCACCCGCGAACATTCCTAACCATCCAAACAATCCTAATCAAGATGGGCCCAGTTCACTGTTGTTTAAAAACCCTGCATTAACGGCGACATCACGATAAAGTGAGCTTCCGTTAATGCACTATTAACACGTTAACTTCGACGGCCCTATTTAAGATCAATATCTAGTCTTTGATACATGTGTGCTCAGTGTAATTGTGCCCATCCCACAGATGGAGAAAGTGGATGACAGGTCTCTCCACACTGCCTTTGTATCCTCAGGTAAAAAAAATACTTCTGCTACACACAATTGATTAAACATCAATAAAGGATTACTACATTAGGATTAGCATTAATCATTCAGAAGCTTTATGGATAATCTAGAAGCTTTGCTAATCATGGATGAGTTTATAATGCCTCATTGATAAGGCTATGGAAAATGTTAATAAACACTACTATAAAAATGTACAGGTAATACTATATCATCTATTGAAGTTTAAATTGTTATTTTATTTTTATTTTTGCAAGTTGTCACATATACAACTTACATATACCACTACCACATGTATGCACACAATCAGTTTAAGTTCTCATTTTCTGGTGTTTTAGATGGAGACCCTGGACAGGATGTGGTAAGACCCACAGTTCTATATTAAACTGAAGCACAGTGCAATAGCAAACCTAATCCTAATGTTCAGTAGGTACAATATTATGGGACATGTTCAGTAACTAAACCCATCCACTCTGCTTCTCCCAGGCCAACCCATATCATGTGTACAGCACCATTACTGACCCAGCGGATCTGTCTAACCATCAGGGCCCCACCTACAGTTTAGCACAAGCACAAAGTGATTCAGACACCCAACAGGACATGACTTACAGCTATCTGCAGGTCTAGTTTCATTGGACTTAGTCTCTTCACCAATGCTAAAATAATTGGTTCTAATGTTTAGAAAAACTGGGGCATTGTAATGGCTGACAATGGCCAAAGGACATTTTTGAAACATGGTGGCACAGTAAATGGCACCTTCCAACAGGAACAGTGTGCTGTACTGTATGCTACCTCAGCGGAAAGAGCCTACATGATTAAAATGAAAATCTTTATACATAGACAGACAACCTAGAGGCACATACACACATTGAATACAGACATAATACCATCATTTAGATCCAGTGGTAGAAAGTTAGTATAAATTATTTTTTTACAACTGTTTTGTCCTATAGTATGTGGTTCCTTGAAGATCTTCTGGTCAGCAATTAATAATAAATGCAAATAACATTTAATATTTAAAATGTTATTAAATGTAATAGTACACATATTTTATCTGTTGTTATGCAGTCAAATGACAACTATGTTCTGTACTGGTTACACACAAAGACACCAGGCTGTACTGTGGAAAATATGTCTTTTAATTTAACAGCAGTTATTTTTTTTCTCTTGGAGGGCAAAATGTACATAAGCCTTTGAAGCTCTTTATAAAAGCAAAGTTCTTAAAACAGGCAAGTAGTGGGTTTTCAAGCAGCCTAAAGCTCGGTGGTGAAACCCACTGTGGTTTAAATGTTTACTGGCTATATGCTCATGTACAACAACAGTTTCATCTGTCTTCCCATGCATTGCTTTGTTACTTTTTCCATTTGAAATCCACCTCAGCTGTAAAAATGGAGGTAGAATGAAATAAACAGTGGGACATTTGTCACTCTTTTTTTCAATTAAAATCCCCACGTAAGCACAGTATTCAATAGACAAAAGAAATCAAGGCAAAAAATCATTCTAACAGAATCACATCACCTTTGAGGGTGCTGATTGTAACATTCAAGTTCACTTTTCTTACATTGTTTTGTACAACTCAGTGTCTAATTTGTGTTCCAGTTAATAAAGTCAGTCTGACAAACAGAGGTGTAGTCTGCAGTGAGTAGCAGATGAGTTTATCTCAGTGAGTAGATGGTCTCTCCTAGAAGACCTGTGGTCTCTGGTTGGCTGTTTTGTCTGTGTGTTCACTGCATGTTGTGCTCAAAATCAGAAAGGTTTTCTCTGGACCGGGTTTGCCACCATTTGCTCCTGGATAAGCATGATGTGCTCTGATTGGTGGTCTCCATTGGTGCGTCTTAACATAGTTTGCTTTGATTGGTGGCAACTGCTATTTGTCATCAGCATGGTGTACTCTGATAGGTGGCCTGCTGTGGTCGGCGTGGGGTCTAAGGCAGTCACCTGGTGATGAAGGTGATCAGTACGGGTAATAGAGCAGCACAGAGCTGAGGAGAGAGAGATGAGGCCCCTCCACACTCTCTGGCATTCTCCTACACACACACACACACACACACACACACACAAACACACACAAACACACACAAACGAACAGCTCTGTCAGGATTTCATAAGCTTTAAATAGTAGAAGCTGTTCTATGTGATGCATCTTTAGTGAATTAATCAACACAAGTAGCCTATTGTCTAACGTACAGTAAAGATGAAAGTTCAGCTAGTTCACACAAACAGAATGTTTTGGTTTTGGGAATTGACCCACCTCAGGATGGAAGGGATGGCAGGAGTCTGGTTTCTTCCTGTCCTTCTGGAACTTGAGGCGATCACACTTCAGAGACTCGTTGTGTTCACAGGAGTCAAAGACCAAACACAACAATACAGACTCACCAGTGGATGGGCCTTTGTGCACACAGGATTATCACATCTGACAAGATAATAACCACCATTTTTGTCTTGGAAAACATCCCATCTCTATATATCATGGTATATCTAGCCAATGTATAATTTTGTGATCACCATGAATAAACATTAGGTTACTTTTTGTGAGGTTGACTAAAGACAGTTTACAGAATAATAATGGAAAGTCATCCATGTGAATTGAGCCACGATTTCTCACTTTTTTCCCCCATTATGACACTTAAACACATAATGGTCAAAGTCACCGGCAGTTCAGAGAAGGATATACATGATTTCAACAGGCTCCATGGTAACTGAGGGGATGGAGCTACAATCACATTTGTTGTCCACGACAACCATGAAGAGGTTACTGCTGGGAATCTGCTGAATGACAAAAGTCCTGAAA
Organism: Tenualosa thibaudeaui; assembly: GCA_027481765.1. Classification (NCBI taxonomy): domain Eukaryota; kingdom Metazoa; phylum Chordata; class Actinopteri; order Clupeiformes; family Clupeidae; genus Tenualosa; species Tenualosa thibaudeaui. The sequence goes on from JAIFZK010000003.1 coordinate 1,263,212, forward strand.
ACAAGAGGAGCAAGAGGGAAATGAATCAGTGTGTATACATGTATCATTCTGATTGATTAGTTTTTTCTGATTGGTTAGGCACAATATTTCTGACTATTTTTTTGCAAAATTCTACACAGAAATCACAAAACCACCAAACCAACAAAGAAGAATTACAGTGATAAGCACACAAAGCACCAGCTGCACACTAATAGTAAAAATGAAAAACACATTGGCTAACCCTGTGTGCAGGGCATATCAGTTTTCTGTAGCTGATAACTTTGTAATACAAGTAGCCTAATGTCATGGATATACACAGCTATTCAAATGTGAGAACTGTGGATGTTTACATGTGTTTCAGTATAGGCTTATGGTATATAAGAGAGAGGGGGTCAAAAGCACAAAAGTTTTTTTTCAGTAGATTAGAGAAAACATAGATCTTATGACCTTATCATCTTTAGGTCTGGTCGTAAGATTTTGTTGTTCATTCTTCTCACCCTTTTCTCCACTTGTTCACTTCCTTTAACCCATCCTACCTTACCCTCCGACACATCACCTGTTCTACTTCTTTACTTCTCTTTCTCTCTTTCACTCTCTGTTCAATATTGTCCTATATTGTAGTCCAGACCAAGTGCAAACCTGTTTTTTGCAGTGCTGAATGTTGAGTCAAGTAATTATCAAAAAGTGCTTTGACATGTTTCAATGTAGGAAGGCAATTGTCAGAACTGTGTAAGCAGAAGACAGCGATGTAGATGTTTTTTTCTAGAAGTGTACTATAAAGTTGCAAACTGAGTCTGCAGCAGTGAGTTGTGTTTACAGTTTACAGTGTTTACAGCAAAAATGGTGTTACAAAATTTCAAACTGAGTTTAAAGCATTTTAGTTTGACAAACTTTGTGAATGGATTGACTAAAAGTATTAATAATTTCAGAAATCACAGTGTTTAAGCATTCAGAATAAAACTGTAACTGCTAGTGTTAGAAACAATGGCTGCTGATTAACTAGCATGCACTTATCACTCTAGGTTCCCAGAAATGAAAGCAACTAAATGAGAAAATGTTGGTTCACGAGTGGCTATATGGAGATGTTTTCTTGGTCATTTTGTATTAAGTTACTATATGCCTAGTGTTATAGCCCCAAGTTTATTTTAAAGTGATGTTTGCCATGAAGCCAAGACCACATCCTGAGTAAACTAAACTTGATTGGGTGATGGTGTGAGCTGGTGTGTGTTTTTGGTCTGTACCTCACGCAGCCCTCGCAGTCAATGTTTCCAGCTGTCTCTTTGATGGTGCGCTCAGACACAAAAGCAGGGTACTCAGTGTCACCAACTGTACAGGTTAAACTCCAAAAGAAATCTGAGGCAACAAAGGAGGCAAGAGAAAATTAAAAACTATCATTAATGTACATTACATGCCGAGAATGGGAGCTGCCTGGATGGCTGAGAAGTTGCTAGCAATGCTACTCACATGATAATTTCAGTCAGGAGCCATTTGACTGCAGAGAATGGCTGAGAAAACAAACAACACTATTGTAAGCACTAAGATATATACACAGTTTCCAGCTGTGTGATCTATGTAAAATTTACATTTTTGCTTCTCTGTATTTGCTAAGTGCATTTGTGATGCACTGTATTGTATTGCAGGCCACAGGCCACATTATTGTTTATAAACTATTTCTATGCAACAGTATTGGTAATGAGAGACATTCGTTAGAGACAAGTTATCCTACAATAGAACTTATAAAGTATTTACTGTGGATAACCATATTGTGTAAGCTAACCTATCTAGTTATGTCACATAATTTAGCTCAAGCAAATAAAGGAAGTATATGGGGCCTCGGAGAGCTTCTGTGATTCTGTGAGACGTAAGAATAGCTTTCATTTTTTACATAAGTGTTCTGCTGTTTTCAAAATCAGTAGATGGCCAGTTAAGGACAAGCTTAAAGATATGATTTTTTGAAGATTGAAGTTAAATAGCTGGTGAAAATTATCTTCTGCATTCAGCCCATGCAGGGAGGTACTCACATTCAGCAGAGAATTAGCACTGTCACCACTTCCTGCGTACTCTTTGCACAGTGCCTGGTAGTCATACAGGGTTATTCTGAGGTAGAGAAGCACACAGGTATCACTCAGGTGAAGCGCAAGTGTACAATATGTAGATATACAGTATATATCTATGTAGGCGGGTTTGTGTAGGTTTGACTTGCTTTTTAAAAGAGCCCATAAGGAGCAGCTTGTTCATCACAGCTCCCTCCACTTCACCGAAGAACAGCCCTGTCTGTTGAGCAACACAAGAACATTGTCACACATGCTCACATACACTTCAAGGCTAGAAAACAACATAATCCCCCAGTCCCACACACATACACAAATCCTTTAGACTACACACCATGTAATCACACCAAAACATGTACTGTAAGTATACACAGACGTCCATAAACAAACAGCAAGGAGTGTTCAAAGTAAAGAGTAATGGGTATTTAGCAGATACTTTTATCCAAAGCAACACAAACTTGCAACGACAGTTTTGTAATTTAAATCCAGACCAACTTTGTCAGAAGGTGATTCAACCTCTGCTTCTCCATACAATCCCAGTTTCAAACTGAGGAGCTTTTGTGTATTAAGCATATGGCATAAGGCATATTTGTAACTGCAACACTGTCATGAGCTGCTCTGGACCAAAAGATCTGCTAAGAGCACATAAACTACAGGGGCACTATGGGCTACCTGTGCATACTCTTCTGAGACCAGAATGAACAGGAACAGGAATCATGAACTGAGCACACAGGGAGCACAGAGGAGTGTGGCCTGCATACAGAAATGAAAGTCCAGGGCCAGTTCCTTCTGAGAGTCACGACATCAAAACAGGTAATGATGTTTATGAAAGTCTCTTGGGATTCTAAAGCAAAACCACAGATATGCTTCTCTGCTTACCCTAGTGCCATATGAATATATGTGTAATGTTACAACTACAAAATGACTGACATTCAGTAGTTAATGCTGTACTTTGTACTTCTTTAAATCTTTCAAAAGTATACAACAGTATACACTATAGGTGTCTATTTGTGTCTGCTGAAAATTGGACTGATAAGTGCAATTTATGCACTTATCAGGACACTACAGTGTGTGACACAGAAATTGTGTTGAGTATCTGTATGTGTGTGTGTGTGTGGCAGAGGGGTTAGGGTTAGACAGAGAGATGGATACTGTAGATGGATAGATAGATAGATAGATAAATAGATAGACAGAGAGAGAGAGAGAGAGAGAAAAGGCAGCAGGTGGAGGTGCTTTCTTTACCTCACTGTCACAGCTGATTGTACACTTTCCATCCAGGGCTGCACACTACCAGGAGAGAAACCACAGTTCAGTCAGTCCAGTCTACTGGATGCACACAATCACAGCTTGCCTCTTCTAAAGAGGGTGACATGTTTATCAGTCTCCTTAGATATCTTCAGTGTCTTCAAGTAGACCAACAGTGATCCTCTCTGAATAATGGGCACATCAGCAAATGCCAGTGTGCGGGTCAGCACTCAAGGCCAAAGAGTCAATTTGAATAAAGTTATAACACAGTGGTGTGATGTATATATGCATACATACATAGCGCATAGCGTGTTAAGTATGGCTAATTCTAATAATGTTGTGTTTGGTTATAAAGACAAAATGCTGCAGCTTCTTGCCTGTCGACTTGCTGTCCAGAACTTTCTCTGGAAGAAATCCAGCTTCATCTGTATCCCCACAGCTGAGAGGAAATAGGATAGACTCAGATCACTAAACAACACACAGAGAAACATACTTGTCAACCTCCCAGACTGACTGCCTCTATAGATGACAGCACAAAGAGGTCTGTCAAATCCCTCATCTTCATGATTCCATATGTATTAAATGGTGAGAATGACCATTATACCTGTAGTCTTTTGCAAGTCAAACAGCAGACCTAACACTTACACATTGGCAGGACAACAGGGGAGGAGGTGTGAGCTCACCTGAGCTGAAGGGGATGGAATAGATAAAGGTGCCCGGCACCTGCTCGGCTGCCCTCTTGTACCACAGGGGGAAGTGATCAGCGTTGAACACACCCTCCTCGGCCGTCAGGATGTCTCTGTGAGAATGACAGAACAGGGAGGTCAGAGAGAGATGAAGACTTTGTGATGGAATAAAGGAGTACAGCACTCTACTTACTGATTGGTCAGCTGCTCTGGGTTCACAAACAGGTTGGTCCTGGAGAGGCCGGTGCGAGTGCCCAGAAATGCAATTTCTACGCCTTTATCAGAATTCCTGTGGGGAAGGAGACAAACAAGATGGAATTAAGCTTTTACATTTTACAGACACATAATCTCAATAATCTTTCTCTCTCTCTCTCACACACATACACACACACACACACACACACACACACACTGACTGACGGATTTTGATACATTTTGATTCAAAATGTCTTTGTGAAATGTCATACTAATAGCAGGCTAAAATCTCTATAGGCCTACTTGCAGTACATGTCATCCATGTTTTGGGATTGCCACCAAACTGCATTGGCTGTGTTGTTGCTGACAGCTTGCATGTCTACTTGGGTGTATATGTATATGCTTGCATTTGCACACATTTGTTGGAGATGAAGAGAGCCTTACTCTGACTTGTTAAGGGCCAGGCCAGTCCAATAGGCCTCCATGGGGGCAGTTACCACAGCATCAAACAGCACCTGCTGGATCAGCTCCCTGTCACCTGCACCATTCCAGCAGCAATAATCATTTACACAGGTGAGCACACACACACATGCACACACATGCTCATAATAATAATAAACCTAATATCTGAAATAATAATGTTTTCATTTAAAGTATCCTTGTAGTAGTCTACACAATAAAGCTAAAAAAATGTCATGCAAAAATGCATGAGATCAATAATGGAGCACTAACTTGACTCATCTCATTTATGCTGCAGGTGAGTGACTCACACTTGAGGTGGGGCTTGCGGCCCGTCAGGTAGAGTTTGATGGCCTGGATCTGAGTCAGGTAGCGATGCTCATGGTGCTCATCTGTGTTACAGTAGCTCCTGTGAGCACAACCAATCAGCTGCTCATCAGTGCAAAGTCTCAGGGTATCATGCCTACTATATGTTTCTACAATCACACAGTATGTTATCATACAGACAGACAGACAGACCAGCAAAGAGACAGAAAGACAGAGAAGCAAATACACATATGCAGGGTCCCACAAAGATAACAGCATTTACCACTCATCTGCCAGGGCTACATCTTGTTGGTCAAGGTCCCGGAGGCCTGGAGGTGGAAGAAGAAGCAGGGACGTCTGTGTGACCAATGAACAATCACTAGAATCCACCACGGCTGGTGCAAAAACTAGAGAGCAAATGTACCTGCATCTATTGAGACATTTCCTTTGAAGAAATATTTGCCGTGGCCTCTGGAGAGGGCAACCCCTACACTGAACACAGCAACAACACAACATGAGCACATCGGGACCATCTGCTGCAACATTCTGATTCAATGGACACTATGCATGATATCAGTCAAACCGCATAAACAGGGACACTTCAACAATACTATTAACAATGCAATTACTATGCATGACACGTGCATAATGTGCTTCTACCTGAATGGGGTCCCTTTGATGTCTGTGTAATAGTAGTCATTGTGCATTTTCAGGACCCGTTTCTGTTTGCAAAGTAAGAAGCCATCTTAGTAGAGCTAGACAATCACAGCTAAATTCAGCTTGGTTAAATGATGAAACCAAAAGTGGAGAGGTAGTGTCTGATCTCACCCCTTTATCAACAGTCTTCATGACTTCCATAGAGAATGGTGAATTCTGTTCACCATGGCATTACGCAGCATTTGTGATTTCAGGGGGAAAAGCTTCTTGAGGAATGGTCTAATACAATTAAAGGACAATTATTAAAATATCAAAGACAGAGTGTATAGGCATCCATCAAGTGTCTAGCTAAGTCCACCTTGGCATTGAATTAAATCTTTAGTAGTTAGGTTTTCCATGATCCCACATCAGATTTATTCAGTTCCCATGTATGTGCAGAGGTGGGTTTAGACAGACTCCTGGTTTGTTTTCGCACTTTATCTGATATTTGTTTATTATTTTAGGCATCATCATAAAATAGCATGTGTCCTGGGTGCACATACAACATCATCTGTGTCCTCCCACTCCACCTCTGACAGATCAACACTGCTGTAGTGGGGCTTTCTCCGCTTCTGGCCTTCCTGGTACTAAACACACACACACACACACACACACACACAGACAAACACACACACACGCATATACACAGAAACACACACACACACACACACACACACACACACACACACACACACACAAACACACAGGTCAACATTAGCTATAATTCAGAGGAGCTGATGAGGTTCTATCAGATGTGGAGATGATGAAGCAACAACACACCCCACTGCAAAATGAACTGGTCTCTGGTTGCACCCACGTCTTATTCCATTATTATTATTCAATATTATCCTTTTAGCACCACTATAATGAATGTGGGTTTGGCAACAAGCGCCAGCTCAGTTTGGTCATAATGAAAACAGTCCATGTTCAGTCCCCTCAGTGCAGTCTTTTCCTACTAGCTTTAGCTACTGTCCAGTCACAGTAGTTGCCCTCTGAAATGTATAAAACAGCCCATTGTTTTCTGCATGGTGAACATCTGCGAGAGAGAGCTCCATGTCATAGTGCCATCCTTTTTGTGGAGGCCCGTGTGTGTGCGTGTGTGTGTGTGTGTGTGTGTGTGTGTGCTGGGCCAGTGAGTAATGACATGGTGCAGACACGCTAATCAGGATTAGAAACCCAACCGACTGGAGTTTCCCTTTTTGCCTCGTGTGGCTTTTGGTGCGGATTTACATTCCAATTAAAGTAGAGGCTTAAAGATGGAGCTGGTGTGGACAACAAAGTGCTGCAGCTGCCATTTGAGGTATACCAAAAGTTGACAGTGCTTTGAGACATTTTTGGTGAGCTGCTCCCCCACTCTGACAAGGCAATGACCAAGGCAAATGTCAGTACTTCTCTACATATTCAACTCCTTCACTGATAACAGCAATGATTTGGGGAGGCATTCTGCGTGCCTCCTACACCTCCGCGCCAAGGGCGCTCTCACGGAGCACACTCACACTCCCTTTTCCCCAATCCTTAAATAAAGACTGTAGTGACTTGATGCAACTGTGGTCCGGTCTGTCTGTTTCGTGACACTTACACTTCATTTACACAGTAAGTGTTCGTGGTGCAGGCATGGATTTGGTCCATTTTAGTTTAGAATGCATGTTAAAAGAGAAATCCAGTGTGAAATGGACCAAAAGTGTATTTAAACAAGATGCCGGTTCAAAAAGTTAATCAGGATGCACTTCATCACCCCGTGCCTTTCCTACAAGACCGCATTTAGTATATGTTTGCAAAAGGTACATAAACAAGATTCAAAATAGCCTCTTCATTGGTAGCATAAGGAGGGTCCAAACATTTAAAATGAGTTTGTAAGTGTACAGATAGTTTATTAAAAAGACTTTTTAAAAAGACAGTACTTTGATTTCTTCAATAGGGGACCTGATTGTTAGCATATGGATACATTGGCAAGGTCTCCATCTAGATCACATCAACATACTGAATATTCAAGCCTACCTGCTACCATGGCCTTCCTGATCTGGACTGTTGATGAGAGTTGCCTACACTGATGAGACTTGGGACATGGAGGCTGTTTGTAACTTTGCTGTGAGTCTGTCTTGTGCTTTTGAACAGAAAGTTCTTCAAAGCCAATGGCCACACCAGGAAATTTATTTTATTTCAGTTGCAGTATAGTCACTGGAGAGAAGGAATGTCTATAGTCATTACTGAACCTAGCACGATACCCCAAACACTACCATTGTAAGCCTTTTGCAAACATACACTAAATGAGATCTTGTAGGAAAGGCGTGGTGGTGGGAAAAATGCATTTAATCAAACGTTAAAACTTTTGATCATGTTTCAATATACTTTTGGTCCATTTCACACCAGATTTCTTCCTTCACAAATTAGACCACGTACACAACACGTGAATTGAGCGCGGCAGCACTACACAGCTCCTGCACTGTCTGCTTGAAATAGAGAAGAGTTCTATATTTCCATGTGTTCTGCGAGTGGCATAATGGGTCTCCTTAGGTTTTTAAACAAGAGCTTGGACACCCGGTCCGGGAAGGAATTTCTGGTGTGACTAAACAGATGCACATGCACCACGATTGGACAGCAACTGTTACGGTGGAGATCAACTGGCCACGTCAAGTACAACACGCCTCACGTTTACGGATATTTTTTATTGGAAAATCAAGAATCGTCACGCAAAGCATCTCAAGAGAGTGGCACGAAGTAGTTGGAGTAGTTCCATCGCGTCATAAGTTGGACTCTGCTCAACTTTACGGTAGTGATCCACTGGCTCCATCAGATTTTCTTGCAATTGCAAAGCCTCCCGCATTTTGGACGGAGGCGTGTTATTTCAAATTTCAGTTAGCTGCTCCTGACTGGTTGATTTCTACTGTACAAGCAGGACGCTCTACTTTGGTTAATGATGTCGCGTTTGACGGATTCATTTGCATAAAATTGAGCAGAGCTCAACTTCTGACACGATGGAGCTGCTCACTACCTTCCCAAAATGCTTTGCGTGACGATTCGTCGCACTCCATTGAAAAAGAACCTAAAATCGCAATGCGTGTTAAACTTGATGTGGCTAGTGGATCTCCACCATTATGCAACTTGATCCATCAAACGCGACACCAATGAAAGCTGAGCATCATGCTTGTGTAGTAGGAAAAAAAAAAAACAGTCAGGAGCAGCTAGAAGCCCTTAACTGAAAATTGAAATGTCACTGTGGATCACTAGCATCACAGACTGCAAACACGGTTATTGCTATGTGAATGAGGCCTTAATTAGCTATTCCTGTTTTTACTCCCCCCTTTATGGACTGGTGATTTATTTTGTGTCATTAATGCTCCAAGAGTGAAAGATATGCATTAACCTTTTTAGCCCTAGGTTATTTCCAGGGTAGTTTCATTACATTTTGTAAGCTTATCTCAGTTATTATAAGGCCCATCAACACATGCTATGTCTTGTTTTATCCAGGACAGTCCAGGCTATTAAAATCTGGCAGGTTTTGATGTGCTACTACTGACCTTAGAATCAAGAAAAAAATATTTTCAGTTTATATATATATGTATAATGTATATGTAAATATTTTTGATGAATGATCTGCATCTCTTTCCCCAACATTTAGGGAAACTGGATGATTTCAAGAATGATACTGTGAATGTATCAGAAGCTACTCGTAAATGTATGTTATGTAGCAATACTATGCTTGTCATTCATCATTCACAACAGAGGATAAAAACTATTGTGTTTTTCAACAATGGGCCAATGTTGATTAGCAGGATGATGTAGCATTGTTGAGTTTTAATAAATGTACCTGAGAATGGTATACAGTACATTTTGAGGCCCACAACAATTCAGCTGCAGATGGGACAGTATTATATTAAGATCTGCCATATATTTATTTTATAGATATGATGATGGCCATATTAAGTCTTAGAATAAAAGATGTGCATTCATAGAACAGAGAGATAATGAAAATGATCAATAAACTGACATCTGCTAATATTGTTTCATTTGGGCAACAGTATCACCATTGGAAATGACAATAACCCCAACATCTAAGGCTACTTCACGAACTGGTAAAATGCTGGATGTTTCTGTGAATGACATTTTATTAAGTCAGAAGCTGCAGGTGAATGAAACACTGTGGGCCAGATGTACAGAGAATAGCATCTCTTTCAGATGTGCAAAATGTGCTTTCAACTGTGGCACTGTATGTATGAACAGAGCATACACCAGGTAACAGTGCAGATTTCCTGTGAAAGAAGCACAAAATTGGAGGAACAAATAATGGAAGTAAAAGCTAATACTCTGGCCTGGCTGCCCCACCACACAGATTGTAGTTTTATGCTTATGCTACTATGTTTTTTTCATTGTCTTTCCAGAAAACAATGAAATAGCAAATTTTGTAATTGTTGTCATGTGATTTTGTTGTTGTTGTTGCTTTGGTCATTTGGTTTAGCCTAAGAAATACATAAAACTGAATTATTTATCTTGCTGTATCTGAATAGTGTTTAAATAATGTTTGATCTTGAAGCACCACCTGACTTAACTTAGATTATTATACATCTCACCACAGAACCACTGTTGATCATAGTGGCAGTTGTTATGCATGGTTATACTGGTGTTTGGACTCTTAGCCTGCGCTCTCAGGAGATTTCATAAGTAGTAAATAGACACAGTGTATTGGAGTACAGGTCTTTCACTGTTGTACTAATCTCAAAAACCTAATTGATTATGCTTGCTTTTTTTATTAGAAAAATCAAATGTACAACGGTAAGATAGAAATGTATTAACAGGTAAAATCATGCAATTTATTGAACAGACAGCATGTATTGATCAGTAAAGTTGTAAAATGTTTCTATTCTCATCAGGGGACAATTCAAACATAACCATACAGTGTAAGTCCTTATATTTAAGAACCATTGAAATGCATTGATTCTTAGTGACCAAACAGTAGGTATACAGTATTTACTTACATTTTAGCTAAATCATTTGTGTTTGTATTTCAGATAAACATGTGGATGTGGTGATACCTCTGAGCAGTACACAGACAGTAAATATACTTCTGTGTATACATTTGTCTGGGGAAATATCATATACCAGGGCTATTCAACTTTTTTTTCCTGGGGGCCAGATTTTCGGATGGTTGTCCAGCCTGTGGGCCGGTCACTATTTTATATCAAATGTAAAATCAGTCAAACATTGCTTATTTCTCATAGCACTTATTTATTGTTGCAAATACTTTTCAGGCAACAGCAAAAAGCTAATCAACAGTCATACCAACATCCAGGTACAATGGTTCTTAGTGCAAAAAATATAGAAATTTTTCCAAATTAGTTTAGAGATGGTGCCAAAACAAATTGTTTGATAAAAAGGACACCTCAAATAGTGGTGAAAGTCACATAGTGTTGGTTTAATCCCATCCCATACTCAAGAAGGCTGTCCAGGCTGCCCCTGTCATGGTTCTTATAGGTGCTATGTTTGTTTGTTTGTTTGTTGAAACATCCAAAAATTTCCTGGACAGTGCAACAGAACGTGAAGAAACAATCATACTTGTATTGTGTTGTGTTGTGTTCAGGATGACCCAAAAATGAAAGTATTTCCTGAAAATGTTACATAGTAGCTTTTATTAGTGACAACTTTACTCAGTCCCCACAGCTCTGTACTTCCTTGCTATTGCTTCGTTACAGGACAGATAGGTGAGTCTTGTGAAATTACAAGCTGCTCTTCTAACTTTAGGTGGCTGATGACTCTGGAACCTACACCATGATCTCCACAGTGCCTCCAGCCTCAGTTAATCTCAGTTAATCCCTTGCAGAGAAAGAAAGAAACACTGTCTATCCAATTCAATTGAATTCAGTTTTATTTATACAGCGCCTTTTACAATAGTATTGTGTCATGACTGTGGGGTAGTATCTCCCTCTCTCTCTAATCACTTGCCCCTCCCACTCATTCACACCAATCTGTTGCAATCATTACTTCCACCTGTTGCTCGTTGTTTGTTGTCCTGCTGTCTATTTAATCCCTTGTCTCCCAGTGTTCCCCGTCAGACCGTCCGCGAACCTACTGCAACTCACGCAAGGCAAGCATCTTAAGACCCTGACTCCCGTTTCTGTTCCCGAAGTTCCTGTGTCTGTCATCAGTCTCTTCCGGTGTTTCCTGTCCTGTCTCCCTGCCTGCCCCGTCCTCTGTTTTTCGGTAATCTGCCTAACTGCTCCTGGTAACGACCTTCGCCTGTCCCTGACGAACACTCTGCTCTCCTGCCCCGGTAATGACCCCTGCCAGCCCTCGGACTACGTTCAGCTCTCCTGCCCCGGTAACGACCCCTGCCAGCTCTCGGACTACGTTCTGCTCTCCTGCCCCGGTAACCACCTCTGCCAGCCCTCGGACTACGTTCTGCTCTCCTGCCCCGGTAACGATCTCTGCCAGCCCTCAGACTACATGCTGCTCTCCTGCCCCGGCCTGCCTACTCGCTACTAGAAGAGCACCCACACACTCCTTACCCCCGTTCCCTAAATAAACTTTCTGAACGTGGCGCTTTTGGGTCCGACTCGCTCTGTTAACCTGACAGTATTGTCTTGTGGCGCTTCACAGAAGGAGCACCCAAGAGCAACAGGGGCAAGGAAAAACTCCCTTATGTTCAGTTAATCTAGGAAGAAACCTTGGGCGACTCAAGGGGCTAACCCAACTGCCAGGGGTCATGGAGAAAAATTACAATCAGTAGTAACCATGACAGAGTATAAGTTGCCTATGGTTTTAGCTAAGGTTCATAATAGTTCATAATAGAGTATTATCCCACTTTTACATTACATGGTAGTCAGTCTATAGGTGGTTATCAGGAATTATGGCTGGACAATGTAGCAGTGGCCAGGCATAGTGACAAACTCAAAGGAATGAGATGGGTCATGGGGGTAACAGTAAGGGTCCATTTGACGGCGCCATTGTGAGGGGGGGTCAATCACAAAGCCTCAGGAAGGGGAGTCGGGCCCAGCATCGGCATCCAGGAAGGTCCTCTGTGATGGGGAGTCGGTCCTGACATGGGCCTCCCGTAGTGTTGGTTGTAGTCCACTCAGGAGGGGAGGGTGAGAGGAGTCCACCGCAATGAGGCAGGGATGACACTCAGGAAAGATAATTGTGGACAGAGGAAAATAGTGAATTAGGCCAGGCTCACACATCAGAAAGCAAAAAGCAGAAAGCAGTAATTTGGGCATACCTATATATACATGGGCATATATATATACATATATATATATATATATATACATGCCGCTTGTGAAATAGAGAGAGCTGAAAGAGAGAGAGATCCATTCTTCTCCTTTTATGTTCTTTGGTTATTGTAGAGTGTCACCTTCCAAAACCACTATGTCAATGAAGTTCAAAGTGAGCACAGCATATCTGGTCTAAATTGTATAGCCTATGATAGCACACCACTAATAGCCCCTTGGCCAGTCTGCAGATAGTGAGGACTACAGCAGTGTCAGACTGATATGACAAACACCTGTGGGAAATGGGTCTAATTCTGGAGAAGTGAGAAATGGGGATGTGGTGGCAACACACAAAACACCTTACTTTCAGAATCTCGTTCTCAGAGCCATACTGCCACTAAGACCAACTTCACTCATCTGCACTCTCTCTCTCTCTGTCTCACACACACACACACACACTCAATTCAATTCAGTTTTATTTATACAGCGCCTTTTACAATAGTATTGTCTCGTGGCGCTTCACAGAAGGAGCACCCAAGAGCAACAGGGGCAAGGAAAAACTCCCTTATGTTCAGTTAATCTAGGAAGAAACCTTGGGCAGATCCACGACTCAAGGGGCTAACCCAACTGCCAGGGGTCATGGAGAAAAATTACAATCAGTAGTAACCATGACAGAGTATAAGTTGCCTATGGTTTTAGCTAAGGTTCATAATAGTTCATAATAGAGTATTATCCCACTCTTATAATACATGGTAGTCAGTCTATAGGTGGTTATCCGGAATTATGGCTGGACAATGTAGCAGCGGCCAGGCATAGTGACAAACTCAAAGGAATGAGATGGGTCATGGGGGTAACAGTAAGGGTCCATTTGACAGCGCCATTGTGAGGGGGGGTCAATCACAAAGCCTCAGGAAGGGGAGTCGGGCCCAGCATCGGCGTCCAGGAAGGTCCTCTGTGATGGGGAGTGAATTATGCCAGGCTCACACATCAGAAAGCAAAAAGCAGAAAGCAGTAATTTGGGCATACCTATATGCGCATAAATATACATATATACAAATACACACACACATACACATACACACACATACACACACACACACACACACACACACACACACACACACACACACACACACACATATATATATATATATATATATATATACATACATATACACATACATATACACATAAATACACACACATACACACACACATATACACACACATATATAAATAGAGAGAGAGCTGAAAGAGAGAGAGAGAGAGTTGTACGGCATGACACATGAAGGTTGTGTGGCGGCACTAGGCTATAGCAGCATAACTAAGGTATGATGCATGGCATCCCAGCACCACTGCAGGGATGATCAGTGTCTGCCATGCCTCGCAAGTGGGGGCACAGCAGAGGCAGTCCCTTCCAAAAGACCCATGAGAAGTGATGATTTGCCATGCACCATCCCTAACTATGGGAAACAGTAAAGAGGAAGGTTTTAAGTCTAGACTTAAAGGTATTGAGAGTGTCCGCTTGTCGAATGTGGGGGGGGGGGGGGGGGGACTATACCACAGGAGGGGTGCACACATATATATATATAATACACCTCTTAGTTGAGTAGTTTTTGCATGATTTTGCTTCTATGCAACATACAGTGTATATTTTCCATTGGATGAATGAGACAATTGTTTTTTTCAGAAGAAAAAAGGGGATGGCATTTGTTCTGAACAGGATGATGTGAGTGCATTATAGACTTCTGGGTGACATGAATTCCTCACAAATTATGCCTAGGTTTTTATGCATAAAGTATATATAAAGTCCACAAGTTTAAAAAAAAGGGTTTCTATACTTTTCATAGTTTAGTTATTCATAACCCACACCCATATCCTGTCTACTGCTCTATATCTGACACCCAACCGCTCTATATCTGACATCTCCAACCAGAGGGACCAGACCTACAGCTTGGTGCAGTACAGGACTCCTATAGTTACACAGCAGGATATGACCTATAGCCTGCTGCAGATGCACTGATACTACAGTATTATATGACACACTAGTTGTGCACTCATATTGCTGAAAGGTAGAATAAGTAATGCTAAGCAATTTGTGACATCATTTGTAACATCAACTCCTCATTATTCACTGGCTGGCTCTTGGCCCTGGCTTCATGAAATGGGGGCAAAGTGGGGGCAGCCTGTTACGCAAGCACACATGTTTCTGAGGGAACATTGAAGGATGGGCTGAGCTACAGTACCTCTTTAGTGTGTTTTGTTAGGTGTTTGGCTGAAAATAAAATACATTTCTTTGGACAAGAATGTCTTTGAAAAAAAATAAACATATAAAATATGATGTCCTCAAGCATCTCTTACCCTATAGATCTCATTTTTAGATTCACTTGGCCTAATGCCTTTTTATAGATGTGTTTGAAGTTGTAAAAATATATGGAAGCTAAAAAATACTATAAATTGTTTTACACTATACCCTTTGGCAGTACTATTTACTTATTCACACCATTTGCCTTTGCAGAATTACAGCTGTAGAGAGCATCATGTTCAGTTTTCTTTGTCATTGCTTGATATTTTATCCTCCTTAGTAACACTTTCTATGAAGACCATATCTATAGCGCATTATGAGCGCATTCATATCAAACTATAATGCGCATTATAATTACTCAAAATGCATTATGACTACACTCATAATGCTTCATCATGCATTATATCAACCGTTATAAATAACTATAAATCTAGCTTATAATGCCTTATAAATCCAATGGTGTTATGAGTGTTCATGACTGGTTATAAATTACAGGCTGGCTGATGGGACTTATAATACATTATGACTACTAATACCCCTCTATGCACACACCTGGATGATCAACTGACTCAAACGGAGATTGCATTCACTTTGAACTTTCCATACCTGCTTTGCATTGACTCTTTTGTGGGGTTATTTCATGGTGAGGCATTAAAGGGATGACTGACTCAGACAAGATGCAAGCCTCTGTGTCTGCACATACACATGGTGCAAGTGTCAGATGTTAACATGGTCTCAACAATTTTTTAGTGTTGATGTGGCTGTCAAGAATAGCTGTGAAATGTGTGAAGCCATCATAGTGCTATCTACCTACACGTCTTTAGCTCACTTGTTTTTCCATTAAAGAGTGTGGTCAGAGAGAGAAATAAAGAACTATTGCATGCAGTGTTGCACACATTTGTTCTCACGCAGTCTTACCACAGCTGTGACCCATGTATAAGACATACAGGTTACAGGTTATATGGACATGAACACTGCAGTGCACACTTGATTCTTCAGTTGAAACTATGAATAATACAGTTATGTGACTGGTTATATTAAAACATAATATTCATAAAGATTCATGTTCATACAGCATCACTTTTAGGCCTAGCCTAACCACTGTAACGTTCCATCTCTTCCCCTTCTCACGCAGTTTAGCAGCAACAGATATAGTTCAGATGAAGATGATTCATCTGATGGTTTGACCACACCGGACTTCACACCATTTGTCATCCACCACTAGAACACTCAGAGTAGGCGATGCCATGCTGCACATGTACATCGTCATCTGGAGACAGTTAAACACACAATGGTCATCAGTGAGGCATGGGTGACCCTCAAGTCTAAGGTGAATTGACATTTTTCTAAACCTTTGAAAATAGTCAGCAAATATAGACTTGCACTGTACACATGGAAACTATCTATCCTGTACATTCTCTTCATGTCATGATCCTGCTCTCGACCACCCGGCCTCCTACTGGTCTATTTAAGTGTTGCAAGTTCTGTGTTTGTTTACCTTTCCCATGTGCTCATGTTTTGCTGTCTGCCCTGCCCCTTTCTCTCTTCTCGCTCTGCACCCGGTCCTCACGTCCTTGATTATTGTAATGATTTTCACCTGTTCCTTGTTTGTGTCATTGCCCTGTTCCCTATATATTCCCCAGCTCTCTCCTTGCTCCTTGTCTGATTGTCTGACCGTGTTCCGAGTGTTCTGAGTTACGTATCCGTCTGCTAAAGCCTGTTCTCTTGTGCCTGTTCGTGTTATCGCTGTTTTTGCTTTTCCCCTTTGGATACTATTGGATTTGGATTAGCAGTTTACGTTTTTTGGATGTTTGATCTTTTGTGCGTTTTTTCTCTTACCCAGTTTTGGATTTCTGTTGGATTACTTACGCCTTTTGTTTTTTGATCTTCTGAGCTTTTCCCTTTTGCATTCTGAACATTGTAAATAAATTTTTTGCATCAATCTGCTTTTGGGTCTCAGTCTGTACGTTACACTTCAGCCATTCTGTTTTAGACACAGTACATCTGTGCAGGTGAAAATGGTGCCTCCAATCCACGTCAACTTCCTCAGAGTGACCCTTACACTTTGATGAATATATACAACATGCTGAGTTTGTTGACAATAACTGTAAAAAAGAAAGGAAGAAAGCAATGTGATGTAAAGAAACAAATAAGCAAAATAAATAAATAAATTATAGATAATAGATAATAACAGTCATTCATGCCATCATCCCATGAAAAAGGATTTGTAAGGTTAGCTTTTAAAAGCAGCGTTGTATCATGAAAATGTGTAATGCTTTATGTGCAGACAGACGCAGTAAACCACTGCTGGTATTTTCAAGAGCCCAGTCTACTTAATCTTGTTTTAGGCAGGAACAGTACTGACATCTGCAGATTCATTGTATTAATGCTGCTCATTTAGTTTTAACTTCTTGTATGTTATTTTCAATAATAATTTAATTTAATGAATAACAACTATTATGGTACCCAATACCCATGTATTGTCAGTATCATATCAGTAATATGACAAATAGGATGTTAATGGTTTATCTTTCAAATTAATTTTAATTTTAAGCGTCATTGATTAAGAGCTGTGGTATTCACAATTAGAAGAAAAGGACAATTCTCTTTCATAACCATAATTACATTGAATAAATGAATAAATGAGCTGCAGTGTTAGGCTGCCAGTATGATCTCAGTAGCCCTAGACAGATCTCTAACTTGAGATGTCTGTGGCAGGACTTCAGTCTTATTATTTCAGTCTTATTTCTCCCCTTTTGGGAAGGCATTATTAGCCCAAATCTATTTACTATATCTATCTATAGCCTGTATAAATAAAAAATTCTGCTGAAGGGAAGCCTGTGATTCCCATAATCCCATATGCAGTATAACAGACTTGAAATCCATCTCGGCCACAAATTAACATGTTGCTGTGCTGTGAATGTCAGTCAGGCCACTAGATTGTAACCTTGTGTTATGACAGTTCCATTTTGATATGCAAGTGTAATACGTAAAAGTGAAACTACTTCAAGGTGTGCGGTTATCTGAAAATAATGCACATTCTAAATAGAGCATCACAATAGGATATTTGATCAAGCAGTGGTATAAATTGTAGTTGTTCGGGATCAGCAAAATAGCATCAAAATAGATTGTGAAACATGAAACAAAGCTGTTGCATTCGTAAAATAGCTGACTACTGATGACTCTGACACTGGAGCTAACACCTTGATCCCGTTACAGCCCTTAGCCTGAGGTAAGACAGACTTGCTCCTTCTATATGAGCCACCCTCTTTCTTCATCTTTGCTTGACTGCATTGTTCTTGCCACACTATGTTATAACGCAGTGTCTGTGTTAGTTAGATTTTTTTTTACACAGATCAGATTTCTAAGAGGAACTGACTTTGAAGACCCTTGACAAAGGCTCATTGTTTGGTGAGAAGTGAAATAGTGGCCCAAGGAGAAGAGGTAAAGATATTTCTCTTAGTATCTATACAGATCATCGACCTATATACACACAACTATCTGATCAACCTGCACAAAGACAAGTTTGGTCAATAGGTTCATGTTTTGAATTCATGATTCAGTATTGGGATTGGTATGACCGATTAGTATGACTAACCAAAATCATGTATAGAGAATTATGTTCTTTTAGATGAGGGCATAAGGGATGAATTTTGCAGGATGATGTGAGGACACTATTTCAAGCTGGATTTACAACAGAAACCATAAGCTCATTTCTAAGATAGGCTGTCAGATGAATTAAGATCCCATACACTGTTTTCATCTTTGTGTATTCAATTGAGTCTCTGCTCTCAGTTCTACTCTCTCTCAGGCAAACATATAATGTCTACTGTACTAGATCTGACACCCAAAGTGTCCTCAGTGTGAAGGACCACATCTACAGTTTGGTGTAGGTCTACAGGACTCCTGTAGTTACACAGCAGGACATGACTTCTAGCCTGCTGCAGATGCACTGATACAGCAGCTTAGTATGAAATATGAATCAGACACTAATAGTATTTAACATAACTGAGGTTATGTCATTCCATGAGTGAATGGTGAAAAAGTATTTGACTCCTCAGGCTACTTCTTCTTCTTAAAAAAAAAAAACAGAATTTGTGAAGTCAGTGTTAGTGCAATTATTGTGGGAAAATACACCACTCGAACCCTTTTGCGCACTCAGCCATGAAATTAATGTCCCTTGACATCTAGGCCTAAGGATAGGTGTGACAGACATCAGTTCAAATTCATTGTGAATTTTCATATGGATATTTATTCAGGCTCATAGACAGATATATAGATAAAAACTGTTAAGAGACGTCATGCCTATCCCCTCATTATGTCGACAAATTTGGTATCATAATAGAATTGTTTGATAAATACTTTATTTATCGTGAAGGAAATGACGGTGTACAGCTTATACACAATATCATACATACACACAGCCATAGACCACTTACAGAATGAGAATCAGACAACTGTAAGAGATACCTGTAACTGTAACAGATACCTGTGTGCATAGTGGAGGTGAAGCCAAAAAGCTATGGGAAAGTAAAAGTATCCAAGGTGATCAAAAGTGAACAGGGCAATGGAACTCCAGTGCAAAAAAGAAGTGTCTGACAGTACAAAATAGTACAAAATACAACACTGTAACAAAGCATGTCTGACAGACAAGTCCAAAACAGTACAGCAAAGTAATAGCAATAAAGTGTACAAGACTCAAAAAACAAACTTGTTTTGTGGATGAGGGTTAGGCAAAGTTGTACAGTTGTAATGGCGCGACACAGATGACCCAAGCGCAACACTTTGCAAACAAGAACAGTTTATTGAGTTCAAGGGCAGGGGAGAGAGAGTGGGTGACCCAGGCGGACGTCAGCAAGAGGCAGGTTGCGTCTTCGTGGGTTGCGCCAGGGACTGGATTGTTCGCTCGTTGGTAGCGTGGCGCTGACGGGCACGGGCAGGGGCACCCTCGTGGAGGTTGCAGGGCCAGGAACACACAGGCTAGACTCAAGAAGAGGGACAGGCGGCAGGTCTGATTCTCCGGGGCAGAAGAGCAGGGATAGCCAGGACTCAGGAAGAGAGACAGGCGGCAGGTCAGGTTCTCTGGGGCAGAAGAGCAGGGATAGCCAGATTGGTCCGGGTCGGTATCGGGAAAACAGATAGCAGAGAAACAGCTCAGTAACACCATGACACAAAGACGGTCTGACAGGGACTGACTGGAAACTGTGGGTTTAAATATTGAAGGTGAAAAGACACAACGGCACTGCTAAGTAATTAAATTTACTGCTAAACAATAAAATTGTAAATATATTAAATTATGGCATGAAAAGGCTGATGGTGGATCACTCTCCAGCTCGTCATCATCCAACAGCTACCTGTTCAGGAATTCCTCCTCCTCTGCATCCATGCCTCCAAGTTGTCTTCCACGATGACCTAGAGCCCATCCTCTGCCTCCTTTCTGTGAGCAAATGAGAGAACTGGCTCTTCTCTCCATGCATCTAAGAAATTGAAACAAAACACACAACTTTGAATAACATCACAGTAGCTGCACCATGGGTGCAATCATTGCTGTGCAATATTAATCAATGTGCAATAATTGGTATATTAATGTGCAATATCACTTTTATCTTCAAACCTATCCATTTCCTTTTGCACTTATCCCATTAACCTACCCCACTTTTTTACTCTGCCCTACACTTGTCAGTCAAATGCAACAATAACTCAAAAAGGAGTCGTGCCAAAGAAATGCAATTTGCTACTTGCTAATTGACATAACTGGCTGACAACTCGCGGTCATGTAAACTATGGAAGATGAGTAAATACTCAACTAATAACATATTAACAACATATCCTAACATTAACAAATCAGTAGACCATTTTACCTCAGTTTATCCGATGTCTTTTCCTTTGAACGATGTAAAGTTGAAGGCAGATGACATGTCACTGCCATTCCTGATGCAGAAAGCAGAGTGGAATCAGTCTTTTATCTTGACATATCAAAAGAAAATCGCGCCACAAACTCTGAAAACAATGGTATCGACGTATATCTTAACATGTGACTTTAATGACTTTAAAGAGTTCAGTGTGATACTTAGATTACATATTTTTCAGTTTTAGTCAAATTAGGGAGGAGCAAAAATGAGTACAGCCCACTGAAAGTCTCAGGGCAAAGCAAGATTTTAGATTGATTTACCAAGAATTCAACCACAGGTGAGTCTAATTATTCAATTAGTCCAGCAGATAGTTGACTATAAAAGGGTTTTACTCTAAGAAAACACCTCCCCATTTCCTGCTGTCAGCAATGGCATCACATGGAAGAGAAATGGCTCAAGACCTGAGAACGAAAATTATTTCCTTACACCAGAAAGGTAGAGGCTACAAGTAGATCAGCCAAGCTTTACTTCTTAGTCAGAATACAAATACAAATACAAAAGTGGTACAAAGATTTAAGAAAAATGGAACTGCGTCCATATCACAGAGACGTCCTGGTCGTCCACGAAAGTTAACACCTCGACAGGAACGTCTTCTGATGAGAAGCGTTGAAGAAAATCGGCACACAAGTTCACTACAGTTAGCTAAAGAAGTAGCAAGCCAAACTGATTCCTGTGACACAATACGCCGTACACTGCAGAGGAATGGCATGCATGGATGCCGTCCACTAAAGAAGCCTCCCCTAAAGCCCAGGCACAAAAAAGCCTGCCTAGAGTTTGCCAGTGCCCATACTGACAAAGATGAAGGCTACTGGGACTCTATTGTGGAGTGATGAGACCAAAATGAATGTTTTTGGAACTGATGGCTTCAAAACTGTATGGCGTCGCAAAGGTGACGAATACAAAGAAAAATGCATGGTGCCTACAGTGAAGCATGGTGGTGGCAATGTCCTTATGTGGGGCTGCATGAGTGCTGCTTGTGTTGGGGAGCTGCATTTCATTGATGGCATCATGAATTCAGAGATGTATTGCTCTATACTGAAAAAGAAAATGCTACCATCACTCCGTGCACTTGGTCGTGGTGCACTTTTCCAACATGACAATGATCCTAAACACACATCTAAGGCCACTGTTGGCTTTCTGAAGAGGAACAGGGTGAGAGTTATTCAGTGGCCAAGCATGTCACCTGATCAAACACCTATGGGGAATTCTGAAGAGACAAGTGGAGCATCACTCTCCATCCAACATCCAGTCTCTAAAACAGGTCATTATTGAAGAATGGAAAAAGATTGATGTTGCAAAATGTTGCCAGCTTACTCATTCCATGCCCAGAAGACTTGGTGCCATCATTAAAAATCATGGAGGCCATACAAAATACTAGATGCAGTAGTTTTGTTGGTGGTTGCTCCCCCCTAATTTGAGTAAAAAAAATGTAATCTAAGCCATAGTATTAAGCAAATGTTTGTGTTGTATGTTATGCTGATGTGATATTAAACTTAGTATGCAAAAGTTTTGGAAATATTTTTTGTTTTCATGGACATATTGTTTAAAATGTTACTTTTCAAAGGGGGTGTACTCATTTATACTGGGCACTGTACATATTGGCACTGCTAGAAGATTGGTGTTTAATGCCAATACAGTCAACAATGTCATGCTGTAAAGGTTTTTCTTTATATTGAGGTGGTTTTCTACCCTTCACCCAGAACTGCACAGTGCATATCCTAGATCACACCTTCATATGACATCCAAATTAATCTGAAGATGGTACAATTTGTCCAATAAATTAGGAATTAGTGGCGAAAAGTTATATAGTATTTGTCACGGTGTCGCTCTGAATCTTTGGTATCCTTGGGGTTTTTCTGTCTGGTCTTCGCGGTTTCACTTACCTCGTTATTAGTTTCACCCTACCAGTCTGCTCCCCACACCGTTCGTGCCGCTGCTTCCTGGTTTTGCGGAGGTGCCCATCGCCAGCGGAGGTTCCGAGCTCAGGATCAGACTTCCAGAGAGGTTCGGGGGGGACTCCAAGGAGGTCGTAGCCTTCATTACCAACTGCCAACTCACCTTCGACCTTCAGCCATGAAACTTCGCCTCGGAGGCTGCCCGAGTGGCTTTCGCCATCAACCTCCTGACTGGACGAGCCAGTACAGGAACAGCGGAACACCAGCGTTATTCACCAGCCTGCGACTCTTTTGACACCTTAGCTGCCGTACTCAGGAAGGTGTTTGGGGAGGGGAGGGGGTCTGTGGCGCATTACTCAATTGACTTTCGGACTCTTGCCAGTAGGAGTTGTTGGAATATGGAGGCGCTGGTGGACGCATATCTCCACAGCCTGGTGGATTACTTAAAGGACGAGTTGGTTTCTCATGAGACCCCTGCTACCCTGGACGACTCTAACTCTCCGCATTGACCGGAGGGTCCTGGCTCGGCGCCGAGAGAGGGGCCTTGTCAACCAGCCTTGCCCCCGATCCGCGGATCGGGGTGCCACTACCTCCGGGCGCCCTCCCAGCCGTCAACAGGGTTCTCCTGAACCCATGGAGATTGACCGCACTTCCCTCTCTCCACAGGAATGACAGCTTCGCCTAGAAGGGGGCTTTTGCCTCTACTGCGGGGGAGAGGGCCATCTGATATCCTCGTGTCCATTAAAAGATCGAGCTTGCCGGAAGTAAGGGGCGTCCGGTTGAGCTCAACCTCCACTAATGCCCCTAGACGTGACAGGCCACTTCTTCGGGCTGTTCTCCAACTCCCTTCTCACACGCAATCACTAACCGTCCTGGTGGACTCTGGTTCAGAGGCCAATATTATGGACTCCTCTTTCGCCCAGCAGGTGGGGGTAGAGCTCCACCGACTCCCAGCTCCTGTCCCTGCCCGGGCCCTGGATGGCCATCTTCTGGGCCACATCACTTCCGTCACAGAGACCTTGGGGTTGTTGCTGTCGGGGAATCCCCAGGAAAGAATGGGGGTTGGACTGTCATCAGTCGGGCCTACGTGCGGCTGCTCCGCCTGTCCCGTCTGCATCGCCTGTCCCGTCTGCACCCTCTACGGCCCCTCCCGATATCTCCAGAATTCCCAGCTGTTACCACAACCTGCGAGACGTTTTCAGCAAGGCCAAAGCTACTTCCCTGCCGCCTCACCACCCTTATGACTGTGCTATTGACCTGGTCCCTGGAGCCGCACCTCCTCGTGGGCATCTCTACTCCCTTTCTGGCCCTGAGAGGCGCGTCATGGAGGAATACATTGTTGACTCTCTGGCTTCAGGCATCATCCGCCCTTCCTCCTCTCCTGCCAGGGCGGGCTTTTTTTTTGTTGGGAAGAAGGACGGGTCCCTGCGTCCCTGCATCGACTACCGTGGACTCAACGACAATACCCTCTGCCTCTTCTGTCTACCGCCTTTGAGCTTCTCCAGGGGGCCACGGTCTTTACTAAGCTGGATCTCCGGAACACCTACCACCTCGTCAGAATCCGGGAGGGCGACGAATGGAAGGCGATGTTCAACACACCTAACGGACATTACGAGTACCTGGTCATGCAGTTTGGGTTGACCAATGCCCCCGCCGTCTTCCAGAGACTAGTTAATGACATGCTTGACCGTTTTGTTTTTGTGTACCTGGACGACATCCTCATCTTCTCTAAGTCCCTGGAAGAACACAAGCAGCATGTCCGTCTAGTTCTTCATCGCCTCCTGGAGAACTTGCTCTTTGTCAAAGTTGAGAAGTGTGAGTTTCACGTTAAGACCGTGGCCTTCCTGGGGTACATCGTGGCAGAGGGTAACCTTCAGATGGATCCTGCAAAAGTGTCGGCGGTCACCTCCTGGCCAGTCCCTGAGAGCCGTAAACAGCAGCAGCAATTTCTGGGGTTTGAGAACTTTTATCAGCGGTTCATCCGCAACTACAGCTCTGTTGCTGCCCCCCTCACGGCTCTCACCAGCACCAAGCACCCCTTTGTCTGGACGCCAGCCGCCGACAGTGCCTTCGTCCTCCTCAAGATCCGCTTCACTTCGGCGCCCATCCTCCAGGTGCCCGACCCCGAGCGGCAATTTGTAGTGAAGGTGGACGCCTCCAATGTGGGGGTAGGGGCGGTCCTCTCCCAGAGGCACCTGGAGGACAACAAGATGCACCCCTGCGCCTTCTTCTCCCGCCGGCTCTCCCCAGCGGAGCAAAATTACGACATCGGGGACCGGGAACTCCTCGCCATCAAGCTGGCCCTGGAGGAGTGGCGTCACTGGCTGGAGGGGATGTCATCTTTTGGTGCCTTTCATCGTTTAGGCAGATCACAAGAACCTGGAGTACATCCGTTCAGCTACTCAACCCCAGACAATCCCGCTGGTCCCTGTTTTTCTCCTGTTTTAATTTCTCTTTTTCTTACCGCCCAGGTTCCCGCAACCTCAAGCCGGACGCCCTCTCCCGCTAGTTCCTGAAGGAGGAGGACAGCTTCCAGGGTCCAGCCTCCATCCTCCTCGGTTCCCGAGTCGTGGTGGAACTTACCTGGGACGTCGAGGAACAGGTGCAGAGAGCCCTCTGGGAGCATTCTGGCTCCAATTCCTGCCCGGAGGGTCGTCTCTTTGTTCCCGAGGCTCTCCGTTCCCAGGTCCTGCAGTGGGGACACGACTCCCTCCTGGCCTGTCATCCTGGGGCGACTCGCACCAGCCATCAGATCGCCCGGCGGTTCTGGTGGCCCGACCTGGAGAGGGACGTTCGCGAGTACGTGTTGGCCTGCCCTGTCTGCAGCCGGAACAAGAACTCTAACAGGCCACCTGCCGGCCTTCTCCAACCTCTGCCCGTGCCATCCCGTCCCTGGTCCCACATCAGTTTGGACTTCGTCAGTGGACTGCCTGCGTTGGAGGGCAACACGGTCATCCTCACTGTGGTTGACCGGTTCAGCAAGATGGTCCACTTCATTCCTCTTCCCAAGCTCCCTTCAGCAAAGGAGACCGCGCAGACAGTCCAGCAGCACGTCTTCCGCCTTCATGGCATACCCCAGGACATTTTTTCCAACCGTGGTCCCCAGTTCACCTCCTCATTCTGGAGGGTGTTCTGCCGGTTACTGGGGGCCACGGTCAGCCTCACATCCGGTTACCACCCACAATCGAATGGACAGTCTGAACGGGCAAACCAGGAGCTTGAGAAGGCCCTGCGTTGTGTGACCTCCCGGGACCCCCTCTCTTGGGCCAGCCGTCTGGTGTGGGTCGAATACTCCCACAACTCCCTTACCTGCTCTGCTACCAGGATGTCTCCGTTCGAGTGTGTGTATGGATACCAGTCCCCGCTATTCCCTAGCCGGGAGGGAGAAGCCTCCTGCCCCTTGACCCTCGCCAATGCCCGCCGCTGCAGGAGGACCTGGGCTCACGCTGCCCTCACGTTGCCTACTCCGCCAGGGCCAATCATCGGAGGACCCCTGCCCGAGCCCGTCCGAGTGAGCCCCAGGACCCCAGTGGAGCCTCCGCCTCCCGCTCCTCGTCTCCTGGATGGGGATCCGGTCTACACGGTCCGGCGTATCCTTCAATCCCGACGGAGGGGCCGGGGTCTCCAGTACCTGGTGGATTGGGAAGGGTACGGTCCCGAGGAGAGGTCCTGGGTTCGGACCAGCAGGATCCTGTTACCTGCTTGTCGTTAGTTTTTTGGTGTCTCTGTCGGTCTCCCTGCTCGTCTGTCTCCTGTGTTTTTGCCGGCCTGTTTGTCTCTTCCCCTGCCTTCAGTAAACTTCTATCCATCCCTATTCCTGAGACATCTTTTAAACTGCAGCATAGTCTCCTTGATGGCTTATGCATATGTAGCAGAGAGGTATGGAAGGAGGCCAAAAGCCAATCACTGTAGCTTGATTATGCCACCCTGGGGCCTAATGCTCTGGGATGTCTTTAGGACATTACTTCTAATGAAACAACCAGATCTTCTCGATTGAGATATAAATTTGATTCAAATTAAATGTTACTGTTTCCAAAAAGAACGAAGGAAAGAAATCTGGCTGCAGAAACCTGAAACAAAGTCTACAATTCCCCAGCAAGAACAAGTAGCTAGACAGAGATTTACCTGAGTGCTGGACTGAGACTTAGCTGGAAGTGTGTCCACACCGATACACACGCATGCAAACATTTTGAAAGTGACTCATAGCACAGCAAACCCACAGCATGCAATACTAAGAGTAAGACTAAGTGTTGAACTACCAAGGCAAAGGACTGGGATGCACTACCTGAAGGGACAAAAAAACATAACCTGACATTTAACATTTAATTTTGACTTTAAATTGTTGCTAAAACATCATGCAGTATCAGTTGCGTCAGTTGAGATCAGCAAAGCTTTCAGTTGAGATTAAAGTTGAACACTGTTACCACTGGGGATCACAGTGGAAAGTTTGGTGCATCTGATAGCTTTGTTGAAGCTTGCAAAGGCTGTGGGTTTCCTATTGGCACAACCACTGAGTACTTCCTTGTTTCACTTTTTGCTGTGACCAATTATTGCTTGTTCTCCTTCTTGTATAGATACTGTATGTGAATGGATACAGTAACATCTTGCACAGCTATTCTGCCATGCTTTGAGATGTTTTGAGTCATCTTTCCATACTGTAAGTTCTTTCTGATTTTGTTTTTTTTCACCTCATGCTCAGGTGCAATTATTTGATGTTTCAGTTATCCAGAGAGAGCACGCATAATATTTTGAGAAGTAATAAAATATACAGAAACAAACAGTAACAAATATACCACTGTACCTCACTTTATCATTACTTCCACCAATAAAAGTGCCTTGCATCAACCATTTAGCTTGGCACTTTTCTTGGTGTGTTTCTTCTATAGGTAGGCTGTATGTAGAGTTCAAATTTCAGTTTCAGTTCACTCTAAGTTCCACTTCAGTTTGAGTGTTTAGTGAGACAGACCAGTGAGCTAGGAGACAACCTTTGACTCCTTATATGTCTTCTGTTCTAGGCTTGTTTTTGCTTAGCCATGGCCATGGTAAGTTTCCAGAAATCAAATACTTGCAACAGTATTTTGGTGGGTTTCACTTTCTATGAGCCCAGTATTCATGAAGTAGCACATTCATAAAAGGTTATAATGCATTCATAAAGCCTTATAACTAATGTGCACTGTTCATATATTCTCATGATTGTACTTAAAAGACCACATTATAATGCCTTATCAGTCTTTACAACTTGAAATGTCACAAAGCATGATAAAGCTTCAATTTGTTAACTGTCCTTTTAAATGCCAATTTCTCATGCTAAATAATGATGAGTGAAATGTGCTCAGTACATAAAATGAAATAAACAAATAATTACTCATGGAAATCGATAAGGCACCATTACTGACAGTGAGTAAAGTGGTTTCAAAGAAGCTTTATAATGCTTTGTGCCACTTCAATATGTTAACATTATAATGCCTTATGAGTACAGTCATGACAATGTATAAACATGTTATGAAAACTGATGTCATTAGGTCTAAGGATTTAATTAATTATAACCTTCTATAAATGTATTTATAGCCTAAATCTTTATGAATACTTGGTTACTGAAAATATGCTTTATGTTTAGAATGGATTTTAAGTTTTAAAAGAACCTTAATGAAAGCAATACAACAATGAGTCTGTTTACACGAATAGCATTTACATCATTAGCAGTAAACCAACTATAGATCTTATTCTGAACATGGCCATATTGTAATTGTGATGAAATATTAATGTCCATGTAAACACTGACAGTGTTTGTGTCTGTAATGGTGATGGTGAATAATGAACTGAGGCCTTAATATTTCTATTTCAGGTATCCACAACCTCAATTCTCTGTATCATCACCTGTTATTTTTCCAACAAACACAGTACAGCTTACCTGTACAGCTCCTATGTTTGACAAGTGTTATTTCACTATAGTGGGACGTAGAGAACACACACATCCTACGTCATCATGCCAGCTGTCTCTCACATGGGAACAGATTAAAGCATGGGGAGATGTAAACCCACCTTCTGAGCTTCATGTATATTGTTTCTACTCTGTGAAAAATAACATTCCTCTGCTCACTCTTCCTCTCTTGTAGTACTTATGTTGGGTAAGTATACAGAAGCAAGAGATTTCCTGTTCCAAATAAATTATCTGTCTGCTAGTTTATGTCTTTATTCCTGTGTTGACTCTCATGGTAGATAACTTGCAGCAACCCACTGTAAACGTGGTCCATCACCCAGCTTATGTGCTGTTCTTCATCAGTTGTGAAATACCCAACCAGACCTGGAATGCCTCTGGCTGTCAGCTGTATATTGGACATGAAGAGAAATTTTACCTGAAGGCACCAATAGTAAAAAGATCATCAGGAGGGCTTTTGTGTCATTTTACTGTAGAGGAAAATCAACGATCAACGTCTGCAGTCAGTGAGGAGCAGAGGAGTGAGCTGTGATTATACAGTGAACACAGAACCTCCAGCTCTCTCTCCACGCAGTGACTCTCATACCATTGAAGGTACTGAGTAATACGCAAAATACGCAAATTAGTTCATTTTTAAAAGCAAAAATGATTTATGTCTGAAATGTTAGTTTGTGTAGAGATTATCATAGCAGATATATTGTGACTTACAAATTATTTCTTGATTCCAGCCCCTGAATTACTCTCCTTTAACACCCCCCCCAAAATAAATAAATAAATAAATAAATAAAAAATCAAAAATAAAAAATTAAATCTTACTTTCAACACATCTTGTTAGATCCAAGACTCAAATTATAGTTGTCTTAAAAATATTACCACAAAGATGCTCAGAGAAGTATCTCAATATTATAGAATTGATCAATTAAATGTAACAGAGCAGATTGTGAATACAATTACGTAGTAATAATATACAAAGATTGTGATACCAGCTACTGACCATCCATAATCCTATATCAAAAATAGGTGTCATGTGTTAATGTCACCAGAAGGGACCCAAACACCGGCTACCCTGGGGAGCACACCATACCCCCAATGAAGTCATGAGGCCAGAGATGAGTGCAATGCAGGATATAAATGCAGTATATGTGCTTTCCCCCCAGGGGGACCTGGTCTTCTCTCCGCAGCTCAGTCTTGGAGTACTGGCAGACAAAAACTTAAAAGCGTATCCATCACCTGGGTGGCCTAATTGCGATTGCCCCACCCCTGTTACACACCTATGTTTAATAAAGCATAAAGAGCAATGTAGGCTGCCTTCTTGGCGCATCGCTTGAAGCCTTCCTCAAAGGAAAAGCATAGCCCCCAAAAATATTTTGGGTTCCATCTCTGTCATGCAGTGGCGGTGCGTGGCCAATTTTACAGGAGGCCAGAGATCCCAAGCTACTGAATGACGTCACACTCATATATGTCAGTAATGAATTTAAATACAAATTAGTAGGGGCGTTGCTAGCTGTTTAAAACATTCGGGGCTATACCACAAAAGTTAGACTCACGTCAGGCCATGCTGAGTGGTTTGATGTTTACATTAAAGATAGCCTGTAAGGAAATTAATGTATCTTTCGCCAAAGTGCACCAAATACACCAACAGCCAAAATGTGACGCATAAAGAAGAAAGACTACCAACGTTAAATTTGTAACAAATTATTCTAAAGTCGTCAACACATCGGTTCCGACTGCATTGCGGAGCACTTTCGAATTCGACAATTTTGCTTGCCCCCACACACTGGCGGCGCACTGCGTGTCCGCAGTCTATGGGTTCAACTTGTCTATGGTTGATGACTGAGTCTGAAGATTGATTGAGTCTGAAGCAGGCCTCCTCATTTTTTTAATTTTTACTGTTTATGGACCTTGCGTTTGGTGGCAAACCGAGCTTCAATCTGATTGGCTAAAACCTTTAGGCTCTCCTAGATGGCAGTATTTCACCAGTTATACTCTGTTAATGCGAATAAACTAGGATAGAGCTGAGCACTGAAACGTTACAGAGGCTATAGTCCATAAATGAAGTGTTCGGGGGCGCTGTTTTCCTCGCTACTCCGATCATTTATGATCTTGTAAATGGGGTATTGTAAACAAAACTCTTGACACCTTGTAAAGGATGCAGGATTATGAAAGACACATCTCAACATCTGTTAACATATTTGTTTTATCGAGTTACACTAAATAAATTGCTCTTAAGTGGAATCAACTGCTACAAGTGGAGTCATAAGCTTTCCTTTCAAAGGATGCTTTAGTACCTGAAAGAAAGCACTGAAATATCTTTCCTAAGAACGTATAGATCTAGAATGTACAGATTTGTATAAGAACTTAGCATCGTCCATATGCACATTCATAATAGTGCTGACATTAACGTCAAACTAACGTTTTCTGTCCATTTCCACAGCTATAATCTCGCCTACATCAAATAAGGCCAAAGATACTACAACTATGCCACACGGTGAGGTCACAGCCACATCACATGTTAGCATCTACCACACAAAATTGTGTGATGTAGAAATTAATACCATATTAATTTTTGAAATAGCTATTATATAGCTAATAGGATTGAAAATATTTTAATGAAATGAAAAGAAGAGTTTGGTTCCAAAAATGGATAATGAACGATAATGAATGAGTGTGCGTATATTGGTTAATACTGCACGTTCGAGGTGGTGATAAGGCTCAAACGCGGAGCGGACACCTCAATAAGTGCAATATTAACTGATATATGCATTTCATGTTGGGGCACAAGGAATTTACGTTTCCTATGTGCCCCCATCACTTAATGTTAGCTGCCGTTTTGCTATCTGGTCTACGTTGTACCAAATTCTCATACCTAGTCCTTGTCAAACAATAGGACAATTAATTGATTCACACAGTATTTCTCCTTTAATGAAGTTTGAGTTTATGCTTGTGTCAGGCATGATTGTAATGCCATCCTACATTTACTGTGAATTCTAATTGTGTTCAATTGCAATTGATATTGTGAATTACAATAGTATCAGGATATCAGACTTTGACCAGGACTGCTAAATCAGAAGCTGGTAAGTCATATGTGTAAATGCTGTGAGAATTGTTATAATGTTATCAAAGAAAAATTTCTTTGATTGCATATTGTTTCACAAACAGTACATGTTGAGCAGTTGTTAGCTGCTGGACTTTAATTCAAGTTAGTCGAGAGGTCTTCTAGAAGGTAATTTCAGGAATCTGGTGATGGCATTACCGTTAATACAAAATTATCATGAAGGTATGGATGCTAACATGAGGGGTATGAAACATCTAGTTTCTTCTCATAAAACATGAAATATACTAGATTCTTTAAAATATCCATCTTCATGATTGGTCACCTGGTATGATTCCTGCAGTAACATGAATGAAAAGGCAGCCAACAAGTGTTGGCCTACCCTTTGCTAAAGTGAAAGGAAGCACTTAAATATGTAACTTACAGAATCTGACAAACTTTTGACACTAATATTTCCAGGTCATTTCACTTTGAGCCTACTACCTTCACACAGCTTGCTGAGTTTTCTGTCCCTCTCCACAGCTATTATCTCTCACCTTACATCAGAGAGGCCGAAAGATAGTACAGATAGTCAACAAAGTCAGGTCACAGTAACAGGTACAGTGTATAAATTTAAGACATAAAGCTAAACAATTGTCTTGATGTGTGTTCCATTTTGAAAAAACTCACTGAATATAATCTACAATATTAAGACATTAAATTGGATTAATCAACAGTATTTGACAATAAGACAAACCACTCAATAACACATTTTCTGGAAACAACAGCATCACCACCAACAGCATCACCATCTGGTATGTAATGTATTTGAGCATGTATTTTAAATAGCATTTAAGCAGTGATTATTAGTTAATTATAGAATTCACAAAAGGAAATGTTTGTCATTTGATAAAATATGAATAAAATAAGGAATGATGGCATGCATTTAATTTTGCATCAGAGATACTGACATTGTGAATTTAAATGTATTGTATCAGCTTACCAGACCCTGACCAGCATTGCTCCATCAGAAGCTGGTAAGTTGTTATGTGTAACAGCTGGGAGAATCCCACACCAAATGTTAGAAATCAGAGACACCATGTTTCTCAACACATTATTTCATGTTTTATGCTCTGGAAGATGGTTATGATGAACAACAAAGCTGTCATTAAGGTATTCAAACTTGAGGAATTTGACTCATGAAACATACATATTTAACATTTTAGATAAAAATAATATAGACCATTCACCTTCATTATTGGAATCCCCATAACCACCTTCACTGTGAAATTCTCACCTGTAATTCTTACCAAATGAGTGAGTGACCTGGTGTTAAGTGCCCAACATGCATGGAAACTCCTTCAGGTCTTTTGCATATGTAGCAGATCGGTAAGAGGCCAAAAGCCAATCACTGTAGCCAGACTATGCCACCCTGGGGCCTAATGCCTCAGGCATATCTTCCACCTGCAGCCGAGGAACTTTGCCTCTGAGGAAGCCAAGGTAGCGTATACCATCAATCATTTGACGGGACAAGCTCGGCTGTGGGGAACAGCAGAATTTGAACGACACTCGCCTGCATGTGCTACTTTTAGCCAGTTCGCTGACGGACTTTTAAAAGTGTTTGACATGGGGTCAGCCTCTGCCGAGGCTTCCCACGATCTTGTGAGCATTTGGCAGGGAGGACGGACAATTGCGGACTATTCGGTTGATTTCCGAACCCTGGCCAGCCATAGCAGCTGGAATATGGAAGCTCTAGTTGATGCGTACCTCCATAGCCTGGCGGATTACGCTTTACACACCAAATCCGCCCTCATAGATTCTGCCGCGGAAGCCAATATTTTGGACGCCGGCCTTGCTCAACAGCTGGGTCTGCAGGACCATCCTTTGCCTGTCCCGGTATCAGCCCGAGCCCTGGATGGACACCTGTTGGGAACTGTAACCCGAATCACAGAACCAATAAAGATGAGCTGCTCCGGTAACCATCAGGAGTCCATCCGTTTCCACTTGCTCTGCGCGCTGGGTCAACCCCTCATTCTGGGCTACCCTTGGTTACGCCAGCACAACGACACAGCTGGACTGGCGAACCGGGGTGGTCTGGGAGTGGGGGGTGGACTGCCACCAGACCTGCCTGCTTGCTGCGACATCTCCTGCTCGCCCCAAACCCACAAGCTCTGCTCCTGATCTGTCCGGGGTGCCTGAGTGTTATCACCATCTGAGAGAAGTCTTTAGCAAGACCAAAGCCACCTCACTGCCACCGCACCGACCTTATGATTGCACCTACTACTGGCACTGCCTACTGGCACTGCTCCTCCTCGGGGTCGTCTCTACTCACTCTCTGCTCCTGAGAGACAAGCCATGGAGGAATACATTTCGGATGCATTAGTGGCAGGTATTATTCCACCATCTTCTTCTCCCACGGGGGCTGGCTTCTTCTTCGTGTGCAAGAAGGATGGCTCATTACGCCCATGCATTGACTACCGTGGTCTGAACGAGCTCATGGTGAAGAATCGGTACCCTCTGCCACTGCGAAGACAACAAACTCCATCTCTGCACGTTCTTTTCAAGACGACTTTCACCACCTGAGCGGAATTATGATATCGGGAACCTGGAGTTGTTAGCATTTAAACTTGCATTGGAGGAGTGTTGTCATTGGCTGGAGGGGGGCGCTGTTCCATTCCTGGTGTGGACGGACCACAAAAATTTAGAATACATCAGGTCAGCTAAACACCTGAACCCGCAACAATCCAGGTGGGCTCTGTTCTTCGCCAGGTTCAATTTTACCCTCTCCTACCGGCCAGGTTCCCACAATGTAAAGCCCGATGCCCTGTCGCGTCAGTTCGAAAAAGAGGATGCCACACAAGAGACCGTCTCCATTCTACCAGCTTCCCAGGTTGTTGCAGCTCTTACCTGGGATGTTGAGGACCTTGTTTTAAAGGCCCTGCAGGATCAGCCCAGTCCCAGCACCTGCCCTGCGGGTCGTCTGTTTGTCCCGGACCAGCTGCGTTCCTAGGTTCTCCAGTGGGGGCATGATTCTCGCGTGGCCTGTCACCCGGGAGCTTCTTGCACCTGCAGGTTGCTCTCCCAACATTTCTGGTGGCCATCCATGGAGAGGGACATTCGGGAGTACTGCCAGGCTTGCCCCACGTGCTGTCAACACAAGTCTTCCAACCAGCCACTGGCTGGCCTCCTCCAACCTCTGCCGCTGCCATCGCGCCCTTGGTCTCACATTGCCCTGGATTTTGTTACCGGTCTGCCTGCGTCAGACGGGAACACGGTCATTCTCACCATAGTTGATCGGTTTAGTAAGAAGGCCCACTTCGTCCCGCTCCCAAAACTCCTGTCTGCCAGAGACACTGCCCAGGTGATCCTGCTCCATGTTTTCCGGCTTCATGGCATCCCAAAAGACATAGTCTTGGATCGTGGTCCACAATTCACCTCCCAGTTTTGGAAGGAGTTCTGCCGTCTTCTGACTTCCGTCTGAGCCTGACTTCTGGTTTCCAACCCGAATCCAACGGCCAGACGGAGCAAATTAATCAAGAATTAGAAAAGGCATGGCATCCCGCAACCCAACCTCCTGGTCCCAGCAACTGGTGTGGGTCGAATACGCCCACAATTCCCTTGCCTGCTCTGCCACCGGGATGTCCCCATTTCAGTGTGTCTATGGTTATCAGCCACCTTTATTTCCCAGCAAGGAGGGTGAAGTGACATGCCCATCCGCGTTGGCCTCCGCATATCATTGGCGACGCACGTGGGCCAGAGCCCGGGTCACCCTCCTGCGATCAGTGTCCAGGTATTCTGTGGCGCCTCGCTTCATCGGCCCCTTCACCATCAAGCGGGTGATCAGTCCAACATTTTAATGAATATAAAGGGATTTGAAACTGTATGCAATGCAAAGAAAATTCTGCAATATCTCCCTTGAGTCACATGGTGTAAACCGCAGGTAGATGTAGATTTCTCAGTTCTTTTGTCCCTCCTGTTTGAACCAGCAGATCGCATTGGTCAGATGGTCTCTAGATGAATTCTTTAACCTCCCATTTAGGTATAAGGTCTTACTCAACATCTGTAAAGCTCAGATATACAGCAAGAGCTTAACACACACACAGGTTAGTTGGTGATGATTTGATTTATGATTTATATATAAATGAAGGTGAAGGCAATGTCTAACTGTAACAGTGATCAGAAACACATTTGTGATGTCAAAAAAGGTAATTGCACAATGTTTGTATTAATACAAACAAACAAATAGTGATGGTTTACCCTCTATCTCCCTCTCTCCCTTTGTTTTCTCTTTCCTTTCAACTCTTTTCCCAGTCTTATGAACTTAAATTATTTTTGACATTTGTGCATATTTTTTCAGGGTTATGACCAGGAATGTTGTCCTTCACTGCTGTGATATCTGGCCTCTGCATTGTCCTGACTGTCATGTTAGCACTCTGTCTCAACTGGACATATCGTATGTAATAATCATGACATCATTCATATAATTATTTTAGGACAATTGTGTCTGATAATGGAACTCTGAAGGTTGTTCAGAGTTGTTTTCACTGTTGTTTTCTGTCATTCTGAAACACCTGTATGTGTAAAGATCTGGTAACATTCCATTTGAGAATGTTTCCAATCATAGCATCCTATTGGGCTGGATGTCCCATGGTTATAATGGCAAACACTTCCATAGGTGATTGAGAATGACCAAGTCAAGATCCTGTGGGATAACCAGAGTGCTAACCAGACAAGAGAAATATAATCACAATACAAGTTAAATGCTAGATGTTATTTTGTAGCAATTTTTTACAGACCCCCTAGCAATGCACTGTGGACCCCTGGGGTCCCCAGACCCCAGTTTGAGAATCAATGATTTAATCAAACTTCTACCATGGTCAACTATTTCTTGATTACTCAGTTTTACCAGGGATGGCAATAAATATGGAGGGAACTGTATCACTACCATTGCCACTACTGATTATCATACTGCAGTGAAATCTCCTGTGGTTGCTGATTTGTTCACCATCCTGGTGGTTGAGGGAAAATCTTTAAACATTAAAAGTTCTTGACTGTCAGATGCTGAGAGCTGTGAGACAGGACGTCATGCTCTGTGGTCTGGTCTAGGACACATACAGATCAACTTGGCCAACTATAAGTTAGCAAACTTTTAACTCTGTCAAATTATAAGTGTTTGCAATTTTGTTATGTATGTCATTAAAGAGTTAGCTTGGTAGTTTTACATTGAAAACATAATTCTGTACATCTATAATGGACATATATTGCTTTCTCTTTCAGGAAGACTTAATCCTAAAGATAAACATAAAAGGTAAATCTATTTGTGTTGAATTCTTTCAAAACACCCAAAGGAAAGGATAGGCTATTATGTTCAACTCTCAGGACCAGAAACAGTAAGACCCTAAAATCACATCCATCTTTTTGTGTTTGCACTATGAGGAACTTGCTAATTAACAGAACCCCTATTTTGTTTCAGATAATCCCTTGGACATTATGCAGCCACATAACACAGTAAGTACAGTGTGTGTATTCTCTTTGCTTACTCTGCATCAGTGCAAGACAGTGACAATTCAGACTGTACTTTCACCCTTCAGGCATTTAATGTCCCCTGATACCCCTGACCACAGCACCAGGTAAAACAGTATTATTGTGTTAAAGGAGAAATCCCCTGTTGCTATCACCAAGTGCTGTAGGAAAAAGAATGAGAAACGTTTTTACAATCTAGACCGAATAGTGAATTGGCAGCTAACATTAACTGAATGGATTTGTCCCATATTAGAGTGAAAAAGGATGGGTTCTGGATTGAAATCATACAGAACACCCTTTGTTCTGTATTTCTGAGGATCAGAGAAACATTAGCAAATAAGACAATAAAGATTAGGCTATGTGATTTTGTATATACGAAGCCCTGAAGGTGTTACGGCAAAATTTTGTGTGCACAATTTTGTGCACACATTTTCTTGATGCCCCACCCCAAATTTTTTACTAAAATCATGCTCAATGTAAAACAAATCATGTTCTCGATTTACTAAATCATGCTCTCAACTTAATAAATCTGTTATCCCTCAGAGTTATCTGTCACATGAAGGACTTAAAACTCACATTGAATGTTGCAAGCGAGACAGCGGGCATAGCAAGAGAGAATGTTAGGGAAAGCATTGTTCTATTTTACAGACCTACTTATGTATTTTCTGGCTGGGCAGGCTTTAGCCAACAACTCTGTCTTCTGTCTTTGTCACTAGACATCTGTAACTAGTTCAAAGTGTCCTGCACCACTGTGAGGGTGCAAAAAAAGCATTTCATAGCGCTGCGCCTGTGTGTGCGTACTGCACACGTGACTACTGAACTTCACTGAATAGAGAGTAAATCACAATTGCCCTAATCCTAAGTGTAAAGCAATAGGCTACTAACAATCCCTTGTTGCTTGGTAAATTACATGTCACAAAGGCTATGCCACATTCAGTTTGTCCTAAATGCATTGATGGACATTGCCAGCATCACTGTTATTAATGGTCACTAAACATGCAGGATAATAATTCCAACTTCTTGACTTAGGCCATGTAGGGGTGCTAATAAAAATATATAGACAGAACAATGTAGGTCTATCCTGGAGAGGAAAAGGAGGGCAGGTAGAGAAAATGAGTCAGATAGACTTTGATGATTGCTGGAACTAATAAGATGTATAAATGTAGCCTTAAGTAGGCGCCTGTAATGTAGGGTACCAATTTCTACTGTATCAACGACAAAGCATCTTGTAGGTCTTGTAAAAATTGTTGGGTATATGGATACAGGTATATAGTAGCCTATGACCATTTTTTTGTATTTGTATCCATATTAAAAATACTGACAACTGTTTTATAATGGGTATACGCCTCTTTGTAACACTGTATTTTATATTTCTTCTGTATTAACCATTCCTTATTTTGATTTCTCAAAATTGGCAAACCTACTGAATGGGGCACAGAAACTAACTTTCAGTTTCATTTTCCCCATTTAGTTAACATTAGTTGCCAGTTTGCTATTTGGTCTATATTTAAAATTCTTTTTCCTACAAATAGCACTCAGTGCTCTCAAACAGCAGGGCTATTGATTGATTCACACTGGATATCTCCTTTATGTAAAAGGATGCTAGGCAAGAATTTTAGGAAATTGTTATCTTTATAGTCACATTTGACTATGTTCATTTTCCAGATGTTGTTCAAACAGACACCCTCTCTGAACAGGATGTGAGTGTACAGCACATAACAGTAACACTATAGTATTCGATATAGGTGTATCTATTTGCCTCACACACCTTTGGCATTCTTGTTCTGTTAGGCAAACCAATGTCATGTCTACTGCCCTATATCTGACACCCAAAGTGACTCCAACCAGACCTGCAGCTTGGTGCAGGACTACAGGACTCCTGTAGTTACACAGCAGGACATGACCTATAGCCTGCTGCAGATGGACTGATGCAGCATCTGTCACATATATTAGGCCAAAAAGAATAACTGTTGACAGTTGAAAGTAATAATTTGCCAACATGTATAAAAGATAAACCGTTAAGTGCAATGACTACATGGCCTATTGGTCCAGTTATGTTCCAATGGCTTTTTAGTTTGAATTTAAGAAAAATGTCAGTGGACAGAGTCTTGCTCTGATGTTTATTTGCGACCCTTTTTCTTCTTAGTTTGTCCTATTGTTGACAAGACCTCCAGCATGTTCAAGTGATATTTCAGTAGTCTGAATGTTTAGCCTACACCTGTTAAAACACACTGTAAAGCACACATTCTGGCAGATAATAAAGTAGTTGCTTTGATATAGTTTACCTTATCCATTACCAGCATCCAAAATTCAGTTTTGGTAAATGTTTTGACATGTTCTGCCCCAAGAACTGGGTGAAAAACAGACTATTTACAGTAATACTTATTTATTATTTTTGTACCTTCTTTACATTGTAGTAGAAATGGACATATATCAAATTAACAGATATTTCTGAATATGCATATCATTCACAACAAGGTCAACAACCACATACAGGTAGGGCTAAAAAATAGAATACTGTTGAAATGTTCATTCATTTTAATAATTCAAGGTAAAAAGTGAAACTCATATATGACAGATTCATTACATTTATATTTTTAATTAATTGCGACCTTGAAAAACCCAAATTCAGTATCTCAGAAAATTAGAATATCACATACACAACAAAAACAAGGATTTTAAATTCAGAATTGTATGTCTTCTGAGAATTATGTTCACTTATTTTTTACTAAATACTTGGTTGTGTCTCGAGCCAGCTCTCTGCCTTGTCAGTATAGGGTGGTTTTCCACCACAGTCACCTATTACCAGCCACACCCACTCACTCCCATTCAATCAGTCTACTCACCTGTTTGCAGTCTCCACCCATTGCTGACTGTTGTTTGTCCCTGTATTTTAGCCCTAGGCTTTCTGACTTCTAGCATGCGTTTCCATGGTGTATCAGCTCTGCAAACCTGTAACTCTGACTCTTGCCCACTGACCCAGACTGTCCTGGCTTTCCCTGCTCTCCAATCCCGGTAATCTGACCTGCTGTCTGCCCTTGTCTCTGTCCCTCTGAACACTCGTTTGTGACTCTGCTTTCTGAAAGGCGAAAGTCGTGAGCCCGGCTCTACCGTGAGTCCTCTGGGAGGAATTTCGTCCTCATCCTGCCCTGTCTGCTATATGTGTAAGCGTACTCCAGTCTGCCGATCGCTTCCTGAATTCCAGCGGAGTTCCACGATCCCTGGTGCCACCACCATTTGTCCCGGTAACCTGCCTACTGTTTGCTCCCTGTTTGCTGGCCAGTCAAGCACAGTAATTGCATGGTCATGACACCAGGTATTGGTACGTTTGGCGGTGTGGACAGGTGCAAAGTCCTGCTTATCTTATTGGTTGGGGGAGATGCAAGAGAAGCCTGAATTCCCACGAGAGAGAGGTAGCCACATAAACCTGCTTTTGTATTGAGAACAGAGGTGTGGCTAAGATGTCATCTTTGGGTGGGCATTAGGCTTGCTTGGGGGAGGGGGCAAAAACATGATAAAATGGGCACAGAACAAGGGCGCCATCATTTGTTTCAAGTACCACTGCTGAACATATGTTGTGTGGACAACACATTGCTGATGTATAGGCTAATAGCCTATGCAACGCAACAATATAGGCTTCTCCAGCACTTTTAGATCAACCAATGCAAGGGTACTGAAAACATTTGAAATGTGTGTGTGTGCACAGCTACTGAGGAGGACCTGGGGGTTCTCCCCCCAAAAAGTTAGTTTTAAAATTAGATGTAATAATTCAAAAGATCAAATATTGAAGAGTTTCATCTGTGGCAAAGAGCACTTTTAAGTGGATAGGGTTGAAGAGTTGGAATGATGGCTATATTTTGTAAAAGACAAATATTTCATTTTACTGATAGAAGATAAAAGTTCAGTATGCTTCAAAGAGACATCAAATGTCAAATGTGCTTAGAAATAGCAGTGGCAGTTTTTTTCAGCCTTAGTTTTCATTGGATGGGTCATAGGGGAGATATTTTTTCAAAGGGGACAGGACATATGTCTGGGGGGGCAGTGCCTAGGGTTAGGGTTAGTCTTGTTGTGCCCTGACACCTGGCGGCTGATGCTGGCAAAAGCTGTTCAAAAAGCCATCTCCATGGGGGGGGGGGGGGGGGCCGTAGCAGGGGGGGCTGTAGCAGCACTGTAGCAGCACTTTGCAGTGTAGGACTGCAAAGTGCTGCTTTAACATTAGAAGACAGGTGACAGATTATGACTACTTTGTAGCAGGTGAAAGAAGGAAGACAACCTCCTGATCAGGAGATCAACCTGCTGAACCTCCTGAACATCAACTTCCTGAACTTTATATAAGCCACGGGCCATACAGGGCTCATAGTGCAGATGAAAGTTATAGACCCACTATGTTTTCATTTGTTCATATTTTACACAAGCAGCCACAAAAGAAAAAAAAAAACATTTCAGTAATCTTCCAGTATGATCCAGTATGAACAAGTTGTACTTATAGAGCTGACCAGTAATTGTGGACCCCAAAACAGTTGGACACATTCCCTTTTGAGTGTAGGCATGGTAGTAAAAGATATTTACCTGCAAAGGTAAAATTTTTTATGAAACATTTAAATTATGCTTCCCCCCGCCCAACAGTCTCAAAGCAGAATTGCCATTTATGTTTCACGGTCCAGTGTTTGTTTCAAGGTCCAGTGTTTGTTATTTGTTTGGGTCAGTGGTAGCCGCTGGAGTAGTATTGTTCCTGGTGGGCATCACGGCCCCATGTCTCTGCTATAGTGAGTTTCTTGTACTTTTGAGCAAAATTAACAAACGTTTAACTTTTGAGCAAAATTACACTACCTATAGGCCTACGTTAAAGTGGTAGAGATGTAGGCTATATAATGCTTCACTGGTATGCACAGCTATATGGCAATAAATGAAGTATTCATCATTATTTCTACAGATATAAAAATTCTGATAAATTCTGACAAATGTACTTTAGTACATTTGTACTTCCTTACCTTCCGCCACTGCCTATATTTAAGGTATGTTTCCTGAGTGATGAGCGTTTTAGGTCACTTAACTACGTTATATGTGTCATTTGACAGCATTTATCTTGATTTAAGGATTTAATTTCGTAAAAAATGTTTCACTAAAAGATTCCATTTAATTGTATTAAAAAAAACTCAATTGACCAGTGTAATTGATCAGATGCCTTTTCCTCTAAAGTTCATTATTTTAGTTTCTTAAAATTTTGCTGTGAAATATGAATCTATGAGAAAATATATTATATCATAGCTTTTACAACCACAGTAAAATTGCAATAAATATATGCATTATTGTAAGTTTAATCCATTGCAGTATATACCTAGGCCTGCCATGAAATGTGCAGTGACATATTGGCAACAACTGGTCAATGACTTGCTGTAAAACAAAGTACAGCAATCATGAGACTAAATGGCAAAGATGTTGGGTACCCACAAGGGGGGGTCAGTGGTACATTTAGGCCAGAATTGAACTTATTTGAACTGTGGGATATTTAAACATCTTTTTGATCATACACTTTTGAGATCAATTTAGTTCATCATGGGTGGACCTACTTAGGTTTGAGAGAAAAGCTTGACTTGAATGCATCTCTTCAAGACTCAATGATGTTTACTGTCACATACATAATACTAAATGTTAGACATAGTGAAACCACATCTGTTTGTCAGCTTATTCTGTGCATTAATGAAGGGGGCTTTGTGCCTTGAGAGCAGTCATGGTATGTTACTTTTCTTCTGCAGTGCTTTCTTGGATGAAATATGTTTGTAGGAATTCATGTGGCCTTTTCAAAAATAATTACCATATGCTGTCATGTTTAAAACTAGCCTGACAAGCCAGACTATAACAGAATGTACAGTCCGGACATGACCGATAGACCAGGTTTAATCCTAGGGGCAGAATCAGCAGTTGTGTTTTAAACTGCCTCTGCACACAAAAGGATAGAGCTACAACCAATCAAAGCAATGTCGGCTAAACAGCAAATACGTTCTTCTTTGAAACTAATGACTTGAGTGCCTTTTTCTGCTCAAGAAAAGCCCAAGTCTAACCAAAGTCGATGACAAAGCCGATTAAAATGAACGTTGTTCCTTGGCCACAGCCTTTATTTTGCACCATCTTTTAAAAGCTTGTGAAAAATGTCTTCCTTGACCAGCCCTAGAAATCACTCACTGATCTCCTTAAAAATTTACCCTTAGGTAGCACTGAGTCATGGTACTATACAATACTAAAGCAGTTCTGTTGTAAGGTGACTACAAAATTGTTTACAATTTTCCACGGGTTGTTGTGTTTTAATGTGGTGTATATAGTGGATAATTCACACAGTAGTACACTTAACGTTTTAGATGCAGTGTTAAACACTAAAATGCGAACTGTGTACTATGTAATCCCGTGTACATGTGTTGTTACTTCCTAACACTGCATCAGGGTGCCTATGAGCACATTACCATCATAAAAATACTACTACTACTACTACTAACAACAACAACAACAACAACGACAACAATAAACAATAATGGAAATGTGGAAATGACCCTGTCTGAGTTTTGTTGGGTTTCCTGACGCACCTTCATCAGCTTACTTCCCTGTCTTGGTTTGGTGTCTGGGTCAAACACACTTGTCAGTGTCATTCTTGTTTAGTTCATTCAGCAACATGGCAGGCAGTACAATTATGGACTTCATGTACCGCCTCATGTTGATCCTCTATGTATACTGTAAGTTTGACAATGAATCCCATCTTATTTTCACTTTGTTTTTGTTATTCATAGTCACATTCTG
Source organism: Tenualosa thibaudeaui (assembly GCA_027481765.1). Taxonomy (NCBI): domain Eukaryota; kingdom Metazoa; phylum Chordata; class Actinopteri; order Clupeiformes; family Clupeidae; genus Tenualosa; species Tenualosa thibaudeaui. The sequence goes on from JAIFZK010000003.1 coordinate 1,307,424, forward strand.
CAATACATGAAATTAAGATGTGTATGTGATCACTGCATGTAAAATTGTTATTTTAAATTTTGTATTAAATCACTGTATTGTTTTATTAATTAATGATGAAAACTATTTGCCCCTTGTACAGATAGATAAGAACAAAAAAACAATTTGAGAGGCTTTTTATTTAAATTGGTGTTTGGTCAATAAAAATGCATTTCCTATCTGTATGGCCATGTTACAACATTGCTAATGATATTTACCACTGTATGGACAAAATTTCTTTGTTCTCTCTTTTCTTGTGATTAGATCCACTGGATTTCACTAAAGCTCAAGGTCAGTTTACCATTTATTTTGATAAGATTTCCATCCCAATATTTGTTGTTCCTCATTCATGTTTAAACATCACCAATCACATATACTCAAAGTTTGTACAACAGCTTCATATTATACAAAGAAACAGCCAGCATTATTCCTCCATGCAGTTTTTTATTCAGTGTTACAACCTCTATATGAAATCACCACATCACAGCTGTGAAAATAATTATTTCTTTTTCTTCTTCTGTGATTGCCTGTGTCAGTATCACTATTAACACATGCTTAATTTATAAGACTAGACCAAAGCATGTGCTGAATACAATAAACATGAACATAAACTGTGGGGGGACTATGTTTATGTTCTCTGGGGGACTTGCTGTGTCAGCGTGAAGACGCTCAGTAGAGGGAGTATAGCAACTATGAGCTGATGAGAGAGACAAGGCTTTTCCACACTCTGGCATTCTCCTACACACACACAAAATACAAGACTCTATTTTCAGAATTGCCTGTCAGGGTATTGAGGTCAAGGGCACATATTGACATACTAAATGAATAGATCTTTTTGGGTGGTGGGTGGTCTGTACTGGTGTATATATTTTAGACTGCTGTACTCCATCTCTAGTTTCAGAATTGCCTGTCAGGGTATTGAGGTCAAGGGCACATATTGACATACTAAATGAATAGATCTTTTTGGGTGGTGGGTGGTCTGTACTGGTGTATATATTTTAGACTGCTGTACCTCTTCAGCCTCACATAGTCAGTGTTTCTAAGCAGCCTCCTGTGATCTGATCGGAGAGTTTCCGAGAACTCACATTCAGTAGAGAATAATCGCTGTCACCACATCCTGCAGACTCTCTGCACAATGTTAGCCAAAGGTGAAGCAACATAGGAGACAGGAGCAGCTTGTTCATCACAGTTCCCTCCACTTCACTAAAGAACAGTCCTGTCTGTTGACCAAATATTCATAAACAAACAGTATAGAGGACTGAAACAAGTAAGAGTAACTAGTAAAATACTTTGTGGTAAAGATGGGCACCTTTCATATTTAAAGTGGCATCAGTAATTAGCAGACGTGGAAAAAGTACTGAAGGATCTTTACTTTGCTCAAATTCTACTCAAATAAAAGTACCCATCTAAAAACCTACTCGAGTAAAAGTAAAAAAGTACTTCATTTAAAATTTACTTTGAGTAAAAGTCACTTAGTTACGTTACAATCAATTGATGTAAAAAAAAACGCAAGTCATAAATCAAATCCAGCAATCATTCATACAATTTTGCAAATGTGCTAGTTGGGTGGCAAGAACAGCAAATATCCAATGGGACTGAATGACATCACTATTAAACTAACCCTTCAAGTTGATTTAACCAAGATGAAAACATTTTGTTATCATGATCTTGTTAACTGACATGAGAGCTGAGAGAGCCTTCATTTGCCTCGTAACGAGCCATTTAACCATTGAGGTGACTATGAAGCTTGTAAATTAACCTAAAAATAGCCTAAATATGTGAATGTTGACTGGTATGCCTTTAAATAGTTAAAGTTTATTTTGTTATTTGACCAGTGCTGCCATCAGTTTACCAGAATTTAATACAGAGACCCACACTTACATCCAGTTCTTGTGCTCCATCTAATTAACACTGCAACTGGGTGTCTACATGGAAAAGTACAATACTGTATAATACATAAATTAATAAATAGAATGATGATAAAGTAACTGAAATCATCATGGGAAACAGACACTGTGCATCTCTCTCTCTCTCTCTATGAGGTTTGTGGGTTTCCTGTTGCCCCTTTATCTGATTACCTCCTTTCTATGTTAGATGTATGAGTCAAATGAGAAATGTATCTTTTTCAGTTCACTCAATGGCAGCTGGACCGACACTGGACTTGATGCCCAGCATCATATTTATTATATATGTCTATTGTGAGTGACATTTAGTCATCTTATCGCTGAGACCATTACACGGTCATATACATTCAAATGTCAAATATGTAGGCCTAGTGATAATAGCTACATGCATTTCGTGGACACTAATATTTTTGTACGGGTGTCTGCTTTTGCGGTGTTTTATTACCTAATCAATCAGGAAGAAGTAACAAATAAAGGGGTCACTAGTAATCAGACATATGAGCAGAAACAGTTTGGCTGTTCAATTACGTTTCTTTCGCACAGTGTGTCTTTAATTTCCCAATGCACTCGACATACATTACTGACAGTCTCTGTCAGTCAATTATTTTGTTATTTTCTTCCAATTAAATCCTTGGGAGATCACAGCATCTGAAGGTAGGTTCACCATCATCAACAGCATAAATCGCCACCCCAGTGTTCGCCCATCCTTCTTTAAGAATCACTTTGTTGAGCAATAACAAAGACTTGCCACTGTGAGAGCCAGTGAGATTCAGACGGAGACCCAAATGCAGATCAGTGAGATTTATTTACAGTGAGCAAAAATAAGACAAAAAGGGAAAAATGCTCAGAAGATCGAGGAACAAAAAAAATAAGTAATCCAACATAGGTTTCAAAAACAGCGTTCGGGGAAAAAACACACAAAAGATCAATTCAGTCCAAGGTCATTCAGAGATCAAGAAAAAAACTCAAAAGTCCAAAATGTTTACAGGCAGTTAAAAACCAAGAGTATCCAAAAGGCAAAAGGCAAAAAACTCAAAAGGCTCAAAAAGTGCAAACGCAAGGAACAGGGACCAAGGTAGCACGGGAAACAACAGAGATTTAAGGCAGGTAACCGGTAAACTTACATTCGCGGTATGAGATCAGATGATCAGACAGAGAACATGGAACAAACTGGAGTTTAAATAGGGAGCAGAGCACTTGGACAAACAAGAGGCAGCGGACACTCATTACGAGGAAACAGGATCACGAGACACAGGTGTGGAACAGGGGAGGAGAAAGGGGTAGGGCAGGTGAGCAGAACAGAAGCACAAAAACAAACACGGAGACAGCAGTGCAGTGATAGTCCAATAGGAGGCCAGGGTCTCAGGGAACAGCAACATGACATGCCACACAACAAAATATTTTCTTTTCCACAGATATCACTGTTTTTACTTTACTTTACTTTACTTTAATTTACTTTACTTTATTCTAAGTAACAAATGTTTTTTTTACAGTCTAATTGTTCCATAAATTACTTGACTTGAACATACTATATCACCCAGACAAAATAGTTAATTTTGAAGAAATTAATATTTCTTATAATTCATTTTCAGCGTTCTACCCAAAGATAAGGGTGTCCCCAAACATTATAGGTGTGAGAGAGTCAGTTGATCTGAGATGTGAGAGGTCTCAGTGTGGTCCTGGGTGTTGTTTCTCCTTACTGAAGACTGGAGAATGTAGATACAGAACCCCATCATGCAAGCTGATCCTCACAGGTAGAGAACTGATGAGATGGGCAGGTGAGGATGGACCTGCACAGATCAATCTGCAATGTTCCTGTGCTGATGGAGAGCGTTCAGACCCAGCTTCTGTCACTGTTAGAGGTAAGCTGTGAGTCCCCATATACAATTAGTATGATTTATTAACTACAGCAGTGGATGTCAATCTACTGTACATTTGTTGCTTTGATAAGACTAGTTAGATTTAACATTGTTTCTAAACCTGTCACCAGAATATGCATGTAGTCATTTTGGTCTTTTTCTGTTATATGTACTTTAACAGAGATCCCCCCTGAGCTAAAACTGTCATCAAAAATTACAACTAAGAAGGGCTCAGTTGATCTGAGCTGTGACGACTACCAGTCTGCTCCTGTGTCTCAGTGTATTTTCTCTTTAGTGGACAAAGAGACACATATTTATACAGAGCCCTCATGCAAGCAGACCCTCACAGGGGAAGAGCTGATGAGATGGGCAGGCCTGGACACATTACCTGCTCAGATCACAGTGAAATGTTCTGTTGCTGATGAACCATCACAACACTCACATCCTGTTTCAGTCACTGTTGAAGGTATGATATGAGGCTATTCAAAGATGTTGTCGTTGATTGTAGTGACTGCAGTGATGTGATCCTCTTCACCTACAAAACAAAATAATCTGGTCAACAGTAGAAATGGTGAAATTAGAAGTCTGACAAATTATGTACTATTTCTGATCAATAGCTCTGTAAAAAGGGTTTTTAAATTCCAAAAAAGTCTTACATTGTTGAGGTATCATACTTTCTTACCAAATATTTACAATATAATGCCTTGGTGATATGTGTTCTTGTTTTCCAGAAGTACCTGTTGCTCCTCCAAAGCCCCATCTGAAGATCTCCCCTGCAGTCATGAGAGAGAGTGACTCAGTTCAGTTGAGCTGTGAAGTAGCTCAGTCTCAGTCTGCATCTCTGTGTTTATTCTACCTGGATGGGATAGAAGCTGCTCCATTCAGTCGCTCATCATGTCAGATCTCCCTCACTGGTGTTCAGATCCTGCAGTGGACACATCAGAGTTCCCCTCTGGAGGTTAAAGTGGGCTGTTATTACCAAACAACATCAGCAGGACAACAAACTGCATCTGCCCCCTCAGACACTGTTTCACTGACTGTTCTGGGTGAGTCCTCACATTCTAGTTTTTGATAAAACACCAGTAAATTTTACAGAACATTAGGTCTACTCTGTGGAATAGTATGCTATATTGTGGAAACCATTTAGGTACATTTCTAAGAGATTTAAGATGAATGTGGAAAATGTCTGATAAATGTCTGGCCTCTCAATACAGACAGATTGCAGAAGCCAAACATAAAGGTCCTTCATGATGATTCCAATTACCAAATTGTCTGTGATATTCCCAAGCATTTTGGTGAGGCCACCAAATGCCACCTTTACACTGGGGATGAATCTCAGTTATGTCTAAAAACAAAGCCATCAAAGAATATTTCTGGAGACCTGTCCTGCCACTTTACTATTAATGAAGATGATTTATTCAGACGTCTGCAGTCAATGAGTATCAGAGGGGTGAGCTGTGATTACACAGTGAACACAGGACCTCCAGATCTCTCTCCACGCAGTGACCCTTACATCTTTGCAGGTCAGATCTCATGCACTATTTGTGAAAATAAAAACAAACAAAAAACATTTCATGTCTCTGTGGTAATCTGAAATGATTATTTGACAGGATTAAGTCATGTCACAACAACAGCAGCAATACATTTATCAACAATGTTAATGACAACCTTAACAACAACGGCAACATCAAGATCATCATCAATATCAATGTCAACATTGGCAGCAGCAACAAGATGTAAGATGACATTTCTAAGAGATTTAAGATGCATGTGGACTTAAAATGTCTGATAAATGTCTGGTCTCTCAATACAGACAGATTGCAGAAGCCAAGCATAAAGGTCCTTCATGATGATTCTATGTCCATTGTCTGTGATATTCCCAAGCATTTTGGTGAGGCCAACAAATGCCACCTTTACACTGGAGGTGAATCTCAGTTATATCTAAAAACAAAGCCATCAAAGAATGCTTCTGGAGACCTGTACTGCCTCTTTCCTGTGAATGAAGATGATTTATTCAGACGTCTGCGGTCAATGAGTATCAGAGGGGTGAGCTGTGATTACACGGTGAACACAGAACCTCCAGATCTCTCTCCACGCAGTGACCTTTACATCTATACAGGTCAGATGTCACACATCTCTTATTGTAGACATGGAACAATATTTTTTGCCAGGTTTTGTCATAAAAAAAACACATCTGGTTGTACAGTGTCAGGCACCGTGTTTATTTGGGTAGGTGTAGTTAGGTGACCCAGTTACAAACATTGGCATAAAGGGACACATTTTATTACCTTGTGAACCTTGTGCCATGTTAAAAAATATAATATACATCATAGAATTGTGTGTAGTACTTAGGTCTGCTGATTGTTAGTACATGTGATAGAAAAAAAGCATAAATATATAACATTTTGTTACATTGGTTGGTACACTGAACATCATGGCATAAATATGATGTTAAACCTCCCCTAATTTAACGTGCATTTTTACTGTGTAATTATGGGTCCTTATTCGCTTGTGATTATATTCTTCTCGTGTGTATTGTATTTTCTAGGTAACGCTGATAAGACCAGAAGACATCCAGTAAGTATAAGAAACTATGTTTTGATATGTCATATTTCTAGAGCAGGAACAAATAAAACATTTTCTATGTTCCTTTACAGCAGCAGTCTGTAACATTTAGGACCTTCTGTTTGGTCCGTCCTTGAAGTACCCATGTCTATACTGACTGGTGAGAGACACTCTTGAACAAGGACTGCATTGATGGAGTGAGAATAATCTGAGCAGTCTAATGTAGTCCTGAGCTTGTTAAATCAGTCACTCAGTTGTGTTAATGGAAGTGATAAAATCAAAATATCTGAGAGAATAACGTGTCTTGTAATAATGTGTCACCCTTCTCGGTCTCTTTCAGACATACAATAATTGCTGGGTGTTTCCAAAATGGCATACTGTAACTTAAGAGGCATACTGTGTCTTAAGAGAATGTGCATTTGACTTGTGCTTTCATTTAACTACTCATTTTACATTTTGCTTACTTTTAAGTTGTATAATGTGTGTTGTATAATATAATGTGGATCTGGTTTCCATTCCAAAGACAACCTAGGGATGCCTGTAGGCTGTGTTTATATAAAATAAGATTCTCTGTTGTAGTGTGTAACAAATATATTACATGGGGGTCCTGTTTGCCCTGTCTGGACTTAATTTTCCATAACTGGTGGACAATATATTATTATCCTATAGATGTTCTCTTCTTGATTTCCTCCTCTGTCTACAATCAATAATAAATGCAAACATTTATCTATTGCAGTGAAATGATGACCTTCTGTAGACTTTCACAAAGACTGTAGGGAACAGTGACATGTCTTTTTGTCTCTAGAGGACAAAAAATGTACAGGTCTTTGAAGCTCTGATTCTGTTTATAAAAGCAATTTTCTTAAAATAGAAGTTGTGAAAGTAGTTGAGGGCTTTCAAGCTTAAAGGACAACTTCAGTCAATTTCAATATAGACATCTCTATTGCTCAAGCTACCCCTGACTTGCCAGTACCTAAGACGTGAAAGATTTTGGTCCAACCCTTATAGGTCTCTTGAATGGAGAGTTAGCTCTGACAGCTAACCCAGGGGGGCAGGACTAGCTTGAGCAATAAAGCTTCCTGTTGAAATTGACCAAAGTTTGGTGGTGAAATCCGCTGTGGTTTAAATGTGTACTGGCTATATATTCATGTACAACAACAGTTTCCTCTGTCTTTCCATGAATTGTTTTTTAATCAATTTAAAATAACATTGCAAAACGACAGCAAAATAATTGTTGCTCTTTTTTTTTTAAAACAATCTTTGTAAAAACAAGATTAGTATTGAGGTCTTCATCTTTCAATGTGTATCCTGCTGATCAACTGCTGGCATTAGAAACTTAAAATGAAGACATTGGCTGCTGATTAGTTAGCATGTATTTACTTAAAGTAACTAAACAATAAAATGTAAGCTATAAGTGGATATGGTGTGGATGTTTTTTTTGTATATGGAAATGTTCATATGATTGGTGGAGGGGTGGAGAACCACTGAGGGGAAAAGAGTCCAGGATTTGTTGATGTTATGGTGAATGTATCTCAGTGAGAATGCGGTTGCCTCTCTCACTCTTTCTGTGTGTGTGTGTGTGTGTGTGTGTGTGTGTGTGTGTGTGTGTGTGTGTGTGTTTTTGTTTTCCAAAAGCCAAAACACGCCAATCACGCCCCATAATTAATTCACAAATGGTAAGTTTATTTCTCAATGCATACAGTTAATAGGCTATGTCCTATGTCCATGTCTATTTCGTTTCCAAACTTCCGCTATATTAAGATAACGTATGGAATGTTAAAACAGAAACCTTTTGAGAATAGCTATGACGCTAATAATTTTGAAACAGGCTCTATAGCTTCATTTTACCGCAAAGTAAATGTTATAACTAGCTTTATTTTGCATGCAAGTCACCCGCGAACATTCCTAACCATCCAAACAACCCTAATCAAGATGGGCCCAGTTCACTGTTGTTTAAAAACCCTGCATTAACGGCGACGTCACGATGAAGTGAGCTTCCGTTAATGCACTATTAACACGTTAACTTCGACGGCCCTATTTAAGATCAATATCTAGTCTTTGATACATGTGTGCTCAGTGTAATTGTGCCCATCCCACAGATGGAGAAAGTGGATGATAGGTCTCTCCACACTGCCTTTGTATCCTCAGGTAAAAAAAATACTTCTGCTACACACAATTGATTAAACATCAATAAAGGATTACTACATTAGGATTAGCATTAATCATTCAGAAGCTTTATGGATAATCTAGAAGCTTTGCTAATCATGGATGAGTTTATAATGCCTCATTGATAAGGCTATGGAAAATGTTAATAAACACTACTATAAAAATGTACAGGTAATACTATGTCATCTATTGACGCTTAAATTGTTATTTTATTTGTATTTTTTCAAGTTGTCACATATACAACTTACAGCTGTTAACCACTACCACATGTATGCACACAGTCAGTTTACGTTCTCATTTTCTGGTGTTTTAGATGGAGACGGAGAAAAAAACCCTGGACAGAATGTGGTAAGACCCACAGTTAAACTGAAGCACAGTGCAATAGCAAAAGCAGCTCGAAAAAAAATCCTAATCCTAATGTTCAGTAGGTACAATATTATGGGACATGTTCAGTAACTAAACCTATCCACTCTGCTTCTCCCGGGCCAACCCATATCATGTGTACAGCACCATTACTGACCCAGCGGAACTGTCTAACCATCAGGGCCCCACCTACAGTTTAACACAAGCACAGAGTGATTCAGACACCACCCAACAGGGCATGAGTTACAGCTATCTGCAGGTCTAGTTTCATTGGACTTAGTCTCTTCACCAATGTTAGAAATAATAATTGGTTCTAATGTTTAGAAAAACTGGGGCATTGTAATGGCTGACAATGGCCAAAGGACATTTTTGAAACATGGTGGCACCAGCAAATGGCACCTTCCAACAGGAACAGTGTGCTGTACTGTATGCTACCTCAGCGGAAAGAGCCTACATGATTAAAATGAAAATCTTTATACATAGACAGACAACCTAGAGGCACATACACACATTGAATACAGACATAATACCATCATTTAGATCCAGTGGTAGAAAGTTGATATAAACATAAAGTTTAAAGTATAAAGTATAAATTCTTTTTTTACAACTGTTTTGTCCTATAGTATGTGGTTTCCTTGAAGATCTGATCTGCAATTAATAATAAATGCAAATGACATTTCATATTTTAAATGTTTAAATGTACTATTAAATGTAATAGTAACATAGAATATTTTATCTGTTGCTATGCAGTCAAATGACAACTATGTTCTGTGCTGATTACACACAAAGACACCAGGCTGTACTGTGGAAAATATGTCTTAATTTAACAGCAGTTATTTTTTTCTCTTGGAGGACAAAATCTACATAAGCCTTTGTAGCTCTTTATAAAAGCAAAGTTCTTAAAAGTAGTGGGTTTTCAAGCAGCCTAAAGCCCACTGTGGTTTAAATGTTTACTGGCTATATGCTCATGTACAACAACAGTTTCATCTGTCTTCCCATGCATTGCTTTTTATTCAATGTTACTTTTTCCATTTGAAATCCACCTCAGCTGTACAAATGGAGAGGTAGAATGAAATGAACAGTGGGACATTTGTCGCTCTTTTTTTCAATTAAAATCCCCACGTAAGCACAGTATTCAATAGACAAAAGAAATCAAGGCAAAAAATCATTCTAACAGAATCACATCACCTTTGAGGGTGCTGATTGTAACATTCACTTTTCTTACATTGTTTTGTACAACTCAGTGTCTAATTTGTGTTCCAGTTAATAAAGTCAGTCTGACAAACAGAGGTGTAGTCAGCAGTGAGTAGCAGATGAGTTTATCTCAGTGAGTAGATGGTCTCTCCTAGAAGACCTGTGGTCTCTGGTTGGCTGTTTTGTCTGTGTGTTCACTGCATGTTGTGCTCAAAATCAGGAAGGTTTTCTCTGGACCGGGTCACCATTTGCTCCTGGATAAGCATGATGTGCTCTGATTGGTGGTCTCCATTGGTGCGTCTTAACATAGTTTGCTTTGATTGGTGGCACCTGCTATTTGTCATCAGCATGGTGTACTCTGATAGGTGGCCTGCTGTGGTCGGCGTGGGGTCTAAGGCAGTCACCTGGTGATGAAGGTGATCAGTACGGGTAATAGAGCAGCACAGAGCTGAGGAGAGAGAGATGAGGCCCCTCCACACTCTCTGGCATTCTCCTACACACACACACACACACACACACACACACACACACACACACAAACACACACACAAACGAACAGCTCTGTCAGGATTTCATAAGCTTTAAATAGTAGAAGCTGTTCTATGTGATGCATCTTTAGTGAATTAATCAACACAAGTAGCCTATTGTCTTACGTACAGTAAAGATGAAAGTTCAGCTAGTTCACACAAACAGAATGTATTGGTTTTGGGAATTGACCCACCTCAGGATGGAAGGGATGGCAGGAGTCTGGTTTCTTCCTGTCCTTCTGGAACTTGAGGCGATCACACTTCAGAGACTCGTTGTGTTCACAGGAGTCAAAGACCAAACACAACAATACAGACTCACCAGTGGATGGGCCTTTGTGCACACAGGATTATAAGATAATAACCACCATTTTTGTCTTGGAAAACATCCCATCTCTATATATCATTGCATATCTAGCCAATGTATAATTTTGTGATCACCATGAATAAACATTAGGTTACTTTTTGTGAGGTTGCCTAAAGACAGTTTACAGAATAATAATGGAAGGTCATCCATGTGAATTGAGCCACCATTTCTCACTTTTCCCCCATTATGACACTTAAACACATAATGGTCAAAGTAACCGGCAGTTCAGAGAAGGATATACATGATTTCAACAGGCTCCATGGTAACTGAGGGGATGGAGCTACAATCACATTTGTTGTCCACGACAACCATGAAGAGGTTACTGCTGGGAATCTGCTGAATGACAAAAGTCCTAAAAACAAGAGGAGCAAGAGCGAAATGAATCAGACTAATGCTTTCAGCTATGCAATTTTACACAGACATCAGGTCTTCATCTCTCAGTGTGTATACATGTATCATTCAGATTAGTTTTTTCTGATTGCTTAGGCACAATATTTCTGACTATTTGCAAAATTCTACACACAGAACTGTGTAAGCAGAAGACAGCAATGTAGATGTTTTTATTTCTAGAAGTGTACTATAAAGATGCAAACTGCATTTGCAGTCTCTGCAGTGAGTTGTGTTTACAGTTTTGCAAAAAATGTGTTGTCTTTATAGTTTAGCAAAATTTCAAACTGAGTTTAAAGCATTTTAGCTTGACAAACTTTGTGAATGGATTGACTAAAAGTATTAATTTCAGAAATCACAGTTAGTGTTTAAGCATTCAGAATAAAACTGTAACTGCTAGTGTTAAAAACAATGGCTGCTGATTAACTAGCATGCACTTAGCACTCTAGGTTCCCAGAAATGAAAGCAACTAAATGAGAAAATGTTGGTTTACGAGTGGCTATACGGAGATGTTTTCTTGGTCATTTTGTATTTCTAAGTAAGTTACTATATGCCTAGTGGTATAGCCCCAAGTTTATTTTAAAGTTATGTTTGCCATGAAGCCAAGACCACATCCTGAGTAAACTAAACTTGATTGGGTGATGGTGTGAGCTGGTGTGTGTTTTTGGTCTGTACCTCACGCAGCCCTCGCAGTCAATGTTTCCGGCTGTCTCTTTGATGGTGCGCTCAGACACAAAAGCAGGGTACTCAGTGTCACAGGGAACCGTCATGGTGCGACCCCTCTGACCTCGATCAGCTGGACAGGGTTAGTGTATGGGCAGAGACAAAGTGAATATATGATTTATAGCCCAATGAACTTACACAAGAGTGCCAAATGTATAGGATGTTTAGGGAGGCTAAATGTACCACCCCCCCCTCCCACCCCCACAAATTCATACCCACCTTTAACTGAGAGATCAATATTCCACCAACTGTACAGGTTAAACTCCAAAAGAAATCTGAGGCAACAAAGGAGGCAAGAGAAAATTAAAAACCATCATTAATGTACATTACATGCTGAGAATGGGAGCTGCCTGGATGGCTGAGAAGTTGCTAGCAACGCTACTCACATGATAATTTCAGTCAGGAGCCATTTGACTGCAGAGAATGTCTAAGAAAACAAACAACACTATTATGAGCACTAGGATATATACACAGTTTCCAGCTGTGTGATCTATGTAAAATTTACATTTTTGCTTCTTCAAGTTCTCTGTATTTGCTAAGTGCATTTGTGATGCACTGTATTGTATTGCACTGTAACATTATTGTTTATATACTATTTCTATGCAACAGTATTGGTAGACATTGAGAGACATTATGAGAGACATTAGTTAGAGACACGTTATCCTACAATAGAATTTATTTTCTAAAAGTCAGTTCTAAAAGTATTTACTGTGGATAACCATATTGTGTAAGCTAACCTATTTAGTTATGTCACATAATTTAGCTCAAGCAAATAAAGGAAGTATATGGGGCCTAGGAGAGCTTCTGTGATCTGAGACATAAGAATAGCTTTAATTTTTTACATAAGTGTTCTGCTGCTTTCATGCAAAATCAGCAGATGGCCAGTTAAGGACAAGCTTAAATATATGATTTTTTGAAGATTGAAGTTAAATAGCTTTATTTTTGCTGGTGAAAATTGTCTTCTGCATTCAGCCCAGGCAGGGAGGTACTCACATTCAGCAGAGAATTAGCACTATCACCACTTCCTGCGTACTCTTTGCACAGTGCCTGGTAGTCATACAGGGTTATTCTGAGGTAGAGAAGCACACAGGTATCACTCAGGTGAAGCGCAAGTGTACAATATGTAGATATACAGTATATATCCATGTAGGCGGGTTTGTGTAGGTTTGACTTGCTTTTTAAAAGAGCCCATAAGGAGCAGCTTGTTCATCACAGCTCCCTCCACTTCACCGAAGAACAGCCCTGTCTGTTGAGCAACACAAGAACATTGTCACACATGCTCACATACACTTCAAGGCTAGAAAAACAACACAATCCCCCAGTCCCACACACATACACAAATCCTTTAGACTACACACCATGTAATCACACCAAAACATGTACTGTAAGTATACACAGACGTCCATAAACAAACAGCAAGGAGTGTTCAAAGTAAAGAGTAATGGGTATTTAGCAGATACTTTTATCCAAAGCAACACAAACTTGCAACAACAGTTCTGTAATTTAAATCCAGACCAACTTTGTCAGAAGGTGATTCAACCTCTGCTTCTCCAAACAAATCCAGTTTCAAACTGAGGAGCTTTTGTGTATTAAGCATATGGCATAAGGCATATTTGTAACTGCAACACTGTCATGAGCTGCTCTGGACCAAAAGATCTGCTAAGAGCACATAAACTACAGGGGCACTATGGGCTACCTGTGCGTACTCTTCTGAGACATAGAATCCATTGTTGTCTATGAGGTAACACTTGATGTCACCCACACTTTACTTTAAGATCACAATATCTGTTATTGAACACTTATTGAACACAGGCGAAAGACTCTGGAGGGTTCAATCACACAGACAATCACACAGACAATGAAAGATTGAAATTAATCATAAGTAACACAGCTGAGAGGCTGGCACATCTGTGATCGAACCTCTCTCAGTAAAACATTCCAACAACAGCCACTACAAAGAAGACTAAACTGTAAATGCTATGGAATTAGACTGACTATCAGTAAATGAGCTGCCTCTATAGATGACAGCACAAAGAGGTCTGTCAAATCCCTCATCTTCATGATTCCACATGTATTAAATGGTGAGAATGACCACTATACCTGTAGTCTTTTGCAAGTCAAACAGCAGACCTAACACTTACACATTGGCAGGACAACAGGGGAGGAGGTGTGAGCTCACCTGAGCTGAAGGGGATGGAATAGATAAAGGTGCCCGGCACCTGCTCGGCTGCCCTCTTGTACCACAGGGGGAAGTGATCAGCGTTGAACACACCCTCCGTGTCCTCGGCCGTCAGGATGTCTCTGTGAGAATGACAGAACAGGGAGGTCAGAGAGAGAGATAAAGACTTTGTGATGGAATAAAGGAGTACCGCACTCTACTTACGGATTGGTCAGCTGCTCTGGGTTCACAAACAGGTTGGTCCTGGAGAGGCCGGTGCGAGTCTCTACGCCTTTATCAGAATTCCTGTGGGGAAGGAGACAAACAAGATGGAATTAAGCTTTTACATTTTACAGACACATAATCTCAATAATCTTTCTCTTTCTCTCTCTCTCGCTCTCTCACACACACACACACACACACACACACACACTGACTGACGATTTGATACATTTTGGTTCCAAATGTCTTTGTGAAATGTCATATTAATAGCAGACTAAAATATCTGTAGGCCTACGTGCAGTACATGTCATCCATGTTTTGGGATTGCCTCCAAACTGCATTAGCTCTGTTGTTGATGACAGCTTGCATGTCTACTTGGGTGTGTATGTATATGCTTGCATTTGCACACATTTGTTGGAGATGAAGAGAGCCTTACTCTGACTTGTTAAGGGCCAGGCCAGTCCAATAGGCCTCCATGGGGGCAGTTACCACAGCATCAAACAGCACCTGCTGGATCAGCTCCCTGTCACCTGCACAGGTGAGCACACACACACACACATGCTCATTATACTAATAAACCTAATATCTGAAATTTTCATTTCGTTTTCATTTAATGTATCCTTGTAGTAGTCTACACAATAAAGCTGTCATGCAAAAATGCATGAGATGGAGTGCTAACTTGACTCATCTCATTTCTGCTGCAGGTGAGTGACTCACACTTGAGGTGGGGCTTGCGGCCCGTCAGGTAGAGTTTGATGGCCTGGATCTGAGTCAGGTAGCGATGCTCATGGTGCTCATCTGTGTTACAGTAGCTCCTGTGAGCACAACCAAATCAGCTGCTCATCAGTGCAAAGTCTCAGGGCATCATAGCTACTACATGTTTCTACAATCACACAGTATGTTATCATACAGACAGACAGACAGACCAGCAAAGAGACAGAAAGACAGAGAAGCAAATACACATATGCAGGGTCCCACAAAGATAACAGCATTTACCACTCATCTGCCAGGGCTACATCTTGTTGGTCAAGGTCCCGGAGGCCTGGAGGTGGAAGGAGAAGCAGGGAAGTCTGTGTGACCAATGAACAATCACTAGAATCCACCACTGCTGGTGCAAAAACTAGAGAGCAAATGTACCTGCATCTATTGAGACATTTCCTTTGAAGAAATATTTGCCGTGGCCTCTGGAGAGGGCAACCCCTACACTGAACACAGCAACAGCACAACATGAGCACAACATCAGGACCATCTGCTGCAACATTCTGATTCAATGGACACTATGCATGATATCAGTCAAACTGCATAAACAGGGACACTTCAACAATACTATTAACAATGCAATTACTATGCATGACACGTGCATAATGTGCTTCTACCTGAATGGGGTCCCTTTGATGTCTGTGTAATAGTAGTCATTGTGCATTTTCAGGACCCGTTTCTGTTTGCAAAGTAAGAAGCCATCTTAGTAGAGCTACACAATCACAGCTAAATTCAGCTTGGTTAAATGATGAAACCAAAAGTGGAGAGGTAGTGTCTGATCTCACCCCTTTATCAACAGTCTTCATGACTTCCATAGAGAATGTTCCAGTCTTTCTGTTCACCATGGCATTACGCAACTTAGGAAGGAAATGCACAAACACCATTCATTTGTGATTTCAGGGGGAAAAGCTTCTTGAGGAATGGTCTAATACAATTAAAGGACAATTAATTAAAATATCAAAGACAGAGAGTATAGGCATCTATCAAGCGTCTAGCTAAGTTCACCTTGGCATTGAATTAAATCTTTAGTAGTTAAGTTTTCCATGATCCCACATCAGATTTATTCAGTTCCCATGTATGTGCAGAGGTGGGTTTAGACAGACTCCTGGTTTGTTTTCGCACTTTATCTGATATTTGTTTATTATTTTAGGCATCATCATAAAATAGCATGTGTCCTGGGTGCACATACAACATCATCTGTGTCCTCCCACTCCACCTCTGACAGATCAACACTGCTGTAGTGGGGCTTTCTCCGCTTCTGGCCTTCCTGGTACTAAACACACACACACACACACACACACACACACACACACACACACACACGCATACACACACACACACAAACACACACAAACACACACACACACACACACACACAAAACGCATACACACAAAAAACACACACAAACACACACACAAACACACACACACACACACACACACACACAAACACACAGGTCAACATTAGCTATAATTCAGAGGAGCTGATGAGGTTCTATCAGATGTGGAGATGATGAAGCAACAACACACCCCACTGCAAAATGAACTGGTCTCTGGTTGCACCCACGTCTTATTCCATTATTATTATTCAATATTATCCTTTTAGCACCACTATAATGAATGTGGGTTTGGCAACAAGCGCCAGCTCAGTTTGGTCATAATGAAAACAGTCCATGTTCAGTCCATGTTCAGTCCATGTTCAGTCCATGTTCAGTCCCCTCAGTGCAGTCTTTTCCTACTGTCCAGTCACAGTAGTTGCCCTCTGAAATGTATAAAACAGCCCATTGTTTTCTGCATGGTGAACATCTGCGAGAGAGAGCTCCATGCCATAGTGCCATCCCTTTTGTGGAGGCGTGTGTGTGTGTGTGTGTGTGTGTGTGTGTGTATGTGTGTGTGCTGGGCCAGTGAGTAATGACATGGTGCAGACACGCTAATCAGGATTAGAAACCCAACCGACTGGAGTTTCCCTTTTTGCCTCGTGTGGCTTTTGGTGCGGATTTACATTCCAATTAAAGTAGAGGCTTAAAGATGGAGCTGGTGTGGACAACACCAGTCAGATAAAGGCTTTCTATTCAGTAGTGTCTGTGATGGGGACAGAGCTGATCCTCCTCACTCACCCCTCAAACCCCCCCCTCCCTCTGCCTCAGCCCTGTGCTCTGCTCCTGGCCCAGGCCCTCAGTCAGCGCACAGTCAATGCACACTTAAGAAAACACACAGAGAGGGAGGAGAGAAAGAGACAGAGAGAGAGAGAGAGAAAAGAGAGAGAAAGAAGCAATGACAAGAGAGAATGAGCGAGTGAGAAAGAGGGAGAGAGAGAAAGAGATAAAAAGAGAGGGAGAGAGAGAGAGAAGACAGCGGGCAGCACATAGTCATGACTACTAATCACTAGCACTGGCACACATGGTCACAGTGGACAAAACTGCGAGTGACACTGAGACCAGACACGACGGCAAAGGGAGGAGACAGGATGGGGCAGGACGGTGGCTCCTGGTGAGAGAGGGAGGCGTGTTACCTGGCCGCCAAACGCTCGGCCCTGCCAGGGACATGATTAGGCTTTACTCCTGCATGCATATATCAGAGGGGGAGAGGGCAGGGGTTACAGAAGGTACCAAAACCATGGTATGTGTGTTCACACTGCCACAGAGCCCCATATACACACTAGGAGGCATTGGCCCATGCTAGCTGTAGGATCTGAGCTAGTGTGCACTAACTGCTAGAGTAGGGACCTTAATGCTTAAGGCCCCTACTCTACTCTATGGCTTAACAAGTACAGCCATAATTATTTATGAAAATAGAAGAGCTCTCTCAACTTAGACTTCATAATGAACTTCCCAATACAGTTTGTGTATAGTTCACAGTATGGTGAAATGTCATAATTCTACACACTTTATAGAGAAGGGGCACCCAGGCTGTTATTACATGAACAACAGCATCTATCTGTTGAACTATACTGGACAACCCTGTCTGTTTAAGATCTTTCATGTTCCTATTCTCTTAATGTTACTGTCTGGCTATCACAGTGCTGTTCTACCATGTGGCTAGGAGTGTGTGGAGAGGTAGGGGTGTGTAGAGTTGTGTGCTCATGGCAGTGTGACTGGGCTCAGTGTAAAAGCAGACTGGAGGTCTCTGGATGTGCTGATTAGCCACTTACCAAAGGCCTCAGGTCTGGGTGGATGAGGATTATTGGTGACTGCAAAAGCATAGTCATGGATGCCAAGCTGAAAAAGAAAAATATGAAAAAAATCATTACAATGTCGCTTCCTCTATCACTTTTAAAGTTTCTGTGACATAAACAGTGTTTTAAAGGAGTAAGGAGTACTTCTCACAAACTGAAAAATCAGAATAGTAAAGACTAATGTAGTCTATCAATCACAAACCAAAGCCAGCCTTACCTTATGTTTTGGCACAGCTTTCATGAGTTCTTGTAGAGGGATGTCAGTCCCTGCTACACCAAGGAGGATGCCTTGGTTTCTCTGTGGGTCAAGAGGGAAGGCAAATAGTGAATGGCACCCCAGAAACACCAAAACAACCAAACAAGCCGAGACCCTTTAAAGCCACACAAGCTTACGGTTTCATTCTTGGTGCTGAACACCGGCATGGCCACAGTGGTCACAGGATTGAGGCCTCTGCTGTCTCGAAGCTACGACACAAAGCAGGGGCCAGATTACAGATCAACAGCACAGGACATGGGCTGGAAGCCCAAATAATAACACAGAGCTTAGCAGGGCATGCAGTGGAGAATGACTTCCTCTCTACAGAGTAGGTTGAAGGTACAGAAATCTCCACAGACACACACAGAAAGACTGAGCTACAGCTACGGTTAGAAAACAATGCAAGGGACACACATGCAGACAGACAGTCTTTAACTACAAATGCTTTTAAGAATAGATGGGCTGTTGAAAACAGAGACAGCCTGAGGCCCAGATGAGAGTAGAAGTGAGCCCACAGCACAAACACACAAACACACACACACACACACACACACACACACACACACACACACACACACACACACAATCTTAAATACCAACTGGGTTCTACAGAGCACACAACAAATATACCACTGTACCTCACTTTATCATTACTTTCACCAAGAAAAGTGCATTGCATCAACCATTTAGCATCAACCTGTACAGCTTCTGTGTTTGACAAGTGTTATTTCACTATAGTGGGACGTAGAGAACGCACACATCTTACGTCATCATGCCAGCTTTCTCTCACATGGGAACAGATTAAAGCATGGGGAGATGTAAACCCACCCTCTGAGCTTCATGTATATTGTTTCTACACTGTAAAAAATAACATCCCCTCTGCTCACTCTTCCTCTCTTGTAGTACTTATGTTGGGTAAGTATACAGAAGCAAGAGATTTCCTGTTCCAAATAAATTATCTGTCTGCTAGTTTATGTCTTTATTCCTGTGTTGACTCGCATGGTAGATAGCTTGCAGCAACCCACTGTAAACGTGGTCCATCACCCAGCTTATGTGCTGTCCTTCATCAGTTGTGAAATACCCAACCGGACCTGGAATGCCTCTGGCTGTCAGTTGTATATTGGACATGAAGAGAAATTTTACCTGAAGACACCAATATTAAAAAGGTCGTCAGGAGGGCTTTACTGTCATTTTACTGTGGAGGAAAAGGATTTACATCGACGTCTGCAGTCAGTGAGGAGCAGAGCAGTGAGCTGTGAGCTATACAGTGAACACAAACCTCCAGCTTTCTCCACGCAGTGACCCTCATACCACTGAAAGTACTGAGTAATATTCAAAATACTATTAGTTAATTTTTAAAAACAAAAATTATTTATGCCTGAAATGTTTGTGTAAAGATGATCATAACAGCCTAGATGTACTGTGACTTAATTTTTTTTTTTCTTTTAATTTGATCATTACATCAACTTCCAACGAGTAAAAAATGAAATGTGGGATGCCAGCTTGACGATCCAGCAACATAATCCAACATACAAAAATAGTCAATGCAACTATAATAGAGCTATATTATAAACTACACTACCACATCAATATCGCATTTTATCCAATGCGTTGTTGTGCAGCAGGGTTGATGACATAGGCCTATTAACAATTAACAAATTCAACATGCTAAATACTGCAACTACTGAACCCCATAAACTACACTACCTCAACAAATATCAAATATTTTATGAAATTCGCTGTTGTGCAGCAGGGTGAATTGTGAGTAAAACAATGTATCTTTCACAAATTCTTTCTATGGCTTGGAACCTACTGCCACAAACTTTAAAACACTGTTTGAGATATGTGGACGTGACATAACAACATGGCCGACTTGGATGTGGGCTTGTTGGATATCCAATGTCCTATAGACTGCAGCAAGAGGTTACACACTTGCAAAGAGGTACACTTAAATCATGTAACAAATCATGTACAGATTCCATATTGATCTATATTGTTCAGAAGAGGATTTTGTTGTTTATAGCTTTTAAGCATTTTTCGATGATAGGTTTCTTGTATCACTGTATGAATTATTTGCCTATGTTTTTGACACTTTGCTTTATGACCATTTATTCATGATTCACAAACATGTGTGAAACATACAGATTCGACGTTTCAGATAAAAATAATATAGACCATTCACCTTCTTTATTGGAATCTTCATAACCACCTTCACTGTGAAATTCTCACCTGTAATTCTTACCAATTGAGTGAGTGACCTGGTGTTAATAAGTGCCCAACATGCATGGAAACTCCTTCAGGTCTTTTGCATATGTAGCAGATCGGTAAAAGGCCAAAAGCCAATCACTGTAGCCTGACTATGCCACCCTGGGGCCTAATGCCTCAGGCATATCTTTAGGAGATAAGCACAGTTGAGGCATGTTCCATAAAACAAATGTTTACTGATCAAAAAGGATGAAGGGGAGATAAATCTAGCGGCAGAAACTTGCTATAGCATATATGAAAGGGGCAACAATTAACAATAGCACTGTACCAGCTCTAGGAGCACAGCAGGTAAGCTTGCCTGAGGGAGGCAGGAAGTGTGCTTCAAAGGCCACTCCTATACACAAGTATGCAAGCACTATGAAAGTGTAAGCCACCGCAAGCAATACTCAGAACCACACTAAACGTGCAGTTCCCACTCACCAACACCAGATGACTGCAGATAACAACTAATGTTATATGAATATGAAGCCAGGAATTGATAATAGGGCCTGGAAGTTTAAATATTACATTTGTTTAATATGATTAAATAAGTATATCAATAAAATGTTAATAAATTATCTCATCTGTGTTCAATGTATGAATGTTAAATGCTCAAAATACTCATCAAATATGAAATAAATAATAAATATTAAATATGCAAATTGTGGCCTGTTAAATGATAAATGTCCAAAAACAAAAAGAGACAGTGGCCTAGTGTCCAATCACACCCCCATTTACATGTCCTATTAGAACGCACATTAGTTCAACAATTGAGTAATTATACCATCAACAACAGCTAAAAGAGAGCAGAGGGCTACTTTGTACCGAAGGAAGTAAACTCTACCGAGATCAGTCAGTTCCATACTAGCTGAAAGACTGACAAACTACATGGTGAAAAACAGATACATCAACACCTCAGTTCCAAAAGGTGGAATAATCAGCTTCTCTGGGTGTTTGGAACACATGGTGTGCCAGATGATTCGGGGGGCCAAGAGAAGCAAAGGCAACTTGACAGTTGTCTGGATTTGGCAAACACTTATGGGTCAGTTCCCCACAGCCTCATCAGCACTTGAGAGTTGGCTCACTACCACATCCCGCTCCACATTAGGGTAATGATCACCAGCAACTTTGGAGGATTCAAGATACGGTTCACAGCTGCCCACTTTACAACCCAGTGGCAGAAGCTGGAAAAGGGAATCTTGACTGGTTGCACCATCTCTCCTCTCTCATCATCTTGTATATCATGGGAATGAACTTGCTCATAACAGTGACAGGGAAGGTATGGAGTCTGGCATTTGTCAACCTCCAATCAGAGGGTTTATGGATGACCTCAACCCAACAATCTACTCCCATGTGCAGGCAAGATGGATCATCAAGGTGCTGGAGATGGACATGGCTACCTGGGCTAGAATGAAGTTCAAGCTAAGGAAGTCACTTGGTGATCAGAAGTCGCAGAGTAACCAACAGGTTTGTGCTTCAGATCCAGGGGGAGACCATACCACCAGAGAAGGTAAAAGTGGAGCGAGAGCCACAATTGTTTATTAAGTCATGTACATTTTTCACAAGGGGGAGGGGAGGAAATCCCTCTTTATGCAGACCAGAGTCAAACCCTCATATGCTGATACAGAAGATCATTGAAAAGTTTATACTGTGATGTTAAGTGACACTCCCACTTATGCAGACCAGAACTATTCACGTTTGCTTCCATTGTAACGCATTATATTGCTGTATCTTGGTCAGTATTCAGGGATCTTTGATACCAGTCAGTGTATGACACTTTCCCAACTCCTCAAACTAATCAAACCTGAATAGTGGGGGCAGAGGTAGGACGTTCTGTGGAGGTTGTGCAGAGAGAGGGCTACAATGGCACACATCCTGGCAGGATACAAGACCGTACTTAGCTAAGGACAAAGTCTGCATAAACGCACTTCCGCCAAAGACAAGGTCCTCACAGCACTGGCACACATCCTGGAGCAGGAGAGATGGAAGAAAAGAAAAACCCATGGGACACCATCAATAGCCATCCAGTTCATCAGGGAAGGGGAGAAACCGTCTGCTGCAAGGAAGAAGGTGAAAGGCCTCATGCAGGCAGCACAATTATGGGAGATGAAGGTGGACCTGGGGAGATGGCTTGTCTTTCCACAGGTTGTCCAAACATCCCTAAGGCCCATCCTTGTCCTGTGGTCAGAGGAGATCATCCTGATTGAGCTAACGGTCCCATGGAAAGATGGATGCAAAGAGGCTCGGGAGAGGAAATCCACCAGGTACCAAGACCTGGTCCATCAGTGCAGTGAGAAAGGGCGGAAGACTTGGTGGCACACAGGCTGAGGAAGGCAGCAAAACAAGCCTCTTGCTGACTCTGGAGCAGAAGGGAAGAGCTGAGCTGGAAACCAGGAGAAGTTGAGCAGTGACTCGCCATCACTGTCGACCTGCCAACTGGAGGTGAGTTATGGTTAAGGGTCAAAATGCTCAGTGAAAGCTGGGTACCACCTGAAGACATCTTCTGATGGAAGGCTCGAATCATTATGGTAAATGATAAATGGACTGCATTTATATAGTGCTTTTCTACTCCTACAAGTACTCAAAGTGCTTTACAGGATGCAAGTAGTTACACAGCAGGACATGACCTATAGCCTGCTGCAGATGGACTGATGCAGCATCTGTCACATATATTAGGCCAAAAAGAATAACAGTTGACAGTTGAACGTAATAATTTGCCAACATGTATAAAAGATAAACATTTTACTGCAATGACTACATGGCCTATAGGTCCAGTTATGTTCCAATGACTTTTTTGTTTGAATTTAAAAATTTCAGTGGACAAAGTCTTGCTGTCATGTTTATTTGTGCCCCTTTTTCTTCTTAGTTTATTCTATTGTTGACAAGACCTCCAGCATGTTCAAGTGATATTTCAGTAGTCTGAATGTTTAGCCTACACCTAAAACGCACTGTAAAGCACACATTCTGTAATAAAGTAGTTGCTTTGATATTGTTTACCTTATCCATTACCAGCATCCAAAATTCAATTTTGGTAATTCCTTGACATGTTCTGCCCCAAGAACTGGGTGAAAAACTGATTTGTGTGCAAAAGATTTGTGAGATTTGTGTGCAACAGACTATTTACAGTAATATTTTGTCTGCCTTGTCAGTATAGGGTGGTTCTTCACCACACTGACCTATTAACAGCCACACCCACTCACTCCCATTCAATCAGTCTATCCACCTGTTGTTTGTCGCTGTATTTAAGCCCTAGGCTTTCTGACTTCTAGCATCTTTGCGTTTCCATGGTGTATCAGCTCTGCAAACCTGTAACTGACTGTCCTGGCTTTTCCTGCTCTCCAATCCCTGACCTGCCGTCTGCCCTTGTCTCTGTCCCTCTGAACGTTTGTGACTCTGCTTTCTGAAAGGCAAAAGTCGCGAGCCCGGCTCTGCCATGACTCCTTCCTATCTTATTGGTTGGGGGAGATGCAAGAGAAGAATGAATTCCCACGAGAGAGAGGTAGCCACATAAACCTGCTTTTGTATTGAGAACAGAGGTGTGGCTAAGATGTCATCTTTGGGTGGGCATTAGGCTTGCTTGGGGGGATGATAAAATGGGCATAGAACAAGGGCGCCATCATTTGTTTCAAGTACCACTGCTGAACATATGTTGTGTGGACAACACATTGCTGATGTATAGGCTAATAGCCTATTCAACGCAACAATATAGGCTTCTCCAGCACTTTTAGATCAACCAATACAAGGGTACTGAAAACATTTGAAATGTTTGTGTGCACAGCTACTATCTTATTTTTTATAACAATTCAATGGCTTAATCCTAAACTCCCTCCCCCCATACACACACACACGCACACACACACACCCATCTACTTCATATAAGCCATGGGCCACACAGGGATCATAGTGCAGATGAAAGTTATAGACCCACTATGATGTTTTCATTTGTATTGTATTTATATTTTACACAAACAGCCACAAAAGACAAAAAACATTTCAGTAATCTTCCTTCCAGTATGAACAAGCTGACCAGTATTTGTTGATCCCAAAACAGTTGGACACATTCCCTTTGAGTGTAGGCATGGAAGTAAAAGATATTTACCTGCAAAGGTTACATTTTTATGAAACATTTAAAGCAGCATTGCCATTTATGTTTTAAGGACCATTGTTGTTTGGGTCAGTGGTAGCCACTGGAGTAGTACTGTTCCTGGTGGGCATCACGGCCTCATGTCTCTGCTATAGTGAGTTTCTTGTACTTTTGAGCAAAATTATCAAACTACAGTACCTATAGGCCTACGTTAAAGTGGCAGAGATGTAGGCTATATAATAATTCACTGGTATGCACAGGAATATGGCAAGAGTTTTTTTTAATGGGCAATACAATGTATCTGATTGGTTTAAACTTCTGAGACAGCCGTGCAGCGTAGGCGACTTGGAGTAGAAAGTACAGATAATAGCTGCAAAATGTAGTGAAGTAAAAGTAAAAGTATTCATCATTATTTCTACAGATATGATATGTGGAAAATGTACTTAGTACATAAGTACAGTAACAAAGTATTTGTACTTTCATACCTTCCGCCACTGCCTATATTTAAGGTATGTTTCCTGAGTGATGCTTGATTGAGCGTTTTAGGTCACTTTTTTAGGTCAGGTTATATGTGTCATTTGACAGCATTTATCTTGATTTAAGGATATAATTTCGTAATAAAAATGTTATGAAAAGATTCTCTATGTATACTGTAAGTTATATTATTATATATTATATATATTATATATATTATTTTCACTTTGTTTTTGTTATTCATAGTCACATTCTGCAATACATGAAATTAAGATGTGTATGTGATCACTGCATGTAAAATTGTTATTTTCAATTTTGTATTAAATCACTGTATTGTTTTATTAATTAATTATGAAAACTATGTGCCCCTTGTACAGATAGATAAGAACAAAAAACTATTTGAGAGGCTTTTTATTTAAATTGGTGTTTTGGTCAATAAAAATGCATTTCCTATCTGTATGGCCATGTTACAACATTACTAATGATATTTACCACTGTATGGACAAAATTTCTTTGTTCTCTCTTTTCTTGTGATTAGATCCACTGGATTTCACTAAAGCTCAAGGTCAGTTTACCGTTTATTTTGATAAGATTTCCATCCCAATATTTGTTGTTCCTCATTCATGTTTAAACATCACCAATCACATATACTCAAAGTTTGTACAACTGTCAGGTCTGCATCGGACCTGGTCACGGCCACGCCCTCACCCAACGCCACAGACTCGTGCTCGATCTCCTTTACCTGAGTTTTAATTAGTATCACCTGGTCTCCACCTTATTTAAGCCTACCCTCTACATTACCTGTTGTCTGGTCTCGTCTATATTCCCTCAGACTTTCTACGTGTCAGTTGTGTTTCCTCCGTCTCCCGCGTATTCCAGTGTGTCTCGCTCTGTGAGCCTTAGAATCCCCTGTCGGTATTGTCTTTCTTGTTCACTCTGATTATTCTAGCCAGTACTTAGTGTTCGCCTTCTTTTCCCCTGTGTGTGTTTAAGTCTGGCCAAGAAGGATGGGGGGCTCCGGCCCTGTATTGACTACCGAGCCCTCAACAAGATAACGGTTCAGTTCCGCCATCCTCTTCCCTGGTCAAGGCCGCCTGGAGCAGCTTCGTGGAGCGGTGATGTTCACGAAGCTGGACCTGCGGAGTGCCTACAATCTCATCAGAATACGAGAGGGACGAGTGGAAGACTGCCTTCATCACGCCTAGCGGACACTACGAGTATCGCGTCATGCCCTACGGTCTAGCCAACGCCCCCTCCGTGTTTCAGGCTTACATGAACGAAGTGTTCCGGGAATATCTTCACCGATTTGTTCTAGTTTACATCGACGACATCCTTCATGTTGATTTAACCAAGAGAAAACATTTTGTTATAATGATCTTGTTAACCGAGATGAGAGCCGAGAGAGCCTTCATTTGCCTCGTAATGAGCCATTTAACCATTGAGGTGACTATGAAGCTTGTAAATTAACCTAAAAATGGCCTAAATATGTGAATGTTGCCTGGTATGCCTTTAAATAGTTAAAGTTAATAACATTTATTTTGTTATTTGACCAGTGCTGCCATCAGTTTACCAGGATTTAATACTGAGACCCAGACTTGCATCCAGTTCTTCTAATCAACAATCATCTAATCAACACTGCAACTGGGTGCCTACATGGAAAAGTACAATACTGTATAATAAATACATACATACATACATATATACATACATACATACATAAATAAATAAATAGAATGATGATAAAGTAACTGAAATCATCATGGGAAACGGACACTGTGCATCTCTCTCTCTCTCTATGAGGTTTGTGGGTTTCCTGTTGCCCCTTCATCTGATTACCTCCTTTCTATGTTAGATGTTTGAGTCAAATGAGAAATTTATCTTTTTCAGTTCACTCAATGGCAGCTGGACCGACACTGGACTTGATGTCCAGCATCATATTTATTATCTATGTCTATTGTGAGTGGATAATGACATTTAGTCATCTTATTTCTGAGACCATTACACTGTCATATACATTCGAATGTCAAATATGTAGGCCTAGTGATAATAGCTACATGCATTTCGTGGACATTCATATTTTCGTACGGGTGTCTGCTTTTGCTGTGTTTTATTACCTAATCAATCAGGAAGAAGTAACAAATAAAGGGGTCACTAGTAATTAGACATATGAGCAGAAATAGTTTGGCGGTTCAATTAAGTTTCTTTCGCACAGAGTGTCTTTAATACATTTCCCAATGCACTCGACATACATTACTGACAGTCTCTGCCACTGTGCATAAGTCAATTATTTTGTTATTTTCTTCCAATTAGATCCTTGGGAGATCACAGCATCTCAAGGCAGGTTCACCATCATCAACAGCATAAATCGCCACCCCAGTGTTCGCCCATCCTTGTTTAAGAATCACTTTGTTCAGCAATAACAAAGACTTGCCACATAACAAAATACTTTCTTTTCCACAGATATCACTTTGTTTTTACTTTACTTTTTTCTGTCCATTTTTACTTTACTTTATTCTAAGCAACAAATGTTTTTTTTACAGTCTAATTGTTCCATAAATTACTTGACTTCCTTCCCAGGGACTTGATCCCTGAGCTAAAACTGTCATCAAACATTACAACTAAGAAAGGCTCAGTTGATCGGAGCTGTGACGACTCCCAGTCTGCTCCCGTCTCTCAGTGTATTTTCTCCTTAGTGGACAAAGAGGCACATACTTATACAGGGCCCTCATGCAAGCAGACCCTCACAGGGGAAAAGCTGATGAGATGGGCAGGCCTGGACACATTACCTGCTCAGATCACAGTGATGATGAACCATCACAACACGCACATCCTGTTTCAGTCACTGTTGAAGGTATGATGTGTCATGATATTTGAAAGACTATTCAAAGATGTTGTGGTTGATTGTAGTGAAGACTGTGGTGATGTGATTCTCTTTACCTACAAAACAAAATAATCTGGTTAACAGTGGAAATGGTGAAATTATAAGTCTGACAAATGATGTACTATTTCTGATCAATAGCTCTGTAAAAAGGGTTTTTAAATTCCAAAAAAGTCTTACATTGTCCAGGTATCATACTGTCTTACCAAATATGTACAATATAATGTCTTGGTTATTCAGTCACTCATCATGTCAGATCTCCCTCACTGGTGTTCAGATCCTGCAGTGGACACGTCAGAGTTCCCCTCTGGAGGCTAAAGTGGGCTGTTATTACCACACAACATCAGCAGGACAACAAACTGCATCTGCCCTCTCAGACACTGTTTCACTGACTGTTCTGGGTGAGTCCTCACATTCTAGTGTTTGATAAAACACCAGTGAATTTTAGAGAACATTAGGCCCACTCTGTGGAATAGTACGCTATATTGTGGAAGCCAGGATTAAGTCACGTCAACAACAGCAGCAAGAAATTTATCAACAATGTCAATGACAACCTTAACAACAACTGCAACATCAACATCATCATCAATACCAATGTCAACACTGGCAGCAGCAACAAGATATAAGATGACATTTCTAAGATTTAAGATGCATGTGGACTTAAAATGTCTGATAAATGTCTGGTCTCTCAATACAGACAGATTGCAGAAGCCAAGCATAAAGGTCCTTCATGATGATTCCATGTCCATTGTCTGTGATATTCCCAAGCATTTTGGTGAGGCCACCAAATGCCACCTTTACACTGGAGATGAATCTCAGTTATATCTAAAAACAAAGCCATCAAAGAATGCTTCTGGAGACCTGTACTGCCTCTTTCCTGTGAATGAAGATGATTTATTCAGACGTCTGCAGTCAATGAGTATCAGAGGGGTGAGCTGTGATTACACAGTGACGGAGGACTTCCAGATCTCTCTCCACGCAGTGACCTTTACACCTTTACAGGTCAGATGTCACACATCTCTTATTGCAAACATGGCACAATATTTTTGGCAGGTTTTGTAGTAAAAACAACATATCTGGTTGTATAGTGTCAGGCACCATGTTTATTTAGGTAGGTGTAGTTAGGTGACCCAGTTACAAACATTGGCATAAAGTGACACATTGTATTACCTTGTGCCATGTTAAAAAATATAATATACATCATAGAATTGTGTGTAGTACTTAGGTCTGCTGATTGTTAATACATGTGATAGAAAAAAATGCATAAATATGTAACATTTTGTTACATTGGTTGGTACACTGAACATCATGGCATAAATATGATGTTAAACCTCCCCTAATTTAATGTGCATTTTTACTGTGTAATTATGGGTCCTTATTCGCTTGTGATTATATTCTTCTCATGTGTATTGTATTTTCTAGGTAACGCTGATAAGACCAGAAGACATCCAGTAAGTATAAGAAACTATGTTTTGATATGTCATATTTCTAGATCAGGAACAAATAAAACATTTTCTATGTTCCTTTACAGCAGCAGTCTGTAACATTTAGGACCTTCTGTTTGGTCCGTCCTTGAAGTACCCATGTCTATGGCAGGACTAGCTTGAGCAATAAAGGTGCCTGTTGAAAATTCCTCTGTCTTCCCATGAATTGTTTTTTAATCAGTTTAAAATAACATTGCAAAACGACAGCAAAATAAGTGTTGCTCTTTTTTTTAAACAATGTTTAAGATTAGTTTTCGACAGAATTGAGATCTTCATCTTTCAATGTGTATCCTGCTGATCAACTACTGGCAATGTTGTGTGAATGTTAAGGGAATGTTAATGTGAGACCTGAGCCTGCTTTGCCTAGCAAAGATCCTCAATATTTGATAAACATAGCCTCAAGTCGCCCTCGACTTGTGCACGATCACGGTATTTCGTTTTGAGTGCAGTCATTTTTGAAAATCCTGCCTCGCACAAATATGTCGACGCGAAAGGGATGAGAATCTTAAAGGCAACGTCACACACTTGAGGGTATTCCTGCATCAATGCTGCCCAAAATGACGAAAGAGGGCACGTTTAGACACAGCGTTGAGCACTGAAATTGCTGCCTGTTGCTGATGGAGGCTATTACGGAGGCTATTATGGAGGCTATTATTTCATTTAAAATAGTCTACCGGTTTATTCTTAAAGCCAGCATGCTTTGTTTCGAGGTTCCTTTTTAGTTTGCATGGCTTCATGCTTTCGTTTGCTAGCACCTCGGCACACACGACACATTGAAGTCTGAGATCAGCCGTGACTGTGAACCCAAACTGCAGGTATGCTTCATCGTACCATCAAAGCTTTTTTGCAGCTGGAGGTGCGTCAGTTGCCGTATTGGTTTTCACAAGAAATCTCTCCATTTTTGTTTAGTTTTGACATTTTGAAATAAATGTGGATTGCTTTCAAAAAAGTCTAAGGTTATGATGTAACGATATGTATGTGCCTGTGTTGAGAGCTAGAATGGGCGCAGTTGCGCTAATCAGTTGGACTTAAACAAGATGTTTACTCAGTATTGGGCTTCACAATAAGAATTTTGCAGATGCAGATTTTAAGATTTAAGGATGTACTTACTCCTGTGTGTGTGTCTTCACGTGGGACAGCTAGATTTTGTCGTGGAAAACCACCTTGATGCTTGCAAACCCCACAAATCAATATCCTAACCCAACACACTTGGTCCAAACCAAGAACTCACTGTTGGAGTAAAGTTGTTGACAAAGACTTTATTCACAATACCAGCAAAGTAGACAAGAGACAATTGTATAAGTGTAAGTATAAGTGCTGAGCAGTGTGAAGGAGATCTGCTGCAGAGAGGATACCGTTTACCTTGAGAGTTGATCAGGCTCCGACTGTCCCTTCCAAACATCTACCCCTTATACTACTAGAATCACCCAGAGCCTCCCCCCTCTGAACCACCTGCATCATATTAATTAATGTAAGAGGCCCTGGTCCTGTTCATAGTAGTGGAATTCCTCACCCATCCGGT
The DNA here is from genome assembly GCA_027481765.1 of Tenualosa thibaudeaui. Taxonomy (NCBI): domain Eukaryota; kingdom Metazoa; phylum Chordata; class Actinopteri; order Clupeiformes; family Clupeidae; genus Tenualosa; species Tenualosa thibaudeaui. The sequence continues at coordinate 1,338,750 of JAIFZK010000003.1, forward strand.
TATTAAAAAAACTATCATTCTTGCTGGGCGTTTCAGTCTGTACATTCCCTTCGTCTAATTGGGGCCCATTTCCACCATGGTTCTCATGTGTAGCGCACCTATTCCTTTCATGTTTTCTCATTTTGAACACATCCACTGAACAGCGGATCTCCGTCACTGCCCCATATCATGATGTCCACCCAATGTATAATCATTCTTCAACAGGTCATGGTGCCCTCACAAACTGAGGTCTCTCATGCACTATACGTGCTTGGAATCTACCCAGTCCCAGGCGTCCCAGGCTCCAAAGCACATCCCTTCACTAAACCTTGTCTGTTCTCCTACTCCCTTTCCCCTTTTATCTGCCTGGAGTATTTCGGCCTTCTGGGCTACCATTAAGATGTTGCAAACCACCCTTCTTTCATAAGTCAGTATAAGCATTACACTCTCAGGTTAATATTGTGTATTAGTACTATATTCTTTATGATAATATGTGATAATAATTTCCACATACTCCCCCCTTTGTGGCTTTTAAGAAGCCACACCTATATTGCCACATGAGCCAACACTATACAATCAGACGTGCAGTTACAAGTGGGAGTGTAAGCTGTTCCTTCATTGCATTCATGTCAGTAGGTTTGTGTTGTTTTGCACATAGACAGTCAGTAATTGCAATAAAGTATGTACTGGCAGTGTAAGCTGGTACTTTATTGCACACATAAGCGTCAGTATAGGTGAGCACAAACTCAAACACGCAGTCATCCTTTCCTGGCTCTTGTTTTTCTATACAGGGAGTTCCCTCTCATCTCTTCCTGGGATTGGGCTGACCCTGTGGTGCACAGAGCGCTCCATTACTTCGCAAACTCTCAAAGGCTGAGTCACCACCACTTCCTCCACTGGTTCTAAGACCACTAATTGCTTTTCTACAACCTTGGTAATTGATCTGGAACAAATCTTACCGCAGCAGGTTATCAGGCAGCAAAGGACTGCTATCAATATAGCTAGTCCCAACAGTAGTTTAAGGATCCAACTTATGATTGTGGCCCCTAGGGACCCAAATGTGTTCTTCATCCACCCCCAGGCAGATGTAAAAAAGGACCTGATTTCAGGCGTGCCAATGTCACCGAGGCTAGGGCCCTTTCCTGCATTATCGTGAGTCTCATCCCTCAGTCTCCTGAGTCGGTCCATGGCTTCTTGGAAGGCACTGTCAGAGCTACCGTCCTCGGGGATGTATGTGCAACAGGTTTCTCCTACTACGGCACACACTCCCCCTTCTTTGGCCAACATCCAGTCCAACAACATTCTATTCTCCAGTGTCATTCAGGTGTTGGCATCCAATCTTACGGCCAGAACTTCTACTCTATCATTCAAAGCATTCAAAGCTTCTATAGTGTAATTCAAGAAACGCATCTGATTGTAGTAAATGTAATTAATCCACTTGGTATTCTCTGAGGCCTGGTATCCTGCTCGAAAAAGTGGAAGAGCTCCTAGGAAATCTGACAAAGTGTGATCCATCGCCATGAGTTCCCTTGGAACGTCTTTGCTGAATTTTGGAGCTTGGCTCTTTTTTGAAGTGTCCCGTAGTCCTCGGATCATAGTAGGTGAAGCCTGAGTTGTGGTGATGTTTTCTTGGGAGAGGGATAAGAGATGGGTAGCCTGGACAACCCTTACCCAGGCACACTTCCCTGCCCAGTTTCCAAGTCTTTTTCACTCCATATTGTTTCCCGCATATCCAATATATCCCTTCTAGTAGAACCTCCTGCTCTACATATCTCCTAGATTCAGTTCTGTATACACTCACACAATGTTCATCACCGCTAAAGTTGCAGCTCCAATTCCTCGTTGTTTTCTATGCTCCTTCACAACACTTTTCAGGAGTTAGTATCCTCTGGTCAATTCTTTTCCAAGTACTTTTGCAGGGGCCTCTGAATTCCCCCACTTCCACATACCTGTTTTCACCTAAGGGTCTGCCTGCCTTCAGCCGTTTATCCCTTAATAAACGGTGATCTTTCTCAATTATACACTCATACTCTGGGTTCCAATCAATCTCATACTCCAGGATATGTTCGTCCTCTGTGACCTTCAGGCCTTTGTCTTTTTGTGACTAACTGTGACATGCGGTCTGAATGCTTCGTTGATCCAGTTGCATATCCTAGCGGCTTTCCTCGCCCTGGGTTTCCCATCTCCAAGATACACCTCCGGTATGAGACTGTACCTCGTCTCCTTTCCATCTCCATTTCTGCTGACAAGTTGCTTGGAAGTGGCACCACTATGGGTCCTGGTACCTGTTTGGCACATATGTAACAGTTTCCTTCTGGATATATTGATTTTGCTGTGTATGTGGCCCATCGGAGCCAAGAATTTGACTCCAACCAACTGTCCAGTGTCCTTTCCAATTATGTCTTCGCTTCTTTCAATGATCTTGGATTCCTTTTTATGGACCCCCATCTTTGGTCCTGAGCCCTTTTAGGTTCTGTTCCTTCTGTTCCTTTGCCACTTCCAGGGTTCTCTTCACCTCTTACCAAACAGTAATATTGTCCTGTATCCGTCCTCTCCAGTTTTGATAATATCAAAGTTACTGTATTCCAAGTCTTATTAATCATCATTTCGTTTTTTGAGTCTATCAGTGAATGCTCCTCTTCTTTTGCCGTGGTAAGGTTGACTATTGCTATTTTCGTGAATGGACTCCCTCCCACTGATCTCTGATCTGGCGTATATTTACTCCATACCACCTCAGTGGTATGGAGTAACCTGAGGGACCTGGTCTGGGTGATCTGTCGGGCTCACTAGGGGACTGTTGTTCTGATATTCCTCTAGCCTCGTACTCTGCTTCAGGATTGCAGAGGTCTGCAAAGTATTCTTCCAATACGTCATCTGGTCGAGGGGTCCTGGGGTCATAAAGCTGCTCCAGGTATCCTCCACGGACGCAGGGTTGTCCTCCTTGCTGTTCTTCTCCTGGTAGCCATAGGTTGTCACCAATCGTGAGGAACTCTGGCCCACATTCCCCTTCGCGGCACTGATGTCGACCTCGGGCAGGGTCACCGGTAGACCCCTCTGTCGGGGGCCATGGGTGGGTACTCTGTGTTTCCGGCTCCCCTTCCGTTTCAGGGAGGGGCTGGTCTCTGGGCTCTGAATATGTGGCGCTTGTTGCCCCCCTTTGTTGCCTTTGCCTCTGGTTTTCTGGGGCTTCCGGGCCTTCTTCCTCACTGTCACTTTCATCCCCACTGTCGATGTGGGTTCGCAGGGCTGGTGTGGCTTGTGACCTCTGCCGGGCCGTCCCTCTTGGGTGAGTAGTTGTATCTCTTTCATCAGTGGAGGCGGCATCAGTCCCTGTGGCACCGGTTGTGGCTTGGGTGGGAGCTGGACCTGGGTGTACATCCTCGTTTCCCTGTTGGCTTGGTCCTTCTCTGGGCTCATCTGGATAACCACCTGCTGACACAGACTGGGGAGGGAAAACACAAGGCACCCCAAGCATATCAGCCCTAGAGCGTACAGTAGGAACCGACAACCCCCACCTGGCTGCAGTCCGATCCTCGTCTGCTGCCCCCTGGGGTTCATCACCACCATTGTCCTCGCCACCTCTTGCCTGGGGTCCCTGGTCCCCGTCATCCTGTCCTTGCTCACCTTCTGGCCTCTGTGCCCTGAAACAGGAATTAAGGTGATACCACATATTTGAACCTTCAACTCTTACCGCTCTGGGGGTGGCTTGCGCCACTTTGTATGGCCCCTCAGCTCTAGGGTCCAGGCAAGATCGTTTGAACACCTTCAGGTACACGTAATCGCTTGGCTGGATTGGTCTCCTCTCCTCCTGGACACTCCTCCCCAGCCGGTTTTCTCTTGCCTTCTGCTCTTTGAAAATAGTTTTATGAACATGAGAAAGTTGCCTGACATACTCTCGAATTTCTTGGTTCAGCGTTTCGAGACTTGGGCCTCGCCCGTCTCTGATCATGGGGGCTGGCATTGCCCTTCCCGTGAGCATCTCATGGGGGTCAAATGGGTGGAGCGGTTTCTCTCGCTCCTCATTTTCATCAGAGCTGTGGGCAAGGCATCTATCCAGTTCATGCCCGTGCTTTGGCAAATCTTTAACATTTTGTTTTTCAACGTTCCATTTGCCCTTTCTACCCTCCCCTGACTCTGGGGGTGATAGACACATCCATATCTTACTCTTATGCGCATTTTTTGGGCTGCTTATTGTTTCTGGAATACCAAATCTGGGAATCACCTCTCTTGTGAGGAATCTAGTTACAGTTCCCTCATCTTGTCTCTTCCTTGGGCACGCTTCCACCCACCTTGAGTAACGGCATACTATTACCAAAATGTATTGAAAACCATTAACTTTCTTACACATATCAATGTAATCCATCACTATGTGTTTGAATGGTCTATCTGGCAGTGGAATGTGGCCTAAAGGTCGTGGAGCTGTGCCTTTTCTGATATTGTTCATATTGCATACTGTACAATCCCTCAATACCCATGCTATCCTGTCTTGTAGCCCCGGCGCCCAAAACCCAGCATTCAAAATTTGTTGCTTCACTTCCCCCCTTGCGCAATGATCTAGATCATGCGCACGTTTAATCTTCAAGGGCGCCACTGTTCGACCATCATGGTTGCGCCAGATACCGTCAGGGCCCCTAGTTGCCCCTCTGTCTTTCCATAGTTGCACTTACCAACTAGGGGTGGCAGCTTGCATAGGCTGTATTTCGTTGCGCATATACTCAGTGGCCACAATATGCACCTGTTCGGGGCCAACAGGGGGTATAATCCTCACTCGGACGGTCCTTCTGTCCTCCATTATGGCTTCTCTAGTGGGGCACTGTAAGGCAGCTGAGTAACTTTTAGGATTCCTTTCCGATGTACACCCTATCCACTGCTCACAACAGTATGAGCGACATGTTGGGCTTTTTTTTTTTTTTCTCTGGCACAGACCACAATCAGGTGGCACAAGATCATGTAGGTGTACATGAGGACAGTGTGTACACCACAGACACTCTTTCCCTTTATTTCTCATCGGACATGGATCTGGGCACTTAATCATGTCACCTTGATTGTATGCCACCTCATGCTGTCGTGAACGTGGGAAAGGAAGCAATGAGTATAGAATCGCCTCACTTGGTGGTACAGGACGACGCTCTGCTAGTCGAACAATAGCTTCATGGTCCACCAACTGAAGGACACTTTGAGTAGGGAGAGGGTACGTTTCCTTAACCACTAAGTCTTAATCACTAAGTAATGAACCAGTATCACTGCTTGGCGCGGGTTAGGTATCAGGATGTCAATTAGGCGGTCACCCTTAAATCTCTCAGCTGCTTCAAGGAGTGCAGCCATACTAATAGTAGGATCATGGCCATTGTTGCCACATCCGAACAGGGTTATAGTGATAAGTTGCGTTGCATTATCACTACAGTCTTCAAACACTCTCTTCTATACCCTGTAGCACACCTCGTGGGGTGTCAGGCGCATTAATCACAGAACAGGGTACTATGGGAATGTGGACTCTCTTCTATGCTTGCCAGATAGGCAAACTTCAATAATACTTCATGCTCTATCTCTCCTTTTGCCTGTCTCTTCTTTCCTGTTTCAGTCCTGTAGTTTTTATTTATTTTTTTCCTCCATTTGGCACAGGGTTGGCACTTCTAGCGTGCCTACTCCTGGCCATGGAGTGGCAACAACAATTGATCTCACTACCCATTTTCTGCACACTCATACTACACACTTCTATCAACTTTCTGCTTCCTGGGTTTGCTCTAATGACCCTCTCCATTGGCATTAAATCAGCCATTTTGCTGATTTTTTCCTATCTCTTTTTTCTCTCTACTCAACTTATATATATACATATACATATATACATATATACATTTATTAATTTATTTTATTGTCTTACTCTGCTATCTTTTCTTATGTGATTTTATTGAGTCCCCTCAGTTACTGTTATTCCAGCTGCCATTCCCTTGATCCAATTTCTGATCTATTCCCCCCAGAGACAGTTATCACTAGTCCCCCAATAAAGACTATGCTTGCTATTCTCCAACCAACTATTAGACAGTGAAATATAAACTTTTGGAATGGATCCGCCATATAGATTCACTGTCTTCTTTTACTCTCTATCCCTAGTCTTCTTGTTCAAATTCCCACCTTAGATAATTCAGCACCCCTCTTGGGGTTCTGAATTTTATTTCAAACTCAGTTTCCTTCTCTATTTCTGTTACTTTTACCCAAAATTTATTTTTTCCTTCCTGCACTATCTCTATCTTTCTTTTCTTCTCTGAATTACTATTTCCACCTCTTTCATTTGTGTATTATTTTGTGAATCACTCGTATACTTTGTTTATTTATCTTAATTTGTTTTTATCGTATTCCTTTTTCTCTTTCTCCTATCTTCTTTTCTAAACAAATTCTGTTTTATCAACAATGGGCACACCTCTCAACCATTCTCTTCTCTTTATTATTTTCTGTTGAATCAAGGCATACAGACAGTACAGCTCAGGGTTACATTTCATATGCATATGCAAAGTTACTATCAAAGTGTTCTATTAACTGAGTCTTTTATCAACTACTTCAACATAAGCACAATTATCCTGTATATACAGAGATTACACACATCTATATTTCCTTTTTGAGCTTCCCTCCCCGCTTAGTTGAACCATTAAAGCATTTCTTATTTGGTCATCAACCTGGAGTATCATACATGCTTCTTCAATAATGCGCTGGAGGGCCTGCTCTTTTCTGTCTGTGTCAAGTTCACTCCTTCTCTCTCTGTCTGCCTTCCTGGCCCTGAGGGGGCCTCTCCTCAGTCTTCAGCACAGTAATCTCCACTCCTTCTTTTAATCCAAATGACCACCACCCGTTTTCTGGCAATCTTTTTCCTTCTAAGTCTGTCTCACTGTGTCTTCCAATTACCAGCTTCTCTGCTGACCGGGATCTCTCTATGTTCCCTCCCAGACTTCTTTTCTGCTTCCCTTTTCTTTTAGGTAAATCATGTGCTAGGGCCCATCTTCCCCATCCTCTCAGCTTTCTTACATTATCTTCAATAATTTCCTCAAGCACTTCCTTTTTTTCTTCACTAGCCAAAGTTTCTTTTAACTGAGACTTCAGCTCTCTTAATTTTAGTTCAACTGTCTCCTCAAAGTACACTAATTTCCTTACTTGTTCATAAATCTTGTCATTTTCTATGCTGTTTCTTTCTTCATCATCCTCAATATTATCTCCTAGATTCTCAGTGTAATTCCGTTGGAGGCGAGTGTCCTTTCCTCTTTCTTCTGACTCAATCTCCCTTTCACCTCCTCTTAGGAAAACATTTCCCACTCTTTCTTGCTCAAACCCACTATCATTCACACTCATTCCAGTAGTCACTCGGGTTTCTTTGTGCTTGTCCAACCACTCCCCTGTCCTGTTCTATTTCGTCCACACGAGGGCGCTCTAACCCTAATTTTGGAGACCCGCGCCGTAGGAGGGTGGAGACGGCGTAGCCTCTACAATTGTTATCAATGTCCTGAGACTCGTCTGGTGAGGTAAGGGAATAACCTATTTCTCGGAACTCACTGTTAGAGTCGGAATCAGAGCTGATTGAAAACCAGGTTCGGGGTGGGCTGAAACACAAATCTTCAGTTTCTATCTCACTCTCATGCATCCACTCAGTCACTTTTCCCAACACTTCACTCGCTGAGAGTGGATGTCCTCCTTCAATCACAAAGCCTTGTGGGTCTGCCCCACTCTCCCTCAGCGTGAAGACTCTTCCGGATCGCGCCTCTAAGGTAGCTGGTCGTCTCAAACTCATCTAACATACGGGCGTCCCCGTATACAAACAAAAAAACACACTCAAACACTTGTTTAAGTTTTTTGCAATCTCCACACAACACATTACCACATCATTCATGAGAAGTTTTTCCAGATGCATTTTTTCCGTTTTGCTTACTCTACACAGTTATGCACATGTTTCACTCATGTACAGTCACACACACACACGCCCATGCAGAATTGCACATACACACACAGTTTTCTCCGCTCATGGAGAATTACGCACACATTCTCCGCTTCGCGCGGAATCACACACACGTTCTCCGTTCACACGGACTTACGCACACGTTCTCCGCTCACGCGGACTTACGCACACATTCTCCGCTCACGCGGACTCACACATACGTTCTCCGCTTCGCGCGAAATCACACACACATTCTCCGCTCACACGGAATCACAATTTACTTATACATCGGGTGGGACCCCGTCTCCACCCCAAGTGAGACCTCGTCTCAAATCAATATCCTAAATACTACACAGGGCGAGACCGCGTCTCAAACCTATTTCACCTTATTTTATTATTTTTATTCTATTCTATTATCACCTTATTTTTACACTGGGCGAGACCCCGTCTTCACCCCCGAGGCGAGACCTCGTCTCAAACCTCTTTTCACTATACAGGGCGAGACCTCGTCTCCAACCCCCAGGCGAGACCGCGTCTCAAACCTATTGCACCTTATTTATTTTTTTATTATTATTTTTTTCTTACACTGGGCAAGACCCCGTCTTCACCCCCGAGGCGAGACCTCGTCTCAAACCTCTTTTCACTACACAGGGCGAGACCTCGTCTCCAACCCCCAGGCGAGACCGCGTCTCAAACCTATTTCACCTTATTTTTTTTATTTTTTAATTTTTTTTCTTACACTGGGCGAGACCCCGTCTTCACCCCCGAGGCGAGACCTCGTCTCAAACCTCTTTTCACTACACAGGGCAAGACCTCGTCTCCAACCCCCAGGCGAGACCGCGTCTCAAACCTATTTCACCTTATATTTTTTATTTATTTATTTTTTTTTTTACAACACAATAACATATACTACACCATTCAGTATCCTTCTGCAGTTAAAGTCAATGTCAACACTTAACACTAAAATGTGGTTCTTTTTTGCAGAATAAGAAGGACTCTCTCAGAGTTTCAACCTTACTTTCACAGATAGTGACTCTTGGCAAATCAAATTTAAGCAAAGCGCTTACCTTGTTTTCTTTTGGGCCCTGCCAAGAATCACCACTGGACAGCAAAATCGTCCCTCCGGAGTTGAGTGCCCTCTTGTGTTCTTTGCAGATCCTGGCACCGTGACGCCAAATTCTGTCGTGGAAAACCACCTTGATGGTTGCAAACCCCACAAATGAATATCCTAACCAACCCAACACACTTGGTCCAAACCAAGAACTCACTGTTGGAGTAAAGTTGTTGACAAAGACTTTATTCACAATACCAGCAAAGTATACAAGAGACAATTGCCCCAAAGTATAAGTGCTGAGCAGTGTGAAGGAGATCCGCTGCAGAGAGGATACCGTTTACCTTGAGAGTTGATCAGGCTCCGACTGTCCCTTCCAAACATCTACCCCTTATACTACTAGAATCACCCAGAGCCTCCCCCCTCTGAACCACCTGCATCATATTAATTAATGTAAGAGGCCCTGGTCCTGTTCATATTAGTGGAATTCCTCATCCATCCGGTTATTAAAAAAAAACTATCATTCTTGCTGGGTGTTTCAGTCTGTACATTCCCTTCGTCTAATTGGGGCCCATTTCCACCATGGTTCTCATGTGTAGCGCACCTGTTCCTTTCATGTTTTCTCATTTTGAACACATCCACTGAACAGCGGATCTCCGTCACTGCCCCATATCATGATGTCCACCCAATGTATAATCATTCTTCAACAGGTCATGGTGCCCTCACAAACTGAGGTCTCTCATGCACAATACGTGCTTGGAATCTACCCAGTCCCAGGCGTCCCAGGCTCCAAAGCACATCCCTTCACTAAACCTTGTCTGTTCTCCTACTCCCTTTCCCCTTTTATCTGCCTGGAGTATTTCGGCCTTCTGGGCTACCATTAAGATGTTGCAAACCACCCTTCTTTCATAAGTCAGTATAAGCATTACACTCTCAGGTTAATATTGTGTATTAGTACTATATTCTTTATGATAATATGTGATAATAATTTCCACAATTTCCAACACGCACGGTGAAAAAGGCAGAGGGGTAGTGCACGCTAGCAGTTAAAAACAAAACAAAACGTAGGTGGCTAGGGGCTGAGATGGGGACAGTAAAAATACAGGCTGGGTGTTAGTCTTTAAAAAGACTGGTTGGATTTTGATGTATACACTGTATATCGGGATTGGTGTTAGATAATAGACTGGCCACAGCTTGCACATGCGAATTCGGCATAGGACTAGACTAGAGCGAGTGTGGAGCTAGGACGGAATGCGCACGGTTATAGCACTCAGGTGACGTTGCGTCATGTTCGCGTCGCAGACTCAAAATACTATGTATGGTATGCTAGATTTTACGAAACTATTGATTTGTTTGTATGTTATAATAGTCCTATGACCTGCATTTTGACATGGGCGAATGTGTTGCATCTACTAATTGCAAATGAGCCTTTCCTTGTAGCCTACTCACGACCCCCCAGTGGGTCGCGCCCCACCTGTTGAGAACCACTGATCTACAACAGTTTCCTCTGCATTCCCATGTATTTTTTAAATCAATTTAAAATAACATTGCAAAATGACAGCAAAATAATTGTTAGTTTTCTACAGAATTGAGGTCTTCATCTTTCACTGTGTATCCTGCTGATCAACTGCTGGCATTAGAAACTTAAAATGAAGACATTGGCTGCTGATTAATTAGCATGCATTTACTTAAAGCAACTAAACAATAAAATGTAGGCTATAAGTGGATATGGTGTGGATTTTTTATTTTTTTTGTATTTCTTCAGTGATGTTTTTTATAGTTGTTAGGTATTAGAGGTACTGCACCCCTAAACAATTTCTTGTTCTTTCTTGTTCTCTTCAGACGTGTCTACTGAGTTAGGCTAGCACAATCTGTTGCTTCCACTCAATTTCACATTTCGCTTTTTGTATAAAGTGAATGAGTTATCCTCAACTAGAACTAAAGTGATTCAATGTGCATACAAGCAATACCCCACAAGTCTCTTTTAGCTTCACTGCAAAATTTGAATTTGCTCTTCAGGTCTGTCAGCAACAACTAATTTCAATTAACTTTATTATGTATGAAATAGCCTATTTAACACTTCAAATATCGCATCAAATACACAATTAGGGGGTACAGTGTATATGTTAAAATATGTTAAAAGAAGGATTTTAAAATTTTGGCAGCAAGTGAAGAGAAGCTAAAACAGTTGTAATGTGACTGAGTTTCATCACTTTCATTTAGACTCTAGCTGCAGCATACTGAACAAGCTGGAGGCTCCTTATTGTACTTGCTGGAAGACCAGAGAATACGGCATTACAGTAATCAAGTCTTCATGATACAAAAGCATGAACCAATGTTTCAGCATCACAAAGAGATATCATAGATCTGATCTTAACAATATTGCAGAGAAAACTGTTCTGGTGACAGCTTTGACATGGGACTGGAAATTTAGGTTTTTGAGGTTTTTGACAGGTTTCTCAGGCAGAAGATAGATCATCAGGCAGGTTGTTACCCTTAACTGTTCTCACTATAAATAGCTCTGTTTTGTCAGAATTTAATAGGAAGTTCTTACACAATCACTTCTTAATCTCAGACAGATATGCTTGGAACTTAATAAGCTTAGAATGGTCATTCTGTTGTGCAGGAACATTCAATTGTGTGTCATCGGTATAACAATTAAAATTCACATCAGACTTGCTTATTATGGTGCCTAGTGGTAGCATATAGATGGAAAAAGCATGGGATACTTGGCCAGCATCGCTAGCATGTAATAAGTCACTGGCAACTCTGGTCAAAGCGGTCTCTGTACAGTGATCAGACCCTTAATCCAGATAAAGGATTGTATCTCAAATCTCAATCTCAAATAAAGGATTGTAAGATTGATGGGCTGTGAGTAGGGAAGGTGAGACGAGGCTTTGTTGAAGCTTTGAAGCTTTTCAGCAAATGTGTTGCAAAATGGTTAATTTCTGGAAGGCTCATATAAACTTCAAATGCTCACTAAGGCCATCTAGTGGTGAATAAGTAAACATTCAACTGGAAAAATCTTTGAAGTCATGTCTTTTAGACATGGCTACATGTCTTAATTGTATGAAAGGAATTATCTAAACACATTAGCACAGTGTTAATTGCACCCTGCTTATGTGAGGTAGTCTCAGCTTTACCTACTACCTACATTTCTTTGAATACTAGAAACAGGAAAATCCATTGTTCTCATTACTGAAAGTGACATTTAAACCACTGCATAGCCTACCTATGGAGAAATATGATCAAAGTACTCCCAAACAGGCGAAAATTTCCTCTTCTTGCTCATCATGCACAACTTGCAATCAACTACAAAAACTGTCCAACCACTGACAAAAACTCGCAAATGTGTATTCTTCATGGGACATCTTTATAGTCGAGATGTCCCACCAAAATCAAACCCCATATTGAAGCAGTAGTTTCAAACATCATATCACGTGATCTCTCCATTTTGACACAAGCCTAGATACAGAGCTTTGGCTGGAAACTCAACATACACTTCAAAGTATCAATACCAAAGATGGTGGATAAGCAGAGCAAGATATTTCATGATGAGCCACTTCACGAGGAGGGTGCCACTAATCCAGTCTTGGACATGGTATCCAAACCCTCCTGCCCATTTAAGGAAAATGGCAGGAGCAAGTGACCTGTTAATGATGAGATGAGCTACTAAGGACAAGGAGCAGTTCTTTAAACACAGCAGATGGTATTCCAACTGGCCGGTTGTAGGCTTTGACAATTTAACTAAGTTCTAGTGCTGTCAATGTTAACATGTTAATGCATACGATTAATGTCAAATTTTAACAAGTTATTTTTTTAACACAAATTAATCATGCAGACGCATAAGTCACACTACCTGCCAGCGACCCCTTCACTTATACATACATACCGCAAGGACTGTGATTGGTTGTGTTCATCCACTCTCTTTGATTTGTTTGCAGGTGTACTTCAGCAGCACACTGCAGATACTTTTAGCAACATGCCCACTGAATAGACTTTGTTAATAATTAAATAACTTTGTAAATGAATAAGTATAACAGGACAGCGACGGCGACAAGGCAACGGGAGCACGCAGCACTTGCGCACCTGGGTTGTGAGTGCAGGGGTGGGGTGTTAAAAAAGCGGAGCGGAGATGGAGTCTTTTTATTTTATTTTTTTCAAAAATTCAGCTCGCCATTTGCGCTCAAGCTTTTTGCAAGTCCTTTTGAGCAGTGTTTAGATGACAGTGTTTAGATTATCTGTTAAATCTTCAAGAGACAGTGCCTTTGCACAGCAGGAGTCTAAAATGTTTGCTTGACCATTAAGAGCTTGGCATTATTGTCAATTATATATATATCGCGGCAGTGATCCTTGTGGCATGTGAACAGGAACAATGAAGGAAATGCATGCATGATCCAAGACTGGGAATGCTCTGAAGGAGTCTCTTATTCTGAGTTGAATTCATCCAGAAATTAGCTCCAACAAAGCTGGTCACTAACAGGGCTTGATACTGCTGAATTTCTGCCATTATTTCATTCACACCATTCTGAAACACATGGTAGTATAGCTATTTGAGAAATACCATGGCAACAGTGCAGCATTTTGCTATCTGGCTATATATAGATACAGAGCTATGTCTACAGAGAGACAGTGAAAAGAGAGAAAGTTTCCGTAAGGATAATTGTTTAACATGTTTTCACAGTAGCAGTCTTTCTATGGATACCAACGTGTGAAAGGTGATGCTTTTATTTGCAGTCATCATAGCAGTAGCCTGTCTGGTTAGAACAGCACGGTGTGACTCATTTTATGAATGTCAATTAATATAAAAGTTTGTACTTTTGGCAACCTCTTGACAGTAACTATGCTTAATTTCTAACAAAATATTTGTTTAATTATTATTATTCACAATGTATTCCTTTAATTCATACATGTCTCCCTGTATATGTCATGGCAATCTTAATATATATATATATGTATATATGGAGAAAGAGAGATAGATAGATAGATAGATAGATAGATAGATAGATAGATACATACAACATACTGTATAGCTGAGAGACTGACATGTCCATGATGAAACATCTCTGACTGTAACATATCTAATCACTAGTCACCTTATATGTGATGTGAATGTTCTGCAATTGCACTGGGTCTCAATAAAAGCAAAGCTGCCTACATGCATATTACAATACGGTTTACAAATAGTTTGTAATATGCAAATGCATAAAACATTGGATGATGACCCAAATTTTGGGTTTGTACTAAAAACTGAAAACCCCAGCAAATATCACCTGCACTGCTATGTTAGGTAAAGGCTCATTTTAAGCTGTAGAGGGTGTTATTTCAACCCATAAAATGTGACAAAAACTTGATCAGCTCCCTCTACAGACGCAGTTTTTTCTTAACTAACACTAATCTTCTAGATTCTTACCAACAGCTTGTTTGCCAACCAAAGAACATAGAAACCAGCGATGATAATTTTCTAAGAGTTACGTCGACCGACAAGGTAATAGACCTTTCATCAGTACTAAATAGAATGACGATAAAGTAACTGAAATCATCATGGGAAACAGTCACTGCATCTCTCTCTCTCTCTCTCTCTCTCTCTGTGAAGTTTGTGGGTTTCCTGTGGCCCCTCCATCTGATTACTTCCTTTCTCTTTTAGATGTTTGAGTCAAATGGGTAATGCATCGTTTTCAGTTCACTTAATGGCAGCAGGTCCAATACTGAACTTGATGTACAGCATCATATTTATTATCTATGTATACTGTGAGTAGCTAATGACATTTAGTCATCTTATTTCTGAGACTTTATTACACTGTCATGTATGCAACTGTGACACTTTTACATTTGAATGTCAAATGTGTAGGCCTACACCGCAAAAATTAAAATCTTTACTAGCGTAATTCCCCAGAATTTAGCATATTTTTCTTGTATTTTCTATTTTTTTCGATTCATTTACTTATTGAGGCAATATTATTTGGCTTTTTCAGTATAATCTTGAAATGTTTTACTAAGATAGTACAACTATCATCAAGCATCAGAATTGGACTGCATTATGACAGACATATCATGGTTTTAGTCAATGCCAATGTGTTTTGAGCAAATTTAGCTAATTTCTACATACTAGAATTAAAAAATAAGAACATTTATCTTATTTCCTTAAATATGTAATCACAAATACTTAAAACAAGCAATATTTTCTTAAATCAAGACTTTAAATCAAGTCTTTAATACATTTCCCATGCATTCAACAGACAATACTGACAGTATCTGCCACTGTGTCAATTATTTTGTTCTTTGTTTTCTTCCAATTAGATCCTTGGGAGCTCACAGCATCTCAAGGTAGGTTTACCATCATCAACAGCTTAAATCGCCACCCCAGTGTTCACCCATCCTTGTTTAAGAACTTTTTTTTTTTTTTTTAGCAATAACACCTCAAGACTTGGCACACAACAACATACTTTCTTTTCCACAGATGTCGCTTACAGTTTTTACTTTCCTTTATTCAAAGTAACAAAAGTTTTATTTATAGTCTAATTGTTCAATAAATTACTTGACTTGAACATACTATATTTATCACCCAGACAAAATAGTTTATATAATTAATATTTCTTATAATTCATTTTCAGCGTTCTACCCAAAGATAAGGGTGTCCCCAAACATTATAGGTGTGAGAGAGTCAGTTGATCTGAGATGTGAGAGCTCTCAGTGTGGTCCTGGGTGTTGTTTCTCCTTACTGAAGACTGGAGAATGTAGATACAGAACCCCATCATGCAAGCTGATCCTCACAGGTAGAGAACTGATGAGATGGGCAGGTGAGGATGGACCTGCACAGATCAATCTGCAATGTTCCTGTGCTGATGGAGAGCGTTCAGACCCAGCTTCTGTCACTGTTAGAGGTAAGCTGTGAGTCCCCATATACAATTAGCATGATTTATTAACTACAGCAGTGGGTGGCAATCTACTGTACATTTGTTGTTTTGACTAGTTTGATTTAACATTGTTTCTAAATCTGTCACCAGAATATGCATGTAGTCATTTTGGTCTTTTTCTGTTATATGTACTTTAACAGAGATCCCCCCTGAGCTAAAACTGTCATCAAACATTACAACTAAGAAGGGCTCAGTTGATCTGAGCTGTAACTACTCCCAGTCTGCTCCTGTGTCTCAGTGTATTTTCTCCTTAGTGGACAAAGAGGCACGTACTTATACAGGGCCCTCATGCAAGCAGACCCTCACAGGGGAAGAGCTGATGAGATGGGCAGGCCTGGACACATTACCTGCTCAGATCACAGTGAAATGTTCTGTTGCTGATGAACCATCACAACACTCACATCCTGTTTCAGTCACTGTTGAAGGTATGATGTGTCATGATATTTGAAAGGCTATTCAAAGATGTTGTGGTTGATTGTCATGAAGACTGTGGTAATGTGATCCTCTTCACCTACAAAACAAAATAATCTGGTAAACAGTGGAAATTGTGAAATTACAAGTCTGACAAATACTGTACCGTTTCTGATGAATAGCTCTGTAAAAAGGTTTTTTAAATTCCAAAAAAGTCTTACATTGTCCAGGTACAGTCTTACCAAATATGTACAATATAATGTCTTGGTTATTTGTGTTCTTGTTTTCCCGAAGCACCTGTTGCTCCTCCAAAGCCCCAGCTGAAGATCTCCCCTGCAGTCATGAGAGAGAGTGACTCAGTTCAGATGAGCTGTGAAGTAGCTCAGTCTCAGTCTGCATCTCTGTGTTTATTCTACCTGGATGGGACAGAAGCTGCTCCATTCAGTCACTCATCATGTCAGATCTCCCTCACTGGTGTTCAGATCCTGCAGTGGACACGTCAGAGTTCCCCTCTGGAGGCTAAAGTGGGCTGTTATTACCACACAACATCAGCAGGACAACAAACTGCATCTGCCCCCTCAGACACTGTTTCACTGACTGTTCTGGGTGAGTCCTCACATTCTAGTGTTTGATAGAACACCAGTGAATTTTACAGAACATTAGGTCTACTCTGTGGAATAGTATGCTATATTGTGGAAGACATGTAGGTACAATTCTAAGAGATTTAAGATGCATGTGGACTTAAAATGTCTGATAAATGTCTGGTCTCTCAATACAGACAGATTGCAGAAGCCAAACATAAAGGTCCTTCATGATGATTCCATTGTCTGTGATATTCCCAAGCATTTTGGTGAGGCCACCAAATGCCACCTTTACACTGGAGATGAACCTCAGTTATATCTAAAAACAAAGCCATCAAAGAATGCTTCTGGAGACCTGTCCTGCCACTTTCCTGTGAATAAAGATGATTTATTCAGACGTTTGCGGTCTATGAGTATCAGAGGGGTGAGCTGTGATTACACACTGAACACAGAACCTCCAGATCTCTCTCCACACAGTGACCCTTACATCTTTGCAGGTCAGATCTGATGCACTATATGTGAAAATAAAAACAAGCAAAAACCATTTCATGTCTCTGGTAATCTGAAATGATTATTTGACAGGATTAAGTCATGTCACAACAACAGCAGCAAGAAATTTATCAACAATGTCAATGACAACCTTAACAACAACTGCAACATCAACATCAACATCATCAATGTCACTGGCAACCTTAACAACAACGACTGCAACATCATCATCATCATCATCAATATCAATGTCAACATTGGCAGCAGCAACAAGATGTAAGATGGCGCTTGAGCAAAGCACGTATCACCTTCTCATTTGTCATGTTCAACAACCACTATTCTTAGCCATAACCAGAGTTTCCTACCATACATGTCACCATAAGATACTTAAATTATCACACCATAAGCTAGAAATTGTATCAGAAAGAAGAGACTGATTTCAAATTATTGGTAATTTCCTAATTTTCTCAAATTTATTTCAGCTTCTACTCATCTAAGGCTCACTCATCATGGAGGGAATTCTTCCAAATTTGGTAAACATACAGTATATCTTTCCTTATTTCTGATAGTGCTTGATTTCATAGACATATTCTGCATCTGACACTCTGTCTCTCATTAAGGTCTATTGTCTTGGTCAGTGTTAGTGTTTATAATGGGCCTGTTCCTGGTGTCCCTCACAGCCTCATGTCTCTACTACAGTGAGTTTGTCACTTCCTTGTCATCGTGAATTACTGAAGTTTGGTTAGCTGTCTATTAATGTTAATGTCAGCTTAATTTGTTAATGTCTGTGGTTAACGTGGTAATTTTTTAGTAATATTTATTAACAATTGTGGCATCTGGCAGTGTAATTTCATCATTGAGTTAGTGTGTTCCCAAAGTGTTAAATCTATATTCCTGAGGAATATTTGGTTGATTACTAATATTACTAAAAATTACTAGGTTAATCACAGAATTACCAAATTAAGCTGTTTTCTTAATAGTTGGAGATAATGGAGGCAGCTGGCCTCAATGTGTTTAGTCTAGTGTGAGAGGTAGTTTTGGTGTGGGTTCAGTATGTGTTAATAGTTGGAGGCCATGTGAATTTGAATGTTTGCAGAGCATGTTCATGTAAAGGCTCCATTTTTTACAGGAAGACATAAACACACAAGGTAAGACAAAACATCAATCCACGCATCAAATTCAGTCACAAAAATACAGCTTCAAAATACAGCCACATTATGTATTCTTCTGTATTCTGAATTCATTGTGAAACTCACTGGGCATGTAGATCCACTTAAGTTTTCACGTGTAGTAGCCTTTGGTCCAGTGTGGCCGCTCAGCACCCGCTGTGGCCCCCCAGAACACAGATCTGAAAGTTTTTGGGGAAAAACTTGAGAACCGTACCACCTGATCCAACAAAATATGGGTGCTCCGTAGGTCTCAAGGAGCCACATCAAACAAGCCCTCACGCACCCATGTGTGGTGTAGCACCACCCACTAACAGCCAACAAATGGGAAACTCTAGTTCCCTTTGTTACAAAATGTTCGTTCCTGGTATACTGAAATACCCGGGCCCTTAAAACTCAATAGGCATGTAGCCCTAGTTGGCCCATAGCCTGTAGTAAAGTTTTTTCCCCAGAGACTGCTTTTGACAGAGAAAAAATGGCAGTATTGTTCATCCTGAACCATAGTTCCCCAGGTGACAAAATGTTTGTGATGAATGGGTCTCAAGCAGATGCATCCAACAAGCCCTCTTACATGTGCAGGACTGGGCCTTAAAAAAATCAAGCGCATTCTCTTTTTGAAGACAGAAGTAGGACTCAATATTCATTGGGTGGGTCCTTTTAATGATATAGCCAAACAACAGTTTACTGTTCCAAACTGTAACAAACCACATACTGTACACTACATCATTTATGAAAAGGGAAGCTGGCTCTGCGTGTGCATGTGAAAGTGTCTGTGTAACATTCTGGGACACACAAGCTGGTAGAGTACAGATGTAGCACAGATAGGCTATGTTATGAAAAATAACATCGCTTCTGTAAAGAAAAATAAAAAATAAAAGCATTGCATGGAGTATGATTTTGCCCTATACTATGCCCAACCTCCCCGTCCCCCCTACTAAACACACACACACACACACACACACCACAAACTGTTGTAAAATCAAAGAAACCAGTGGACTCTTGACTCTTATTGCTTGATTACTGGTATAAATGCCTTTTCTCTTTTTTTCAGGCCACTATATACCACCCACAGGACAAGTAAGAAATCATAACATGCTCTTCAGTCCATAATATTAACCCATACTATAATAACCCAAATGTTTGTGATATTGTTTAATTACTGATTTATTGTTATAGGACTACAATATTTACATTTTTATATTTCTATCTATAGGGAATACTGTCAGATTTGGCCCTGAAGATATCAGTGTGAGTATAGTAGAACTAAGAGCTGATGTTTATGATTAATAACCGTCCAATTACCAATTTAAAATGCTGTCAGCGTTAACAAGTTAACATGTGAGTAATGTAATCATTTTAACAATTTTTTGTTTACTCATATTAATCATGTAGACACATACGTCACAGTACCCACCAGTGCCCTCTTCACTTACACACACCGCAAGGGCTGTGATTGGTTGAGTTAGTCCACTCATTTTGTTTTGTTTGCCGGTGTATTTCAGCAGCCCACATGCTAGTCCACTGTGTAGACTTTGTAAATAATGTCATTGCAGTTGCCATAGTCGAAAGTTCTAGTTAAGATTCTGAGAGCTCTGTGTGGGGATGCAAGAGTTCCTCTTTGACATTATTTGCAGAATAAAATAAGCATAATGACGGCAGTAGAAGCTACATGATATGGCATTTATAAAAGAGCTGATGGACACGTTGAATGAGAGTACAATCAAAAGGCCAAACCATGGTAGATTTGAAGCTGGGTTTAAAAAATCATGGGGTCATCATGTATGATATTCTTTCTTCACAAAAAAAATAAAGACGAATTATGGAATGTGTAATTAATTCTGCTTAATCGTGATTAACTTAAATTTTTGATATGGCATTTATATACTTTACACTTTAGAATAGAGTGCACATATTCACCATTAACTAACAGCTTATTACCATAAAAATTAATAACATACTAGCCATTTGTCATTGCAAGTCACTTATTAATACCTAATTCTACATGAGCTTATTCTACCCATAGTAAACCATTAACTAAAATTTCTTCAATATAAACTCCTAAATACTGCTTATTCATTGTATGTAATCTAGTTGTTGTATATGAATTATGATCTCAATATGCTTTACTCAGTAAGGTGGTAGTGCAACATGAACAGTTATTCACAATCAAAAAAGACGTAATTAGGACATGAAGACACTATTAGGCACTTGTACTTTTGGGTTTTGTTCCTATGAATAGACCACCTTTTATAAATGTTATTGATGGAGAATAACTGTTCCTGTTGTACTACTACCTTATAAGGTCTATACTAACCAAAGCATATTAAGATCATAATTCATGTACAACAACTAACTTACTAACTACAAATAAACAGTAAGTAGGAGTTTATATTGGAGAAATTCTTAGTTAATGGTTTATTATGGGTAGAATTAGGTCATGCAGAATAAGATATTAATAAGTGAATGTTATGGCTTGCAATGGTTAACATATGACTAGTATGTTACTAAATTGCATGTTAATAAGATGCTAGTAAATGGTGAATTAATGTAGAGTTATTTTTTTAAGTTAAAATTATTCATGCGGACACATACATCACAATCCCCGCCAGCACCCTCCTCACTTACACACATCACAAGGGCTGTGGTTTTCTGAGTTAGTAAGCCCACTGTAGGTACTTTATAGCAATATGCTAGTCCACTCTATAGACTTTGTAAATAATTTAAGACATCGCTTTGAAGTCAGTGGCAGGATTTCTCAGTTGTACAGTGCCTGTCTTTCAATAATGTTTTAGATAAAAGTACTTCAGCAAGTTTGCTTGTACATCAACTGACTGCCCAGAAACCTTGTAAATAGTTCAGATATATTTTTTGCAACAATAATGAGGTTGTTGAAATATGTCATGTCTCTTTTAACAGTAATGTAACACAATGATAGACGCATAATCAATCTTGAACTAGAAATTGGGGTCACCAACCCAATAGAAATTCCAGACAGTGTTCCGGATCAGCACCAGAATTTAATCATAAGTTCCTTGGCCTATTATCCATGTTTTCCAAAAGTTTAACCTTTTTTTATGGTAAGGATGAGGTTTATACGAAAGTTGTGTGCAAATGTTGTGCACACATAACCAAAACTTATGTTAAAATTTTGAGGTCTATATTTTATTGTATGATACACCCTCTGACAGATTTGTACAGATTACATTTCTTACGTCCTCTATGAGTGGTGTGCCAATGCAGAAACACTGCTTTTAAAAGCCTATTTTACAGTACTTGAACATCAGAGCTAAAGTATGCAAACTTGTAACAAAATTACATAATTTGTTCATTTGACGGCAAAGGCATGATCAAGTTATAGTTTGCTTGGTTTGCTTTAACAGAATGTTTTCGTGATTTAAAAAAACATTTATTTTTTAAGTCTATGAATTCCATGGAAATGTCACATCCATAACAAATTTAAGGTTAAATTTCGGCCTACCCAACTCAAAAAGTGTTGAGGCAAGAATGTTCAAAGTTAATGCGCAAAGCATGTTGATATCAATGTAATATATGTTGAACATTTTTTTCCTGTTTGTTATTTTGAAATACTTAAATGATGTGTTATAATTGTGTCATATTAGTAACATTTCACAATTCACTTTACTATTAACAAAAATAATACAAAACAGCCGAAACTCGACAATCACGCCCCATAATTAATTGACAAATGGTAAGTTTATTTCTCAATGCATACAGTTAATAGGCTATGTCCTATGTCCATGTCTATTTCGTTTCCAAACTTCCGCTATATTAAGATAACGTATGGAATGTTAAAACAGAAACCTTTTGGAAAAAATGGTATGACGCTAATAATTTTGAAACAGGCTCTATAGCTTCATTTTACCACAAAGTAAATGTTATAACTAGCTTTATTTTGCATGCAAGTCACCCGCGAACATTCCTAACCATCCAAACAATCCTAATCAAGATGGGCCCAGTTCACTGTTGTTTAAAAACCCTGCATTAACGGCGACGTCACGATGAAGTGAGCTTCCGTTAATGCACTATTAACATGTTAACTTCGACGGCCCTATTTAAGATCAATATCTAGTCTTTGATACATGTGTGCTCAGTGTAATTCTGCCCATCCCACAGATGGAGAAAGTGGATGATAGGTCTCTCCACACTGCCTTTGTATCCTCAGGTAAAAAAAATACTTCTGCTACACACAATTGATTAAACATCAATAAAGGATTACTACATTAGGATTAGCATTAATCATTCAGAAGCTTTATGGATAATCTAGAAGCTTTGCTAATCATGGATGAGTTTATAATGCCTCATTGATAAGGCTATGGAAAATGTTAATAAACACTACTATAAAAATGTACAGGTAATACTATGTCATCTATTGACGTTTAAATTGTTATTTTATTTGTATTTTTTCAAGTTGTCACATATACAACTTACAGCTGTTAACCACTACCACATGTATGCACACAGTCAGTTTACGTTCTCATTTTCTGGTGTTTTAGATGGAGACGGAGAAAAAAACCCTGGACAGGATGTGGTAAGACCCACAGTTCTATATTAAACTGAAGCACAGTGCAATAGCAAACCTAATCCTAATGTTCAGTAGGTTCAATAGTATGGGACATGTTCAGTAACTAAACCTATCCACTCTGCTTCTCCCAGGCCAACCCATATCATGTGTACAGCACCATTACTGACCCAGCGGATCTGTCTAACCATCAGGGCCCCACCTACAGTTTAGCACAAGCACAAAGTGATTCAGACACCCAACAGGGCATGACTTACAACTATCTGCAGGTCTAGTTTCATTGGACTTACAAAATGACTGACAAAATGACTGACATTCAGTAGCTAATGTTGTACTGTGAACTTTTTTAAATCTTTCAAAAGTATACAACAGTACAACAGTATACACTATAGGTGTCTATTTGTGTCTGCTGAAAATTGGACTGTGGTGAAACATAGAGGACCCCTACAGGACACTACAGTGTGTGACACAGAAATTGTGTTGAGTATGTGTATGTGTGTGTGCGTGCGCGCGTGCGTGCGTGCGTGCGTGCATGCATGTGTGTGTGTGTGTGTGTGTGTGTGTGTGTGGCAGAGGGGTTAGGGTTAGACAGAGAGATGGATACTGTAGATGGATAGATAGATAAATAGATAGACAGAGAGAGAGAGAGAGAGAGAAAAGGCAGCAGGTGGAGGTGCTTTCTTTACCTCACTGTCACAGCTGATTGTACACTTTCCATCCAGGGCTGCACACTACCAGGAGAGAAACCACAGTTCAGTCAGTCCAGTCTACTGGATGCACAGAATCACAGCTTGCCTCTTCTAAAGAGGGTGACATGTTTATCAGTCTCCTTAGATATCTTCAGTGTCTTCAAGTAGACCAACAGTGATCCTCTCTGAATAATGGGCACATCAGCAAATGCCAGTGTGGTACGGGTTCAGCACACTCAAGGCCAAAGAGTCAATTTGAATAAAGTTATAACACAGTGGTGTGATGTATATATGCATACATACATAGCGCATAGCGTGTTAAGTATGGCTAATTCTAATAATGTTGTGTTTGGTTATAAAGACAAAATGCTGCAGCTTCTTGCCTGTCGACTTGCTGTCCAGAACTTTCTCTGGAAGAAATCCAGCTTCATCTGTATCCCCACAGCTGAGAGAAAATAGGATAGACTCAGATCACTAAACAACACACAGAGAAACAATTACATACTTGTCAACCTCTCCAGAGGCCTTACCGGCTACGATCGGTGACTTTCTGTCATCCATCAACTGGATAGCTGTGCTGGCCAGAACAACACTTTTATTTTCCATGACTTCCCAAAAAAGAAAATATGGAAACAGACCACAGCATGAAGGGTATTTACACACACTGGGATACAGGGGATCTTATTACTGTAAGAGCATTGTGTTAATTTACCCACTAGATGGTGACAAAGGCAGCGTAAAGAGCGTGAAACAGTGCTTGTGCAAAAATCACACCTACTCTCTGCCTGATATGACACCCACATTTTTCTTTAAGATCACAAAATCTGTTATTGAACACTTATTGAACACAGGCGAAAGACTCTGGGGGGTTCAATCACACAGACAATCACACATACAATGAAAGATTGAAATTAATCATAAGTAACACAGCTGAGAGGCTGGCACAGCTGAGAGGCTGGCACATCTGTGATCGAATCTCTCTCAGTAAAACATTCCAACACCAGCCACTACAAAGAAGACTAAACTGTAAATGCCATGGAATTAGACTGACTATCAGTAAATGAGCACAAATAGGTCTGTCAAATCCCTCAACTTCATGATTCCAAATGTATTAAATGGTGAGAATGATTCCAGATGGATTAAATGGTGAGAATGACCATTATACCTGTAGTCTTTTGCAAGTCAAACAGCTGACTTAACACTTACACATTGGCAGGACAACAGGGGAGGAGGTGTGAGCTCACCTGAGCTGAAGGGGATGGAATAGATAAAGGTGCCCGGCACCTGCTCGGCTTCCCTCTTGTACCACAGGGGGAAGTGATCAGCGTTGAACACACCCTCCGTGTCCTCGGCCGTCAGGATGTCTCTGTGAGAATGACAGAACAGGGAAGTCAGAGAGAGAGATGAAGACTTTGTGATGGAATAAAGGAGTACCGCACTCTACTTACTGATTGGTCAGCTGCTCTGGGTTCACAAACAGGTTGGTCCTGGAGAGGCCGGTGCGAGTGCCCAGAAATGCAATTTCTATGCCTTTATCAGAATTCCTGTGGGGAAGGAGACAAACAAGATGGAATTAAGCTTTTACATTTTACAGACACATAATCTCAATAATCTTTCTCTCTATCTCTCTCTCTCTCTCACACACACACACACACAAACACACACTGACTGATGGATTTTGATACATTTTGATTCAAAATGTCTTTGTGAAATGTCATACTAATAGCAGGCTAAAATCTCTATAGGCCTACTTGCAGTACATGTCATCCATGTTTTGGGATTGCCTCCAAACTGCATTAGCTCTGTTGTTGCTGACAGCTTGCATGTCTACTTGGGTGTGTATGTATATGCTTGCATTTGCACACATTTGTTGGAGATGAAGAGAGCCTTACTCTGACTTGTTAAGGGTCAGGCCAGTCTAATAGACCTCCATGGGGGCAGTTACCACAGCATCAAACAGCACCTGCTGGATTAGCTCCCTGTCACCTGCACCATTCCAGCAGCAACAATCATTTACACAGGTGAGCACACACACACATGCACACACATGCTCATAATAATAATAAACCTAATATCAGTGACTCACACTTGAGGTGGGGCTTGCGGCCCGTCAGGTAGAGTTTGATGGCCTGGATCTGAGTCAGGTAGCGATGCTCATGGTGCTCATCTGTGTTACAGTAGCTCCTGTGAGCACAACCAAATCAGCTGCTCATCAGTGCAAAGTCTCAGGGCATCATAGCTACTACATGTTTCTACAATCACACAGTATGTTATCATACAGACAGACAGACAGACCAGCAAAGAGACAGAAAGACAGAGAAGCAAATACACATATGCAGGGTCCCACAAAGATAACAGCATTTACCACTCATCTGCCAGGGCTACATCTTGTTGGTCAAGGTCCCGGAGGCCTGGAGAAGGAAGGAGAAGCAGGGACGTCTGTGTGACCAATGAACAATCACTAGAATCCACCACGGCTGATGCAAAAACTAGAGAGCAAATGTACCTGCATCTATTGAGACATTTCCTTTGAAGAAATATTTGCCATGGCCTCTGGAGAGGGCAACCCCTATACTGAACACAGCAACAACACAACATGAGCACAACATCAGGACCATCTGCTGCAACATTCTGATTCAATGACACTATTCATGATATCAGTCAAACTGCATAAACAGGGACACTTCAACAATGCTATTAACAATGCAATTACTATGCATGACGTGCATAATGTGCTTCTACCTGTCAAAATGTGCTTCTACCTTTGATGTCTGTGTAATAGTAGTCATTGTGAATTTTCAGGACCCGTTTCTGTTTGCAAAGTAAGAAGCCATCTTAGTAGAGCTAGACAATCACAGCTAAATTCAGCTTGGTTAAATGATGAAACCAAAAGTGGAGAGGTAGTGTCTGATCTCACCCCTTTATCAACAGTCTTCATGACTTCCATAGAGAATGTTCCAGTCTTTCTGTTCACCATGGCATTACGCAACTTAGGAAGGAAATGCACAAACACCATCCATTTGTGATTTCAGGGGGAAAAGCTTCTTGAGGAATGGTCTAATACAATTAAAGGACAATTATTAAAATATCAAAGACAGAGTGTATAGGCATCTATCAAGTGTCTAGCTAAGTCCACCTTGGCATTGAATGAAATCTTTAGTAGTTAAGTTTTCCATGATCCCACATGAGATTTATTCAGTTCCCATGTATGTGCAGAGGTGGGTTTAGACAGACTCCTGGTTTGTTTTCGCACTTTATCTCATATTTGTTTATTATTTTAGGCATCATCATAAAATAGCATGTGTCCTGGGTGCACATACAACATCATCTGTGTCCTCCCACTCCACCTCTGACAGATCAACACTGCTGTAGTGGGGCTTCCTCCGCTTCTGGCCTTCCTGGTACTAACACACAGACACACACACACACACACACACACACGCATACACACAGAAACACACACACACACACACAGGTCAACATTAGCTGTAATCCAGAGGAGCTGATGAGGTTCTATCAGATGTGGAGATGATGAAGCAACAACACACCCCACTGCAAAATGAACTGGTCTCTGGTTGCACCCACGTCTTATTCCATTATTATTATTCAATATTATCCTTTTAGCACCACTATAATGAATGTGGGTTTGGCAACAAGCGGCAGCTCAGTTTGGTCATAATGAAAACAGTCCATGTTCAGTCCCCTCAGTGCAGTCTTTTCCTACTAGCTTTAGCTACTGTCCAGTCACAGTAGTTGCCCTCTGAAATGTATAAAACAGCCCATTGTTTTCTGCATGGTGAACATCTGCGAGAGAGAGCTCCATGCCATAGTGCCATCCCTTATGTGGAGGCGTGTGTGTGTGTGTGTGGGTGCATGTGTGTGTGTGTGCTGGGCCAGTGAGTAATGACATGGTGTAAACACGCTAATCAGGATTAGAAACCCAACCGACTGGAGTTTCCCTTTTTGCCTCACGTGGCTTTTGGTGCGGATTCACATTCCAATTAAAGTAGAGGCTTAAAGATGGAGCTGGTGTGGACAACACCAGTCAGATAAAGGCTTTCTATTCAGTAGTGTCTGTTATGGGGACCGAGCTGATACACACACACACATACACACACAAACACACACTTACACACACAATCTTAAATACCAACTGGGTTCTACAGAGCACACAACAAATATACCACTGTACCTCACTTTATCATTACTTCTACCAATAAAAGTGCATTGGATCAACCATTTAGCATCAACCTGTACAGCTCCTGTGTTGACAAGTGTTATTTCACTATAGTGGGACGTAGAGAACGCACACATCCTACGTCATAATGCCAGCTTTCTCTCACATGGGAACAGATTAAAGCATGGGGAGATGTAAACCCACCTTCTGAGCTTCATGTATATTGTTTCTACACTGTGAAAAATAACATTCCCTCTGCTCACTCTTCCTCTCTTGTAGTACTTATGTTGGGTAAGTATACAGAAGCAAGAGATTTCCTGTTCCAAATAAATTATCTTTCTGCTAGTTTCTGTCTTTATTCCTGTGTTGACTCGCATGGTAGATAGCTTGCAGCAACCCACTCTAAACATGGTCCATCACCCAGCTTACGTGCTGTTCTGCATCAGTTGTGAAATACCCAACCGGACCTGGAATCCCTCTGGCTGTCAGTTGTATATTGGACATGAAGAGAAATTTTACCGAAAGCACCAATATTAAAAAGGTCATCAGGAGGGCTTTACTGTCATTTTGCTGTGGAGGAAAATGATTTACATTGACGTCTGCAGTCAGTGAGGAGCAGAGAAGTAAGCTGTGATTATACAGTGAACACAGAACCTCCATCTCTTTCTCCATGCAGTGACTCTCATACCATTGAAGGTACTGAGTAATACGCAAAATACTATTAGTTCATTTTAAAAGGATTTTTAAATTAAAAATGAAATGTGGGATGCCAGCTTGACGATCCAGCAACATAATCCAACATACAAAAATAGTCAATGCAACTATAATAGAGCTATATTATAAACTACACTACCACATCAATATCGCATTTTATCCAATGCGTTGTTGTGCAGCAGGGTTGATGACATAGGCCTAATGTCATTATGAACACAATTCAACTTGCAAAATACTCAGTGCAACTACTGAACCCCAAGTCTCAGTCTTGACATGGTAACTGTTTGAAAGTTCACAAAAAGAACAAAGAAGCTAATGCCCTCTTTTATTTGTTTCCATGTAGCCTACTGAAGACCTATGGCCTTGTTCAGATTTCATTTCTGGTGGTATGTTCATTTTAATTCAAATAATTTAATTAAATCCAGTATTTGAATTAAATCCAAGTTTCTTAGTTTTTGAACTAAGAAGCTTGGATTTTCCTGTTTTTATTCTGGCTCCTTAAAGGATTTGAACAATGAGTATTTATCCTGATGCTTCTATACTTAACATTTTTGGGATTCTCAGGAGTTTTGAGGTCAAACACTTCCAGTGACCCACTCTCCCCTGCTTGCTTCCACTTGGCTAGCTCTGAGAAATTCCATGGCTTTGCTCTGGTCCAAGGGTGGTGACTGTGGAGCTGCAGCTGCCATTTGAGGTTTACCAAAAGTTGACAGTGCTTTGAGACATTTTTGGTGAGCTCCTCCCCACTCTGACAAGGCAATGACCAAGGCAAATGTCAGTAGTTCTCTACATATTCAACTCCTTCACTGATAACAGCAATGATTTGGGGGACCTGATCATACATTCACTGGTGCCAGCCCTCTCCAAGTGCCTTTGTGCAGTAGCTGAGAATGTTCTGCAGGGAACAGAGAGGTAATTCTGCTTTGAGACCTATGTGCAGATGTGGCAGTATGTCAAACAGCCTCAATGTGGCGTGACAGCCTTCCAGTCATCCAAGCATCTTTTTGCTTCTCTTCCACTTCTGGATGTGATTCTCATCTTCCACTGTGGCATTCTTGGGTGTCATGAATGTTGACCAGTTGACCTTCACAGATCATGTTGGCTCCGTTGCCTGGTCATGCTTTGAATTATTTAATATACAAAAGAAATCAGGCCACATCTAACCCAGAATACATGATTGTGTGACCATATCTAACCCAACATGATCTAACCATGATTTTTCACCTTGATTGCTGCCATGTCCTCCTAACAGGCGTCCTGGCCTGTGTTGTGAAGCTACAACAGCAACAGCACCTCTAGTTTTGAATCGGCCTAAAAGGACACGTCAACCCTCTGCTCACTGCGCTCCACTGGCTATCCTTAGCCACTAGCATCAAATATAAATCACTAATGCTGGCCTACAAAGTGATGGGATTGTTTCCTTCCTTCCCTCTTCTCCCTTCAAGATTGCCTTCTTCTCCAGTGGTAGAAGGTTCTCTAGTGGTATTCCTTCTAAGGTTTCTTCTGCAATGTACCGTGATTGTTAATCCTCTTTGAAAGTCACTTTGAAAAAAGCATCTGCTAAATGTACAAATGCATAAATGCGAATACATACATGATCACTTCAATCAGCCACCTGTGATGCAGCCTCACCTCAGTTTATTTTTGACTGCTTCCTGGCTCCTCCTCACTTGGGTCCCTGTTTTAAATGAAAGTAAATGAAAACTAAATGGTAGAAAATACAGTTCTGTCTCTTAAAACTTTGTTAGTTGGTAATGGAACTGTTGTATAAAACCAACATAACACTCATGGTTGTGAGGTTGTTTGTGGATATCCTCATGGGTGTGGTTAGCTACGGCACTCAGGCTTCAGCTCGTGCCTGCTGCTGAACCACACCTGTGTTATATTGCTTAACTCACTCTATGCATTTACCTAGCAACCTTCTAATGCTGACCTTCCACTCTAAGGAGGTGAGTGGAACTGTAAACAAAGAGAAGACACAGGATTATGGGAAGTATGCTGATATACCAAGGCTGTGAACTTCCCAGAAAAGCCAAACTTGTTTACAGGTTTCAGCCTTGCATCCAAGTTCTTGACCAGCTTTTCCTAAGCTCTTGGCTGGCTGAGATTTCTGTGCCTGCAATAGTAAACCAGAAATTGTCTACCATATTCCCTTTCTTCAGCAATATAGATCTTTTCTGGGTAGGCTTGAAATCTTTCTTGAAATATTTGTATTCAGTCTTCAGCTTGGAGTTGTGAGGTTGTCCACTTAATGCTTTAAAGCAACACTAAGTGACATTTTGCCACTATTTGTTGTATCCTTTTATCAGATAATTTCTTTTCTGGTGGACAGTTGGAAATCACAAAATAAAGGAAAACATTAATTTACAACATGACATTGTTGACTGTATTGCCATCTACATGGTGATGTGTGTTTATCTTCAATGCATCAAAATCATACACGTAAAAAGGCAACACACTTTTACTTTCGACAACTAATTGAAAGCTAACTGATTGAAAGAAACTAATTGAAGCTGCTCCATACCTTGGACCTTTCCTCCGCACCGGGCAATGTCAGTTCTTGTTATTTTTCTCCTTCACATCCTCAAGCTTCATTTCACTAGACTCTCTGATGCACACAACAGGTCAATGATGGGCGTGACTGGAGGAGCTCACGTGTGTGCATGGACCAGTAATTGTGCCAGACTTCCTTATGTATAGATCTGATTTGTCTTAATTTACCATCATGAAAAATGCGTAGCCTACATAATAGGCATATATGATCAGAGTACAGCAATGCATATACAGGTTGCGATAACAGCCTATGGTTCTAAAAGCCACCAGCAGGATTATTTCAGTAGACCATTTGGGGAGTGAGCAGTGCCCTCTATGCATACAGGTTATTTCAGGACTTCAAAGTGTCTGGCAAGTGTAAACAGGTGCATATCAGATTTGTGCACTTTTGAAATTCGATGTAAACATGCAATCAAAAAACTGATCTAATATATGCATAAAATTGAATTGGGCATATCCGATCTGCAGTCGTAAATACAGCCTAAATGTCTACACGATCTAACCTATACTTGTAATATGGTACAGTGCATGAACATACCGTATACTGACTGCCAAGCAGAGCTTTTGGTTGTCAGTCTTGGGGAAATTACTTTGGAAATGTTACAATTACAAGTTACACTATCAAAATATAATAGTAGAGTAACTATTTCAATTACATTTTCTCAACTGTCCACCACTTTCAGTTTTTTTAAACCTGGCAGGGTTAACCTTATAGCATTACTCAACACTGACTTCTGTCAAAATCCTTTTAAACTCCCACAGCCACAGCAGTGTCTGACTTCAACACCTTGGCACCGCTTTACTGTAAGATCATGCTGATCTTTGAAAAGCTATGTCTGCCAAACCGAATATTTCACATTTAACATTTTGTGAAGATTACTGAATAAACAAGTGCTGTTGGCTTATAATGCCTTATAAATCCAATGGTGTTATGAGTGTTCATGACTGGTTATAAATTACAGGCTGGCTGATGGGGCTTATAATACATTATGACTACTAATACCCTTCTGTGCACACACCTGGATGATCAACTGAGTCAAACGGAGATTGCATTCACTTTGAACTTTCCATACCTGCTTTGCATTGACTCTTTTGTGGGGTTATTTCATGGTGTGGCATTAAAGGGATGATTGACTCTGACAAGATGAAAGCCTCTGTGTCTGCATATACACATGGTGCAAGTGTCTGATGTTAGCATGGGCTCAAGGAATTTTTAGTGTTGATGTGGCTGTCAAGAATAGCTGTGAAGTAAGTGAAGCTGGGCCACAGCTGTGGTAAGACTGCGTGAGAACAAATGTGTGCAACACTGCATGCAATAGTTCTTTCTCTCTCTGACCACACTCTTTAATGGAAAAACAAGTGAGCTAAAGATGTATACGTAGATAGCACTATGATGGCTTCACTTACTTCACAGCTATTCTTGTGACCCTCAAGTCTAAGGTGAATTGACATTTTTCTAAACCTTTGACATGGAAACTATCTATCCTGTACATTCTCTTCAGCCATTCTGTTTTAGATACAGTACATCTGTGCAGGTGAAAATGGTGCCTCCAATCTATGTCAGCTTCCTCAGAGTGACCCTTACACTTTGATGAATATATACAACATGCTGAGTTTGTTGACAATAACTGTAAAAAGAAAGGAAGAAAGCAATGTGATGTAAAGAAACAAATAAGCAAAATAAATACATTATAGATAATAGATAATAACAGTCATTCATGCCATCATCCCATGAAAAAGGATTTGTAAGGTTAGCTTTTAAAAGCAGCGTTGTATCATGAAAATGTGTAATGCTTTATGTGCAGACAGACGCAGTAAACCACTGCTGGTATTTTCAAGAGCCCAGTCTACTTAATCTTGTTTTAGGCAGGAACAGTACTGACATCTGCAGATTCATTGTATTAATGCTGCTCATTTAGTTTTAACTTCTTGTATGTTATTTTCAATAATAATTTAATTTAATGAATAACAACTATTATGGTACCCAATACCCATGTATTGTCAGTACCATATCAGTAATATGACAAATAGGATGTTAATGGTTTATCTTTCAAATTAATTTTAATTTTAAGCGTCATTGATTAAGAGCTGTGGTATTCACAATTAGAAGAAAAGGACAATTCTCTTTCATAACCATAATTACATTGAATAAATGAATAAATGAGCTGCAGTGTTAGGCTGCCAGTATGATCTCAGTAGCCCTAGACAGATCTCTAACTTGAGATGTCTGTGGCAGGACTTCAGTCTTATTATTTCAGTCTTATTTCTCCCCTTTTGGGAAGGCATTATTAGCCCATATC
Source organism: Tenualosa thibaudeaui (assembly GCA_027481765.1). Classification (NCBI taxonomy): domain Eukaryota; kingdom Metazoa; phylum Chordata; class Actinopteri; order Clupeiformes; family Clupeidae; genus Tenualosa; species Tenualosa thibaudeaui. The sequence goes on from JAIFZK010000003.1 coordinate 1,372,235, forward strand.
TATCTATCTATAGCCTGTATAAATAAAAATTCTGCTGAAGGGAAGCCTGTGATTCCCATAATCCCATATGCAGTATAACAGACTTGAAATCCATCTCGCCACAAATTAACATGTTGCTGTGCTGTGAATGTCAGCCACTAGATTGTAACCTTGTGTTATGACAGTTCCATTTAAGTTTCACAGAGAGTTGGGCAAATTGACATACAAGTGTAATATGGCCAGATAAGTGAAACTTCAAGGTGTGTGGTTATCTGAAAATAATGCACATTCTAAATAGAGCATCACAATAGGATATTTGATCAAGCAGTGGTATAAATTGTAGTTGTTCGGGATCAGCAAAATAGCATCAAAATAGATTGTGAAACATGAAACAAAGCTGTTGCATTCGTAAAATAGCTGACTACTGATGACTCTGACACTGGAGCTAACACCTTGATCCCGTTACAGCCCTTAGCCTGCGGTAAGACAGACTTGCTCCTTCTATATGAGCCACCCTCTTTCTTCATCTTTGCTTGACTGCATTGTTCTTGCCACACTATGTTATAACGCAGTGTCTGTGTTAGTTAGATTTCTACACAGAGCAGATTTCTAAGAGGAACTGACTTTGAAGACCCTTGACAAAGGCTCATTGTTTGGTGAGAAGTGAAATAGTGGCCCAAGGAGAAGAGGTAAAGATATTTCTCTTAGTATATATACAGATCATCGACCTATATACATACAACTATCTGATCAACCTGCACAAAGACAAGTCTGGTCAGTAGGTTCATGTTTTGTTGAGGTTTGAATTCATGATTCAGTATTGGGATTGGTATCACAGATTAGTATGACTAACCAAAATCATAAATCATGTATAGAGAATTATGTTCTTTTAGATGAGGGCATAAGGAATGCATTTTGCAGGTTGATGTGAGGACACCATTTCTAGCTGGATTTACAACAGAAACCATAAGCTCATTTCTAAGATAGGCTCAGTCAGATGAATTAAGATCCCATACACTGTTTTCATCTTTGTGTATTCAATTGTGACACACAGGACTAGAACCCAAAAGCAGATCGGAGCAAAAGGTTTATTTACAGTGGAGATTAAAAAAGGAACAAAGCTCAGAAGATCCAAAAAACAAACGGGTAATCCAACACAAAAATCATGTAAGTCTTTGGGGAAAAAACACACAAAGATCCGGTCTGTAAATATAAAACACAGACGGCAAAAAGTAGTAATCCTCTCGATCATAGAAAGTAAATCCAAGAAAATAGTAGGCAAGTTCAGAATACAAAATCCACAGGTAAGTGCACACTAGCGCAGGCAAAAAAACACAAGAATCAGAATTCACCGAAAGCAGGCAAACATGAGAGAAGCTTTCATCAAGGAACACGGTCAGACAAGGAACAAGGGAAGAACTGGGAATATATAGGGAACAGAGCAATGAAACTAACAAGGTACAGGTGACACTCATTACAACAATCATGAACGTGAGGACCGGGTGCAGAGCGAAAGGGAAAAAGGGGCAGGGCAGACAGCAAAACAAAAGCACATGGACAAGGTAAACAAAACACGGAACAAGCAATACACAATTAGTCCAGAAGGAGGCCGGATAGTCGAGAGCAGGATCATGACATCAATTGAGTCTCTGCTCTCAGTTCTGCTCTCTCTCAGGCAAACATATAATGTCTACTGTACTAGATCTGACACCCAAAGTGTCCTCAGTGTGAAGGACCACATCTACAGTTTGGTGTAGGTCTACAGGACTCCTGTAGTTACACAGCAGGACATGACCTATAGCCTGCTGCAGATGCACTGATACAGCAGCTTAGTATGAAATATGAATCAGACACTAATAGTATTTAACATAACTGAGGTTATGTCATTCCATGAGATTCCATGAAGACTTTTCATCAAAAATTCTCTTCAACAATAGGGAAAGGCTTAGTGCCCATACCATCATGCTATGATGAGACCAGTATTTGGTAATCAGGATAATTAAAGCAACACTATGACTATTTTCCATATACAGTGCTCAGCATAAATGAGTACACCCCCTTTGAAAAGTAACATTTTAAACAATATGTCCAAGAAAACAAAAAAATATTTCAAACATTTTCGCAGGCTAACTTTAATATAATATCTGCGTAACATACAACACAAAAGTTTGCATAATAATATAACTTAGTGTCACGTGGGTTCTGTGACAAAATGATGACACAGCCAGGGGTTGCAACTTCGTGCAAAAACACTTTACAACCACATGTACATAAAACAAAACAGGACGATTTCGCTTTTCACCATTAAGACGTTATTTTGGCTAATTTACATAAAGTATTTCTTTAATTTTGTAAGAATAGTTTTCAGTGTCTTTGTGGTCTTCTAAATAGCCTATTTTATATCTGAATGGCTACCATGTCTGTTTTATTTCTCTGAAAATTCAGACTTCATAAAGTCAGAAATACACGTTTTTCAAGGAAATAGCAATATTCACCCTATATGCCACATTTTTGTACATTTATTGCATTTATACATGTGTAATGACAATGAAGTTGAATCTAATGTAATCCCTATATCTTTAACAATATGATTGACAGTGGATCTACAGAAAGGAAAAGGAGGGAAGTGTTGTCCTAAAAACGTGTCATATGCGATTTTTAGTTTTAATAAAAACAACTTTTTTGGAATTTAATTAGGCCAACAAAAATGGCTAAGTTCATTTCTCGCAAACATACACATTTGTTACACATAAATGCAGAATACAATATGGACTAAGATAAACAATTAACTATCGGCTACCACTGGCACAGGCAGTGTTGGCTATTAATGTGAAGAAAAAAACTAAATTATAGGCTACCAAATAAAGCAAAACGAGACCAAAAAATGAGGTTTTCCCTAGTTGTAAAGGCTAAAAAGTATAATTTGACTCCTCAGGCTACTTCTTCAAAAAAAAAACACAGCATTTGTGAAATAGGTCAGTGTTTGCAATTATTGTGGGAAAATACACCACTCGAACCCTTTTGCACACTCAGCCATGAAATTAATGTCCCTTGACATGTAGGCCTAAGGATAAGTGACAGACATCAGTTCAAATTCATTATGAATTGTAATATGGATATTTATTCAGATAGATAGATAGATAGATAATAACTGTTGAGAGACGTCATGCCTATCCCCTCATTATGTTGACAAATGTGGTATTGTAATAGAATTGTTTGATAAATACTTTATTTATCATGAAGGAAATGAAGGTGTACAGCTTATACACAATATCATACATACACACAGCCATAGAGCACTTACAGAATGAGAATCAGACAATTGTAAGAGATACCTGTAACTGTAACAGATACCTGTGTGCATAGTGGAGGTGAAGCCAAAAAGCTATGGGAAAGTAAAAGTATCCAAGGTGATCAAAAGTGAACAGGGCAATGGAACTCCAGTGCAAAAAAGAAGTGTCTGACAGTACAAAATAGTACAAAATACAACACTGTAACAAAGTATGTCTGACAGACAAGTCCAAAACAGTACAGCAAAGTAATAGCAATAAAGTGTACAAGACATATGCTATACTCAAAAACAAACTTGTTTTGTGGATGAGGGTTAGGCAAAGTTGTACAGTTGTAATGGTGCGACACAGATGACCCAAGCGCAACACTGCAAACAAGAACAGTTTATTGAGTTCAAGGGCAGGGAGAGGGAGTGGGTGACCCAGGCAGACGCCAGCAAGAGGCAGGTTGCGTCTTCGTGGGTTGCGCCAGGGACTGGATTGTTCGCTCGTTGGTAGCGTGGCGCTGACGGGCACGGGCAGGGGCACCCTCGTGGAGGTTGCAGGGCCAGGAACACACAGGCTAGACTCAAGAAGAGGGACAGGCGGCAGGTCTGATTCTCCGGGGCAGAAGAGCAGGGATAGCCAGGACTCAGGAAGAGAGACAGGCGGCAGGTCAGGTTCTCTGGGGCAGAAGAGCAGGGATGGCCAGGTTGGTCCGGTTCGATGCATCGGAAAACAGATAGCAGAGAAACAGCTCAGTAACACCATGACACAAAGACGGTCTGACAGGGACTGACTGAAAACTGTGGGTTTAAATATTGAAGGTGAAACAAGGTGCAGGTGGAGGCAATGATTGAAATGTTAACGAGGGGAGCAGAGGAGACAGAGTGAGCAGAGTGGCAAAGACACAACAGCACTGCTAAGTAATTAAATTTACTGCTAAATAATAAAATTGTAAATATATTAAATTATGGCATGAAAAGGGTGATGGTGGATTACTCTCTAGCTCGTCATCATCCAACAGCTACCTGTCCAGGAAGTCCTCCTCCTCTGCATCCATGCCTCCAAGTTGTCTTCCACGATGACCTAGAGCCCATCCTCTGCCTCCATTCTGTGAGACCCGGCTCTTCTCTCCATGCATCTAAGAAATTGAAACAAAACACACAACTTTGAATAACAGCACAGTAGCTGCACCATGGGTGCAATCATTGCTGTGCAATATTAATCAATGTGCAATAATTGGTATATTAATGTGCAATATCACTTTTATCTCCACACCTATCCATTTCCTTTTGCACTTATCCCATTAACCTACCCCACTTTTTTACTCTGCCCTACACTTGTCAAATGCAACAATAACTCAAAAGGAAAAGAAAAATGCATGGTGCCTACAGTGAAGCATGGTGGTGGCAGTGTCCTTTTGTGGGGCTGCATGAGTGCTGCTGGTGTTGGGGGCCTGCATTTCATTGGTGGCATCATGAATTCAGAGATGTATTGCTCTATACGGAAAAAGAAAATGCTACCATCACTCCGTGCACTAGGTCGTGGTGCAGTTTTCCAACATGACAATGATTCTAAACACACATCTAAGGCCACTGTTGGCTTTCTGAAGAGGAACAGGGTGAGAGTGATTCAATGGCCAATAATGTCACCTGTTCTGAACCCAACTGAACACCTATGGGGAATTCTGAAGAGACAAGTGGAGCATCACTCTCCATTCAGTCTCTAAAACAGGTCATTATTAAAGAATGGAAAAAGACTGATGTTGCAAAATGTTGCCAACTTACTCATTCCATGCCCAGAAGACTTGGTGCCGTCATTAAAAATCATGGAGGCCATACAAAATACTAGATGCAGTAGTTTTGTTGGTGGTTGCTCCCCCTAATTTGAGTAAAAAAAAAAAAAGTAATCTAAGCCATAGTATTAAGCAAATGTTTGTGTTGTATGTTATGCAGATGTGATATTAAACTTAGTATGCAAAAGTTTTGGAAATATTTTTTGTTTTCATGGACATATTGTTTAAAATGTTACTTTTCAAAGGGTGTACTTATTTATACTGGGCACTGTACATATTGGCACTGCTAGAAGATTGGTGTTTAATGCCAATACAGTCAACAATGTCATGCTGTAAAGGTTTTTCTTTACATTGAGAGGTGGTTTTCTACCCTTCACCCAGAACTGCACAATGCATATCCTAGATCACACCTTCATATGACATCCAAATTAATCTGAAGATGGTACAATTTGCCTTCATTACCAACTGCCAACTCACCTTCGACCTCCAGCTATGAAACTTAGCCTCGGAGGCTGCCCGAGTGGCTTTCGCCATGAACCTCCTGACTGGACGAGCCAGGCTGTGAGGAACAGCGAACACCAGCCGTTCAGTTCACCAGCCTGCGACTCTTTTGACTCCTTAGCTGCCATACTCAGGAAGGTGACTGGGGAGGCCATAGGTTCTGTGGCGCATTACTCAATTGACTTTCGGACTCTTGCCAGTAGGAGTTGTTGGAATATGGAGGCTGGTGGGCGATATCTCCACAGCCTGGCGGATTACTTAAGGGACGAGTTGACTCAGTCGCAGACAGAGGAAAGTCTTTAGTTGCAAAGGTGTTAATCCAAACAAGGGAAAAATACAAAAGCTCAGAAGATCCAAAAGATGAAACAATGAGGTAAGTAATCCAAGGACAATTCCAAATTACAGGCCAGAGGCAAAAAGTATTCCATAAGGCAAAACAGGTAGTCAGACACAAAGGACATCCAAGGGCTAGATTCTCACGAACAAATTCGTTAGCACAATAGCAAGGACCAAAGTTTACCTTAAGGTGTTACTCCTTGAGGACTCAGCAAAGAGTGAAGAGAAACCCAAGGCTAAAATACTCGTGAGTAATTGGAAAACAAGGCAGGCACATGACCAGTGTAACCACGTGCTGGTGAGTGTAATCAACCTAGGACACAATGGAAAATTAACAAAACATAGGGACAGCTCATGAGGGTGACATCTAGTGGTGAAAACAAACCGCTCTTCAGGCCCATAACCCAGCCAGTCGACCAGATACTGGACAGAGCCACGTACGCGGCGGGAGTCCAACAGTCGGCGAACCGTGAAGACAGGATGGCCCTGGAACATCCGGGGTGGAGGCGGGGGCTTGGGGGAAGGGGCATAAGGGGAAGACAGCACCGGGCGTAAACGGGACACATGAAAAGTGGGGTGAACTTTCATGGACCTGGGCAGTTCCAGCCTGTAGGACACAGGGTTCACTCTACGGATGATCTTAAAGGGGCCAACAAAGCGAGGGGCAAGCTTACGGGACTCCACCCGCAATGGCAAGTCTTTGGAGGATAACCAAACCCTTTGTCCCACCCGAAAATGGAGGGCCGGCCTCCTCCGACGGTTGGCTTGCTGCTGAATTCTTTTGGAGGTGCGAAGAAGAGTCAGACGTGCCCTCCTCCAGATCCGCTTGCAGCGTCTAACGAAGTGCAGGGCCGAGGGCACTGCCACATCTACCTCCTGGTCAGGAAACATGGGCGGCTGGTACCCCAGCTGGCACTGGAATGGCGAGAACCCAGTGGAAGATGACTGAAGAGTGTTGTGTGCTTACTCCACCCAAGCGAGAGCTCCACGAAGAAGGGTTCTCAGCAACCAAGCTCCTCAGGGCAGCCTCCAGCTCCTGGTTCACCCTCTCGGTTTGCCCATTGGACTGTGGGTGGAAGCCAGACGACAGGCTAGCAGTGGCACCAATAAGCCTGCAGATGGCCTGCCACACCCGTGAGGAGAACTGGGGACCTCTGTCGGAGACAATGTCCTGAGGGAGACCAAACACTCGGAAAACATGATTAAAAACAGCCTTGGCAGTATCTAGAGCAGAAGGTATATTAGACATGGGGAGGAGTCGACAGAAAACCTGTCGACAATTACTAGGATGACAGTATTACCTTCTGAAACTGGAAGCCCCGTGACAAAGACCATGGCCAGGTGGGACCAGGGTCTTTTTGGAATCGGCAGCGGGAGCAGCAACCCTTGGGGGCATTGACAGGGGTCCTTACTTTGGACACAAACGTCACAGGCAGCTACAAAGTCCCTGACCTCCTCCCTCATTTCAGGCCACCAAAAGTGTCTCAAGGGTCCTGTGAGCTCTAGGGTGCGCCGTGAGGTGCGATGAGTGCCCCCACTGCAACACTTTAGACCTCACCCGTCTGGGAACGAACAGCAACCCAGCAGGTCCAGTGCCAGGTCCAGGGTCCTGCCTGAGTGCCTTCTTGACCATGGTCTCAATTCCAAAGCGAACAGGTGCTATGATCCGGCATGGAGGAATGACAGACCTTAACTCGTCAATCGTGGGGTCAGGTTCGAACTGCCTAGACAGGGCATCAGGTTTACCATTTTTGGAACCAGGGCGATAGGACAAGGTAAAGTCAAAGCGACTAAAAAATAAGGCCCACTGAGCCTGCCGAGGGTTAAGGCGTTTAGCTTGTTTAAGGTACTCCAGGTTCCGGTGGTCAGTCCACACCAGGAAAGGGTGTTTGGCCCCCTCCAACCAGTGCCTCCACTCTGAGAGAGCCATTTTAACCGCCAGCAACTCTCTTTCCCCGACATCATACCTAGTCTCAGTGGGTGTAAGACGGTGGGAAAGGAAAGCACATGGATGCAGCTTCCTGTCGGCAGCCCGTTGGGACAAGATGGCTCCAATGCCCACACTGGAAGCATGAAACTCACATTTTTCCGGTTTTACGAACAGGTGGTTCTTAAGAAGTCCCTGGAGAACTTGACGCATGTGATGACGATGCTCCTGGAGAGACCTGGAGAAGATCAATATTTCGTCCAGGTACACAAAGACAAATACATTAATCATGTCTCGCAGGACGTCATTGATCAGGGCCTGAAACACAGCTGGGGCATTGGTGAGGCCAAATGGCATCACCAGATATTTGTAATGGCCTGAGGGGGTGTTGAAGGCTGTCTTCCACTCATCCCCCTCCCGGATGCATATGAGATGGTAAGCATTATGCAGGTCCAGATGTGAGAAGATGGTAGCCCCCTGGAGGAGGTCGAAGGCTGTAGATATCAGTGAGAGTGGATATCAGTTGCAGACTGTGATCTTATTAAGTCCTCGGTAGTCTATGCAAGGCCTTAGTCCTCCATCCTTCTTTCCTACAAAGAAGAACCCTGCACCAGCTGGAGAAGTAGAAGGGCGGATAAATCCAGTAGATAGGGCATCTCTAATGTAGTCGTCCATCGCCTTCCTTTCAGGTAGGGAGAGAGAGAAGATGCTCCCGCGAGGAGGACTGGTACCTGCCAGGAGGTCTATGGAGCAGTCATAGGGTCTATGGGGTGGAAGAGTACATGCCCTTTGCTTGCTGAAAACCTCCTTAAGGTCATGATACTCAGTAGGGACATTGGTTAACTCAACAGGATCTGGAGACTTGGACTCGGATAAAGGCCTGGAGAAAAGGCAGGTTGCATGACAAGTAGGACCCCACCCCAAGACCGACCCGGTAGCCCAATCAATGTGAGGACTGTGGAGTCTGAGCCAAGGGAAGCCCAAGACCACTGGAAACTCTGGAGAATCAATTACAGAGAGTTGTTTTCAAGGTGATCACCCACACGGATGCGGAGGGGAGAGGTGGTTAAGGTCACCTTCCCATCACTGAGTGGCTGGCCGTCCAAGGCAGAGACTGCAAGAGGGTCCTCCAGGGTCACTAGGGGAATTTTCAGGGAATGGGCGAGACTTGAATCAATAAAATTCCCAGCTGCACCAGAATCCACCAGGGCTAGACAAGAGTAGACACGTTCCCCCCAGGAGATGGTGAGTGGGAGACAGGTGCCAGAGTCCGGGAGGTCGGGAGAAAATTTGCTTCCCGTCACAACCCTCCCTCGGCTGGACGGGACTGGCCTTTTCCCAGGAGCTCAGGACAAGAGAGCCGGAAATGACCAGGCTTACCGCAGTAAATGCAACACCTCTCCCTCAGACGGCGATCTCTTTCTGCTTGTGAGAGACAGGTGCGTCCGAGTTGCATCGGCTCAGATGTATCAGTTGAGGGCAGAGGGTCCATGGTGAAGCTAGGACATTCAGAGTTACTCTGGTGGTGGTCCCTCCTGCGCTCGCGGAGACGGTTATCCAAGCGAATGGACAGAGAAATGAGGGACTCCAGATCATCAGGGACCTCTGTAGCTGCAAGGTAGTCCTTCAAGGAATCATTTAATCCACTGAGGAAGACCGAGAGTAGAGCTGTCTGATTCCAGCCACTCTCTGCAGCCAGAGTACGAAAGGTGATGGCGTAGTCAGAGACACTACTCCTCCCTTCTTCGCGGCTTCCTGGCCCACAGCTGACTGATCAAAGACATGCATGACGCATGAGCATCATGAGCATGACGTTCATGAAGAGTTGAACACTGGAGCACTCAGGGCCTTGATTCTGCCAAATTGCCGTGGCCCAAGCAAGGGCTTTACCAGTCAGGAGGGTTATAATGTATGTAATCTGAGAGTGGTCTGAAGGGAAGGTAGAAGGCTGTAGCTCAAATGTTAGCTGGCATTGTGTTAAGAAGCCTCTACACCCAACTGTGTTGCCATCATAGCGTTGAGGCGCAGGCAGTCGTGGCTCCATAGTGCGACAGCATAAAAGGTTCAGAGTGTGACACTACCCTGGATGACTCTAACTCTCCGCATTAGGGTCGGTTGAGCTCAACCTCCACTAATGCCCCTAGACGTGACAGGCCACTTCTTCGGCTGTTCTCCAACTCCCCTCTCACGCAATCACTAACCGCCCTGGTGGACTCTGGTTCAGAGGCCAATATTATGGACTCCTCTTTCGCCCAGCAGATGGGGGTAGAGCTCCACCGACTCCCAGCTCCTGTCCCTGCCCGGGCCCTGGATGGCCATCTTCTGGGCCACATCACTTCCGTCACAGAGACCTTGGGGTTGTTGCTGTCGGGAATCCCCAGGAAAGGATCCAGTTTCACCTCCTGTCATCCCTGACAACCGGTCATCCTCGCCCTTCCTGGCTCAGACAGCACAACCCCACATTGATTGGCGGATGGGAACCGTCTTAGAATGGGGTTGACTGTCATCAGTCGGCCCTACGTGTGGCTGCTCCGCCTGTCCCGCCTGCACCGCCTGTCCCGCCTGCACCCACTACGCACCCTCCCGCCATATCTCCAGAATTCCCAGCTGTTACCATTCCCAGCTGTTACCAGAAGCGATAGCTAGCTTCCGCACCACCCTTAGATACTTTTACTTCCTGGCGGTTCATCCGCACCCTTAGCAACAGCTCTGTTGCTGCCCCCCTCACGGCTCTCACCAGCACCAAACGCCCCTTTGTCTGGACACCGGCCGCCGACAGTGCCTTCGTCCTCCTCAAGAACCGCTTCACTTCGGCGCCCATCCTCCAGGTGCCCGACCCCGAGCGGCAATTCGTAGTGGAGGTGGACGCCTCCAATGTGGGGGTAAGGGCGGTCCTCTCCCAGAGGCACCTGGAGGATAACGAGATGCACCCCTGCGCCTTCTTCTCCCGCCGGCTCTCCCCAGCGGAGCAGAATTACGACATTGGGGACCGGGAGCTCCTCGCCATCAAGCTGGCCCTGGAGGAGTGGCGTCACTGGCTGGAGGGGACGTCCGTGCCTTTCATTGTTTGGACAGATCACAAGAACCTGGAGTACATCCGTTCAGCTACTCAACCCCAGACAATCCCGCTGGTCCCTGTTTTTCTCCTGTTTTAATTTCTCTTTTTCTTACCGCCCAGGTTCCCGCAACCTCAAGCCGGACGCCCTCTCCCGCTAGTTCCTGAAGGAGGAGGACAGCTTCCAGGGTCCAGCCTCCATTCTCCCGGTTCCTGAGTCGTGGTGGCACTTACCTGGGACGCCGAGGAACAGGTGCAGAGAGCCCTCTGGGAGCATCCTGGCTCCAATTCCTGCCCGGACGGTCATCTCTTTGTTCCCGAGGCTCTCCGCTCCCAGGTCCTGCAGTGGGGACACGACTCCTCCTGGCCTGTCATCCTGGGGCGACTCGCACCAGCCATCAGATCGCCCAGCGGTTCTGGTGGCCCGACCTGGAGAGGGAGGTCTGGGAGTACGTGTTAGCCTGCCCTGTCTGCAGCCGAAAAAGAACTCTAACAGGCCACCTCCGGCCTTCTCCAACCTCTGCCCGTGCCATCCCGCCCCTGGTCCCACATCAGTTTGGACTTCGTCACTGGACTGCCTGCGTCGGAGGGCAACACGGTCATCCTCACTGTGGTTGACCGGTTCAGCAAGATGGTCCACTTCATTCCTCTTCCCAAGCTCCCTTCAGCAAAGGAGACCGCGAGACAGTCCAGCAGCACGTCTTCCGCCTTCATGGCATACCCCAGGACATTTTTTCCGACCGTGGTCCCCAGTTCACCTCCTCATTCTGGAGGGTGTTCTGCGGTTACTGGGGCCACGGTCAGCCTCACATCCGGTTACCACCCACAATCGAATGGACAGTCTGAATGGGCAAACCAGGAGCTTGAGAAGGCCCTGCGTTGTGGGACCCCTCTCTTGGGCCAGCCATCTGGTGTGGGTCGAATACTCCCACAACTCCCTCACCTGCTCTGCTACCGGGATGTCTCCGCTGGAGTGTGTGTATGGGTACCAGCCCCGCTATTCCCTAGCCGGGAGGAAAAGCCTCCTGCCCTCGACCCCGCCAATGCCCCCGCTGCAGGAGGACCTGGGCTCGGGCTCGAGCTGCCCTCAGGAGGGCCAACTCTGCCTACTCCGCCAGGGCCAATCGTCGGAGGACCCCGGGCGCATCGAGTGGGTCAACAGGTCTGGTTGTCAGCCAAGGACCTCCCCATCCGAGTCGAATCCCGGAAGTTGGCAGCCAGATTTCTGGGGCCTTTCATGGTGGAGCGCGCCGTCAGCCCCACAGTGGTCCGCCTCCGGCACCCCGTGTCCATGCGCATCCACCCTACCTTCCACGTGTCCCGGATCAAGCCCGTCCGGTGAGCCCCCGACCCCAGTGGAGCCTCCGCCTCCACTCCTCGCCTACTGGATGGGGATCCGGTCTACACGGTCCGGCGTCTCCTTCGATCCCGACGGAGGGGCCGGGGTCTCCAGTACCTGGCGGATTGGGAAGGGTACGGTCCCGACCAGCAGGATCCTGTTACCTGCTTGTCGTTAGTTTTTGGTGTGTCTGTCGGTCTCCCTGCTCATCTGTCTCCTGTGTTTTTGCCGGCCTGTTTGTCTCTTCCCTGCCTTCAGTTCACCCGCCTCCTGCTCCCCTCATCCCTGCGGCTGCTTCCTGGTTTTCAACTCCTGCCTGTCCCTCGACTCTGCTCTGCTCTGCCACTTCCTGGTTTTCGACTCCTGCCTGCCCCTCGACTCTGCTCAGCTCAAATAGAATGGTTTGTGGTGAAAAGTTGATATTCATATTCAAAAAGTGCATCAATTTAGGTCCAAGAAGTTGGCTATAAAAATTAAAATAATATAAGCACACTGTATGTACTGCCTATTAATATGACTGCCATACAGTGCTCTGTGTGCCATCCAAAACAAATTAGTATTCTAAACTTCAATCCATCCCTATTCCTTAGACATCTTTTAAAACTGCAGCATAGTCTCCTTGATGGCTTATGCATATGTAGCAGAGAGGTATGGAAGGAGGCCAAAAGTCACTGTAGCTTGATCATGCCACCCTGGGCCTAATGGTCTGGGATGTCTTTAGGACATTACTTCTAATGAAACAACCAGATCTTCTCGATTGAGATGTAAATTTGATTCAAATTAAATGTTACTGTTTCCAAAAAGAATGAAGGAAAGAAATCTGGCTGCAGAAACCTGAAACAAAGACTTAGACAAATGTTATTAAATATATTAAATAATATATTAAATATATAATATTATGTTGTTAAATATATGTTTATAAAAAGAGGTGCCAAATAACACTTGGGCTGTGTTGGGAGTCTACAGCTCCCCAGCAAGAACAAGTAGCTGGACAGAGACTTACCTGAGTGCTGGACTAAGACTTAGCTGGAAGTGTGTCCACACCGATACACACACACACAAACATTATGAAAGTGACTCATAACACAGCAAAGGCACACGGCAAACCCACAGCATGCAATACTAAGAGTAAGACCAAATGTTGAACTACCAAGGCAAAGGACTGGGATGCACTACCTGGAGGGACAAAAAAACATAACCTGACATTTAACATTTAATTTTGATTTTAAGTTGTTGCTAAAACATCATGCAGTATCAGTTACGCCAGTTGAGATCAGCAAAGCTTTCAGTTGAGATTATAGTTACCACTGGGGATCACAGTGGAAAGTTTGGTGACCTCTTAGTGTGCGTCTGATTGCTTTGTTGCAGCTTGCAAAGGCTGTGGGTTTCCTATTGGCACGACCACTGAGTACTTCCTTGTTTCATTAGACTTTTGCTGTGACCAATTATTGCTTGTTCTCCTTCTTGTATAGATACTGTATGTGAATGGATACAGTAACATCTTGCACAGCTATTCTGCCATGCTTTGAGATGTTTTGGGTCATCTTTCCATACTGTAAGTTCTTTCTGATTTTGTTTTTTTCACCTCATGCTCAGGTGCAATTATTTGATGTTTCAGTTATCCAGAGAGAGAGTTTATGAAAACCTATCATGCATAATATTTTGAGAAGTAATAAAATATGCAGAAACAAACAATAACAAATATACCACTGTACCTCACTTTATCATTACTTCCACCAATAAAAGTGCATTACATCAACCATTTAGCTTGGCAGTTTTCTTGGTGTGTTTCTTCTATAGGTAGGCTGTATGTAGAGTTCAAATTTCAGTTTCAGTTCACTTTAAGTTCCACTTCAGTTTGAGTGTTTAGTGAGACAGACCAGTGAGCTAGGAGACAACCTTTGACTCCTTATATGTCTTCTGTTCTAGGCTTGTTTTTGCTTAGCCATGGCCATGGTAAGTTTCCAGAAATCAAATACTTGTAACAGTATTTTGGTGGGTTTCACTTTCTATGAGCCCAGTATTCATGAAGTAGCACATTCATAAAATGTTATAATGCATTCATAAAGCCTTATAACTAATGTGTACATAAAATGAAATAAACAAATAATTACTCATGGAAATCAATAAGGCACCATTACTGACAGTGAGTAAAGTGGTTTCAAAGAAGCTTTATAATGCTTTGTGCCACTTCAATATGTTAACATTATAATGCCTTATGAGTACAGTCATGACAATGTATAAATGTTATGAATACTGATGTCATTAGGTCTAAGGATTTAATTAATTATAACCTTCTATAAATGTATTTATAGCCTAATTCTTTATGAATACTGGGTTACTGAAAATATGCTTTATGTTTAGAATGGATTTTAAGTTTTAAAAGAACCTTAATGAAAGCAATACAACAATGAGTCTGTTTACACGAATAGCATTTACATCATTAGCAGTAAACCAACTATAGATCTTATTCTGAACATGGCCATATTGTAATTGTGATGAAATATGAATGACCTTGTAAACACAGCCACTGTTTGTGTCTGTAAAGGTGATGATAATGAACTGAGGCCTTAATATTTCTATTTCAGGATATCCACAACCTCAACTCTCAGTATCATCTTCGGTTACTTTTCCAACAAACACAGTACAGCTTACCTGTACAACTCCTGTGCTTGACAAGTGTTATTTCACTATAGTGGGACGTAGAGAACGCACACATCCTACGTCATCGTGCCAGCTGTCTCTCACATGGGAACACATTAAAGCATGGGGAGATGTAAACCCACCTTCTGAGCTTCATGTATATTGTTTCTACACTGTGAAAAATAACATTCCCTCTGCTCACTCTTCCTCTCTTGTAGTACTTATGTTGGGTAAGTATAGAGGAGCAAGAGATTTCCTGTTCCAAATAAATTATCTGTCTGCTAGTTTATGTCTTTATTCCTGTGTTGACTCTCATGGTAGATAACTTGCAGCAACCCGCTGTAAACGTGGTCCATCACCCAGCTTATGTGCTGTTCTTCATCAGTTGTGAAATACCCAACCGACCTGGAATGCCTCTGGCTGTCAGCTGTATATTGGACATGAAGAGAAATTTTACCTGAAGGCACCAACAGTAAAAAGATCATCAGGAGGGCTTTACTGTCATTTTACTGTAGAGGAAAATTATTTACATCGACGCCTGCAGTCAGTGAGGAGCAGAGGAGTGAGCTGTGATTATACAGTGAACACAGAACCTCCAGCTCTCTCTCCACGCAGTGACTCTCATACCATTGAAGGTACTGAGTAATACGCAAAATACGCAAATTAGTTCATTTTTAAAAGCAAAAATGATTTATTTCTGAAATGTTAGTTTGTGTAGAGATTATCATAACAGATGTATTGTGACTTACAAATTATTTCTTGATTCCAGCCCCTGAATTACTCTCCTTTAACACCCCCTAAATAAATAAATAAATAAATAAATAAATAAATAAATAAATCTTACGTTCAACACATCTTGTTAGATCCAAGACTCAAATTATAGTTGTCTTAAAAATATTACCACAAAGATGCTCAAAGTATCTCAATATTATAGAATTGATCAATTAAATGTAACAGAGCAGATTGTGAATACAATTACGTAGTAATAATATACAAAGATTGTGATACCAGCTACTGACCATCCATAATCCTATATCAAAAATAGGTGTCATGTGTTAATGTCACCAGAAGGGACCCAAACACCGGCTACCCTGGGGAGCACACCATACCCCCAATGAAGTCATGAGGCCAGAGATGAGTGCAATGCAGGATATAAATGCAGTATATGTGTCCTCAGCTCTGTCTTGGAGTACTGTCAGACAAAAACTTAAAAGCTTATCCATCACCTGGGTGGCCTAATTGCGATTGCCCCTCCCCTGTTACACTCCTTTGTTTAATAAAGCATAAAGAGCAATGTTGTCTGCCTTCTTGGCGCATCGCTTGAAGCCTTCCTCTGTCATGGTTCTGCTTCCTGATACCTTGGCCCCCCGCTGGACTAACACTGCACTGCAGCCTCTATGTTTGTTTTGGTCTCACATGTGCTTCTGTTCTGTTCCCTTGCCCTGCCCCTTTCTCCTCCCCTGCTCCACACCTGTCTTTAATGATCTTGTTCCCAGTAATGATTGTCAGCTGCTCCCTGTTTGCCCTAATGTTCCTGCTCCCTATATAAACCCCAGTTTTTTCTCTGTCCCTTGTCTGATCATCTGACCTCGTTCCTTGTCTATTGTAAGTCTGTTTCAAGTCTGCTCACCAACCTGTGAGTTCTGTTTCCGTGTGTTTTACCGACTCCCGTCTCTCGTGTCTGCCCCTTGGAATTCGTTCGAGTTTTCTGTTTCTCCCTGAGCCTTTTGAGAAGTTTAAATACCTGTCTTGCATCTTTTGGATATTTTTTGAGTTTCCTCTGTTTTCCCTCAACCTCTTCCCTTTTTGATACCTGCCTTTTGAAACCATTGTTGGATTACTTGTGTATTTTTGTTATAACCTAGATCTCCTGAGCTTTTCCCCACTGCGTACTGCTTTGTTAAGTTCCCTGCTCTTATTAAATCGTGTTGATCTGCTTTTGGGTTTCTGTCTGAGTTTTACCGTACGTAACAGTATGATCAGACCAGCAATAAACCCAGCGGATCTTGAGCAGTTTTCGGTGATGTATCGGGAGACCCAGTCTTATATTGAGCGGTCAGACGTTATGCTCCCCGACATCAAACGGCCCTACCAAGTAACGAAGACCGCTGACGATGTGGCAACCGCCAAGCGGCATCATTGCCTACACCCGAGATGAAACGGGTGTTCAATCGCTCCAAACACGGCACGAGGCTGCTAGGAATTGCTCCATCTACGCCAGGGTCCCCGATCTGCTTCTGACTTCGCCATAGACTTCCAGACCCTGGCTATCTCATCTGGCTGGGGTGAGAAGGAATTATTCGACACCTTCCTAAACGGTCTCTCTGAAGAATTGAAAGATGAGTTAATATCCCATGATCTGCCTGAGACCTGCGAGGGGTTGGTCAATCTGGCCATCCGTGTCGACACTAGGTTGCAGCAACGCCAACGCTTTAGTGCATCCGAGCTGTGGGTGGAGGAATTCCCGCCTCGCTACCTCTTCTTCGTCATCTCCCGCCATGGCAACCCCAGAGTCCATGCAGGTGGACCGACTCGTCTGAGTGTGGAGGAGAGACGGCGAGATTACAAGCTAGACCTCCAACCGCTTCTGTTTTTTCAGTTCCTCCGTTTTTTCAGAGCGTGGAGTTGATTTCTCCAGCGCCTTCCGTTACCTCCATGTCAGCTTCAGAACCTAGTCCCGGACCACAGAGCCCCTGGACGCCGAGTCCCGACCACAGAGCCCCTGGACGCCGAGTCTCGACCAGCGAGTCCCCGGGCGCAGAGTCCCCTACCAGCAAGTTCCAGGGCGCCGAGTCCTCGACCAGCGAGTTCCCGGGCGCCGAGTCCCGACCAGCGAAGTTCCGGGCGCCGAGTCCCCGACCAGCGAAGTTCCGGGCGCCGAGTCCCGACCAGCGAAGTTCCCGGGCGCCGAGTCCCGACCAGCGAAGTTCCGGGCGCCGAGTCCCCGACCAGCGAAGTTCCCGGCGCCGAAGTCCCGACCAGCGAAGTCCCGGGCGCCGAAGTCCCGACCAGCGAGTCCCGGGCGCCGAAGTCCCGACCAGCGAGTCCCGGGCGCCGAGTCCCCGACCAGCGAGTTCCCGGGCGCCGAGTCCCCGACCATCGAAGTTCCCGGTCGCTCAGTCCACGACCTGCGAAGTTCTCGACCAGCGAGTCCCCGGGCGCCGAGTCCCGACCATCGAAGTTCCTGGTCGCTCAGTCCACGACCTGCGAAGTTCCCGATCAGCGAGCCCCGGAGCGCCGAGACCCCGACCAGCGAGTTCCTGGTCGCTTGTTCCCGATCAGTGAGCCCTGGAGCGCGACTCTCGACCAGCGAAGTTCCTGGTCGCTCAGTCCACGACCAGAGGGTTCCGGAGCGCAGAGTCCCCGGGCGCCGAGTCCCCTACCAGCAAGTTCCTGGGCCTCGAGCCTTCCGTCCAGTGATTCCCCGTCCAGTGAGTTCCCATCCAGTGAGCCCCAGTCCGGCGAGTTCCAGTCCGGCGAGTTCCAGTCCGGCGATTCCCCGGCCAGCGATTCCCCGGCCAGCGATTCCCCGTCCAGTGATCCCCCGTCCAGTGATCCCCCGTCCAGTAATTCCACGTCCAGTGAATTCCCGTCCAGTGAGCCCCAGTCCGGCGAGTTCCAGTCCGGCGAGTTCCAGTCCGGCGATTCCCCGTCCAGTGAATCCCTGTCCAGTGAGTTCCCACCCAGTGAGCCCCAGTACGGCGAGTCCCAGTCCGGCGCGTGCCTTCCAGTGTCTCCGGCCCGCGCGCGCCCTCCAGTGTCTCCTGCCTGCGGCCGCCACCCAGAGTCTCCTGCCTGCGGCCGCCACCCAGAGTCTCCTGCCTGCGGCCGCCACCCAGAGTCTCCTGCCTGCGGCCGCCACCCAGAGTCTCCTGCCTGCGGCCGCCACCCAGAGTCTCCGGCCCGCGGCCGCCGTGGGCATCCTCCAGAGTCTCCGTCCCGTGGGCATCCTCCAGAGTCTCCGTCCCGTGGGCATCCTCCAGAGTCTCCGACCCGTGGGCACCCTTCTGAGCCTCGGGAGGCCGAACCCCTGATCCGGGAGCCTTGGGATGTGGAATCCCCAGCCAAGAAGACGGAGGATTTTCAGAATCCAGTGGGCTCAAGACCGGTGGAGGATACTGTTCTTGATACGATTCTGTTTCTTGCATTAGAACAACCCCTTGGCCAGCATCTGCTCCTACCCTGCCCCCCATTAGTAGTGGACCCCGGGGGTCCTCCGGGGACAAGGCCATGGTTTCAGACCACTTGGAGATTTAGTTCTCCCCTGTCCATCTGTTTTTGGTGTCTTTCTTGGGGACCTCAGGGGCTGTCCCTTGGGCGGGGGTTGGGTTCTGTCACCACTCTGTCTCGTCTGTTTTTGTCTCCTCTCGTGTCCATCATTCCGGATCAGTGTATCAGTGAATCTGAACTCTTCTCAGCTACCAGCAAGCACCCAGATCATGACTCCCATGCCTGTTTTCTCTGTCTCAGCCCAGTCTGTTCCCTGTTTCCCTGTCTTGTCTCCCGCCTTGTCTCTGCTGTGTTCTCTGTCTCCTGTAGGATTGCCTGCCTGTTCCCGAGCCTGTCTGCCTGTGACCTGTTCCCTGCACCGGTTTCCAGCCCGTTCCTTGCCTCCCCACCTCATTCCCTGTCAGTTTATGTTTGTCTTGGTCTCCGGAAAGATCGTCCGCCTGTTGCCGAACCTGGACTGCCACTGAGCTACGGTCCTGCTCCTCCGCACCTGGTACGACCTTTTTGCCTGCCTACGACTCCACGCTCTGCTCGCCCGCCCTGGACTCCAACCCGTGCTTCAGTTCCGACCAACGCTCTGCACTCCTGCCTCGCTTCCCGACTCCGCCTGCCAGCAACTCTCACCTGCTCTTCTGTCACGGTTCCCGACTCCCCACCAGCTCGCCTCAGTTAAAAGGACGCCATGAGGCGTCCGTTAGAGGGGGAGTACTGTCATGGTTCTGCTTCCTGATACCTTGGCCCCCCGCTGGACTAACACTGCACTGCAGCCTCTATGTTTGTTTTGGTCTCACATGTGCTTCTGTTCTGTTCCCTTGCCCTGCCCCTTTCTCCTCCCCTGCTCCACACCTGTCTTTAATGATCTTGTTCCCAGTAATGATTGTCAGCTGCTCCCTGTTTGCCCTAATGTTCCTGCTCCCTATATAAACCCCAGTTTTCTCTGTCCCTTGTCTGATCATCTGACCTCGCTCCTTGTCTATTGTAAGTCTGTTTCAAGTCTGCTCACCAACCTGTGAGTTCTGTTTCCGTGTGTTTTACCGACTCCGCCTCTCGTGGTCTGCCCCTTGGAATTCGCGTTCGAGTTTTCTGTTTCTCCCTGAGCCTTTTGAGAAGTTTAATTACCTGTCTTGCATCTTTTGGATATTTTTTGAGTTTCCTCTGTTTTCCTCAACCTCTTCCCTTTTTGATACCTGCCTTTGAAACCATTGTTGGATTACTTGTGTATTTTTGTTATAACCTAGATCTCCTGAGCTTTTCCCCACTGCGCACTGCTTTGTTAAGTTCCCTGCTCTTATTAAATCGTGTTGATCTGCTTTTGGGTTTCTGTCTGAGTTTTACCGCACGTAACATTCCTCAAAGGAAAAGCATAGCCCCAAAAATATTTTGGGTTCCATCTCTGTCATGCAGTGGCGGTGCGTGGCCAATTTTACAGGAGGCCAGAGAGATCCCAAGCTACTGAATGACGTCACACTCATATATGTCAGTAATGAATTTAAATACAAATTAGCAGGGGCGCACTGCGTGTCCGCAGTCTATGGGTTCAACTTGTCTATGATTGATGACGGTGAAGGATACTCTGTTAATGCGAATAAACTAGGATAGAGCTGAGCACTGAATAAATTGCTCTTAAGTGGAATCAACTGCTACAAGTGGAGTCATAAGCTTTCCTTTCAAAGGATGCTTTAGTACCTGAAAGAAAGCACTGAAATATCTTTCCTAAGAACGTATAGATCTAGAATGTACAGATTTGTATAAGAACTTAGCATCGTCCATATGCACATTCATAATAGTGCTGACATTAACGTCAAACTAACGTTTTCTGTCCATTTCCACAGCTATAATCTCGCCTACATCAAATAAGGCCACAGATACTACAACTATGCAACACGGTGAGGTCACAGTCACATCACACGTTAGCATCTACCACACAAAATTGTGTGATGTAGAAATGAATACCATATTCATTTTTGAAATAGCTATTATATAGCTAATAGGATTGAAAATATTTTAATGACATGAAAAGAAGAGTTTGGTTCCAAAAATGGATAATGAACAATAATGAATGACTGCGCGTATATTGGTTAATACTGTACGCTCGAGGTGGTGATAAGGCTCAAACGCGGAGCGGACACCTCAATAAGTGCAATATTAACTGATATATGCATTTCATGTTGGGGCACAAGGAATTTTAATTTCCTATGTGCCCCATCACTTAATGTTAGCTGCCGTTTTGCTATCTGGTCTACGTTGTACCAAATTCTCATACCTAGTCCTTGTCAAACAATAGGACAATTAATTGATTCACACAGTATTTCTCCTTTAATGAAGTTTGAGTTTATGCTTGTGTCAGGCATGATTGTAATGCCATCCTACATTTACTGTGAATTCTAATTGTGTTCAATTGCAATTGATATTGTGAATTACAATAGTATCAGGATATCAGACTTTGACCAGGACTGCTAAATCAGAAGCTGGTAAGTCATATGTGTAAATGCTGTGAGAATTGTTATAATGTTATCAAAGAAAAAATACTTTGATTGCATATTGATTCACAAACAGTACATGTTGAGCAGTTGTTAGCTGCTGGACTTTAATTCAAATTAGTCGAGAGGTCTTCTAGAAGGTAATTTCAGGAATCTGGTGATGGCATTACCGTTAATACAAAATTATCATGAAGGTATGGATGCTAACATCTAGTTTCTTCTCATAAAACATGAAATATACTAGATTCTTTAAAATATCCATCTTCATGATTGGTCACCTGGTATGATTCCTGCAGTAACATGAGAGAATGAAAAGGCAGCCAACAAGTGTTGGCCTACCCTTTGCTAAAGTGAAAGGAAGCACTTAAATATGTAACTTACAGAATCTGACAAACTTTTGACACTAATATTTCCAGGTCATTTCACTTTGAACCTACTACCTTCACACAGCTTGCTGACATGAATGTTTTCTGTCCTTTCCACAGCTATTATCTCTCACCTTACATCACAGAGGCCGAAAGATACTACAGATAGTCAACAAAGTCAGGTCACAGTAACAGGTACAGTGTATAAATTTAAGACATGAAGCTAAACAATTGTCTTGATGTGTGTTCACTGAATATAATCTACAATATTAAGACATTAAATTGGATTATTTTTTGCTTACCCCAATCAACAGTATTTGACAATAAGACAAACCACTCAATAACACATTTTCTGGAAACAACAGCATCACCACCAACAGCATGTATTTTAAATAGCATTTAAGCAGTGATTATTAGTTATAGAATTCACAAAAGGAAATGTTTGTCATTTGATAAAATATGAATAAAATAAGGAATGATGGCATGCATTTAATTTTGCATCAGAGTTGTACTGACATTGTGAATTTAAATGTATTGTATCAGCTTACCAGACCTTGACCAGCATTGCTCCATCAGAAGCTGGTAAGTTGTTATGTGTAACAGCTGGGAGAATCCCACACCAAATGTTAGAAATCAGAGACACCATGTTTCTCAACACATTATTTCATGTTTTATGCTCAGGAAGATGGTTATGATGAACAACAAAGCTGTCATTAAGGTATTCAAACTTGAGGAATTTGATTCATGAAACATACATACACACATTTTAGATAAAAATAATATAGACCATTCACCTTCTTTATTGGAATCTTCATAACCACCTTCACTGTGAAATTCTCACCTGTAATTCTTACCAAATGAGTGAGTGACCTGGTGTTAATAAGTGCCCAACATGCATGGAAACTCCTTCAGGTCTTTTGCATATGTAGCAGATCGGTAAGAGGCCAAAAGCCAATCACTGTAGCCTGACTATGCCACCCTGGGGCCTAATGCCTCAGGGATATCTTTAGGAGATAAGCACAGTTGAGGCATGTTCCATAAAACAAATGTTTACTGATCAAAAAGGATGAAGGGGAGATAAATCTAGCGGCAGAAACTTGCTATAGCATATATGAAAGGGACAACAATTAACAATAGCACTGTACCAGCTCTAGGAGCACAGCAGGTAAGCTTGCCTGAGGGAGGCAGGAAGTGTGCTTCAAAGGCCACTCCTATACACAAGTATGCAAGCACTATGAAAGTGTAAGCCACCGCAAGCAATACTCAGAGCAACACTAAACGTGCAGTTCCCACTCACCAACACCAGATGACTGCAGATAACAACTAATGTTAACAACTGTTTAACCCGGAAATTGATAATAAGGCCTGGAAGTTTAAATATTACATTTGTTTAATATGATTAAATAAGTATATCAATAAAATGTTAATAAATTAGCTCATCTGTGTTCAATGTAGGAATATGAAATGCTCAAAATACTCATCAAATATGAAATAAATAATAAATATTAAATATGCAAATTGTGGCCTGTTAAATGATAAATGGCCAAAAACCAAAAGAGACAGTGGCCTAGTGTCCAATCACACCCCATTTACATGTCCTATTAGAACGCACATTAGTTCAACAATTGAGTAATTATACCTTCAACAACAGCTAAAAGAGAGCAGAGGGCTGCTTTGTACCGAAGGAAGCAAACTCTACCGAGATCAGTCAGTTCCATACTAGCTGAAAGACTGACAAACTACATGGTGAGAAACAGATACATCAACACCTCAGTTTCAAAAGGTGGAATAATCAGCTTCACTGGGTGTTTGGAACACATGGGGTTCTTAGCCAGATGATTCGGGGGCCAAGAGAAGAAGCAAAAGGCAACTTGACAGTTGTCTGGATTTGGCAAACACACATGGGTCAGTTCCCCACAGCCTCATCAGCACTTGAGAGTTGGCTCACTACCACATCCCGCCCACATCAGGGAATGATCACCAGCTACTTCTCAAGATACTCAAGATACGGTTCACAGCTGCCCACTTTACAACCCAGTGGCAGAAGCTGGAAAAGGGAATCTTGACTGGTTGCACCATCTCACCTCTCCTCTCTCATCATCTTGTTTATCATGGGAATGAACTTGCTCATAACAGTGACAGGGAAGGCATGGAGTCTGGCATTTGTCAACCTCCAATCAGAGGGTTTATGGATGACCTCAACCCAACAATCCACTCCCATGTGCAGGCAAGATGGATCATCAAGCTAAGGAAGTCAAGACACTTGGTGATCAGAAGTCGCAGAGTAACCATGTCATGTCCGTCTGTCAGTGTCACCCGTTCTCTCCCTGATCACTTGCCCCTCCCACTCACTCACTCACGCTAATCTGGTTCAATCATCACTCTCACCTGTTCCTTGTTAACCGTTGTCTGTCTTGTATTTAAACCCCTGTCTTCCAGTGTTTCCTGTCAGACCGTCCGCGAACCTACTGCTACTCACGCAAGGCAAGCATTTAAAGACCCTGCTCCTGTTTCCGATTCCCGTTTCTCGTATATCCTGTGTCTCTGTCGCCTGTCTGTTCCCGTATTCCTGTCCTATTTCCCTGCCTGCCCCGTCCTTTGTTTCCTGTTACCAGCCTGACTGCTTCCCGTTGACGACCCCGGACCGATTGACTACCGTGCTGTTCTCCTGCCCCTGGTAACGACATCCACCTGTCTCTGGTAAACGTTCTTCTGTTCCGGCTTTTGACCTCCGCCTGTCCCGACTCATGCTCTGATCTCCTGCCCCGGCTCCAGACCCGCTGCCTGCCCACGACCTACGCTCTGCTCTCCAGCCCCGACTCCCGACCTGCTGCCTACCCACGACGCTCTGCTCCCCAGTCCTGGTTAAGCAACTCGCCACCCGAAGAGCATCCACACACTCCCTTTCCCCGTTTCCCTTAATAAACTGTGTTTTACGTGACGCATTTGGGTCCGACTCGCTCTGTTCCATGACAGAACGGTCTGACCAGAAATGGACCCAGCGCACATGTCCGCCCCCACCGACTTGGACATGACGGAACCTCCCACTGCCATGCGGCGGTTGGAGTATACGGAGGGGGAGATAAATCGCCTGACCGTGGACATCGCCTCCATCGTTCAAATGGGGCACCAGCAGTAGCGGCTGTTCCAACAACAACAGCAGCAGCTCCAGCAGCAACAGGAGCAGCTGACGGTGCTCACGCAACTCTCGACCCGGATGATGTCACCGGCCACACACCCTTCTGTCAGCTCGCCAGCCCCGACACTGGAACTCGCCGCAGCCAGTCGGGACAAGCTCAGCTGTGGGGAATGGCAGAATTTGAACAACACTCGCCTGCGTGTGCTACTTTTAGTCAGTTCGCTGATGAACTTTTAAAAGTGCTTGCCGAGGCTTCCACGATCTTATGAGCATTTGGCAGGAGGACGGACGATTGCGGACTATTCGGTTGACTTCGAACCCTGGCCAGCCATAGCAGCTGGAATATGGAAGCTCTAGTTGATGCGCACCTCCATATCCTGGCGGATTACATAAAGGATGAACTGGTTTCCCATGCTCTGCCTCCGACCCTTGACGAGGCTATTGCCTTGACAGCCCGAATTGATTGAAGAGTCCAAGCGCGTCGACGAGAGAGAGGGCGGTCAACCCAGTCATCCACCAGCCTTTTCCGGGAGTCCTGCCGCCTCACCACTGCTCGCATCCACGCCCTCCAGCGGGCGCGTTCTTGACCCCAGCAGAATGCCAACGCCGGTTCGTCGCCAACCTCTGCCTGTACTGTGGAGGAGAGGGACATCGACGTGCCCACTCAAAAGATCGAGCTCACTGGTTGCAGGAGGGTGCTATCTGAGTTCGACGAACATCCAGACTTCCAAGGAAAGGAGACCCCTGCTCCAGGTCGTACTTCACCTTCGCAACACTTTACACACCAAGTCCGCCCTCATAGATTCTGGTGCGGAAGCCAATATTTTGGACGCCGGCCTTGCTCAACAGCTGGGTCCGCAGGACCATCCTTTGCCTGTCCCGGTTTCTGCCCGAGCCCTGGACAGACACCTGTTGGGAACTGTAACCCGAATTACAGAACCAATAAAGATGAGCTGCTCCGGTAACCACCAGGAATCCATCCGTTTCCACTTGCTCTGCTTGCCGGGTCAACCCCTCATTCTGGGCTACCATTGGTTACGCCAGCACAACCCACAGCTGGACTGGCGAACTGGGGTGGTCCGGCCTGTTTGCTGCGACATCTCCTGCTCGCCCCAAACCCACAAGCTCCGCTCCTGATCTGTCTGGGGTGCCTGAGTGTTATCACCATCTAAGAGAAGTCTTTAGCAAGACCAAAGCCACCTCACTGCCACCGCACCGACCTTATGATTGCGCCTACTACTGGCACTGCCTACTGGCATTGCTCCTCCTCGGGTCGCTCTACTTACTCTCCGCTCCTGAGAGACAAGCCATGGAGGAATACATTTCGGATGCGTTGGCGGCGGGCATTATTCGACCATCCTCTTCTCCTGCTGGGGCCGGCTTCTTCTTCATGGGCAAGAACGGCTCATTACGCCCGTGCATTGACTACCGAGGTCTGAATGATATCACGGTGAAGAATCGGTACCCTCTGCCACTGATTGCCTCGGCTTTCAAGCTGCTCCAGGGGGCCACGGTCTTCATGAAACTCGATCTCCGCAACGCCTACCATCTGGTGCGGATCCGGGAGGGCGATGAGTGGAAGACAGCTCAACACTCCTACGGGACATTACAAATATTTGGTAATGCCATTCGGATTAACTAATGTCCCAGGGTTTTCCATGCTCGTTAATGACGTGCGCGCGATGTCCTGAATCGCTTTGTGTTCGTCTACCTTGATGACATCCTCATCTTCTCCCGAACTCTGACCAAGCACATGCAGCACGTCCAACAGTACTTCGTCGCCTCCTGGAGAACTCACTCTATATCAAAGTGGAGAAGTGTGAGTTTCATACAAAGACCGTGTCCTTCCTGGGGTGCATCGTGACAGAGGGGAGTGTCCAGATGGATCCAGCCAAGGTGGCGGCAGTCACGTCCTGGCCCGTTCCCGAAAATAGAAGGAAGTTGCAACAGTTACTGGGCTTTGCCAATTTTTATCGACGCTTTATCAGAAACTATAGCTCCATCATTGCTCCCCTGACAGTAGTAAACAAATGTTCCAGTTGTCTCCGGCAGCCAACGACGCCTTCGCTGCTCTCAAGGCTCGCTTCACTTCGGCCCCAGTCCTCCAGATGCCTGACATTGAGCGCCAGTTAGTCGTAGAAGTCGACGCTTCGGATGTGGGAGTGGGCACTGTCTTGTCTCAGCGATCCAGCAAAGACAACAAACTCCATCCCTGCGCGTTCTTTTCAAGACGACTTTCACCAGCTGAGCAGAATTATGATATCGGGAACTGGGAGTTGTTAGCAGTTAAACTGGCATTAGAGGAGTGGCGTCATTGGCTGGAGGGGCCGCTGTTCCATTCCTGGTGTGGATGGACCACAAAAATTTAGAATACATCAGGTCAGCTAAACGCCTGAACCCGCGACAATCCAGGTGGGCTCTGTTCTTTGCCAGGTTCAATTTTACCCTCTCCTACCGGCCAGGTTCCCGCAATGTAAAGCCTGATGCCCTGTTGCGTCAGTTCGAAAAAGAGGATGCCACACAGGAGACCGTCTCCATTCTACCAGCTTCCCAGGTTGTTGCAGCTCTTACCTGGGATGTTGAGGACCTCGTTTTAAAGGCCCTGCAGGATCAGCCCGGTCCCAGCACCTGCCCTGCGGGTCGTCTGTTCGTCCCGGACCAGCTGCGTTCCCAGGTTCTCCAGTGGGGGCATGATCCTCACGTGGCCTGTTACCCAGGAGCTTCTCGCACCTGCAGGTTGCTCTCCCAATGTTTCTGGTGGCCATCCATGGCGAGGGACATTCGGGAGTACTGCCAGGCTTGCCCCACGTGCTGTCAACACAAGTCTTCCAACCAGCCACCGGCTGGCCTCCTCCAACCTCTGCCGCTGCCAACGCGCCCTTGGTCTCACATAGCCCTGGATTTTCTTACCTTCCTGCATCAGAGGGGAACACGCTCATTCTCACCATAGTTGATCGTTTTAGTAAAATGGCCCACTTCGTCCCACTCCTGAAACTCCCGTCTGCCAGAGACACTGCCCAGGTGATCCAGCTCCACGTTTTCCGGCTTCATGGCATCCTGAAAGACATAGTCTCGGATCGCGGTCCACAATTCACCTCCCAGTTTTGGAAAGAGTTTTGCCGTCTTCTGGGAGTGGCGGTGAGCCTGACTTCCGGTTTCCACCCCCAATCCAACAGCCAGACGGAGCAAATTAATCAAGAATTGGAAAAGGTGCTCCGTTGCATGGCATCCTGCAACCCAACCTCCTAGTCCCAGCAACTGGTGTGGGTCGAACACGCCCACAATTCCCTCGTCTGCTCTGCCACCGGGATGTCCCCATTTCAGTGCGTCTATGGTTATCAGCCACCTTTATTTCCCAGCCAGGAGAGTGAAGCGACATGCCCATCCGCGTTGGCCTCCGCACGTCGTTGCCCCCACACGTGGGCCAGAGCGCGGATCACCCTCCTGCAATCAGTGTCCAGGTATTCTGTAGGGGCCAACCGTCAGTGGAGACCTGCTCCGGTTTACCGGGTGGGTCAGAAGGTGTGGCTCTCTGCCAAGGATCTACCTCTCCATGTGGAATCTCGGAAGCTGGCGCTTCGCTTCATCGGCCTCTTCACCATCAAGCGAGTGATCAGTCCAACATGTTTATTTTAATGAATATAAAAGGATTTCAAACTGTGTGCAATGCAAACAACATTCTGCAATATCTCCCTTGAGTCACATGGTGTAAACCGCAGGTACATGTGTCTAACTTCACTTTCTGAGTTCTTTTGTCCCTCCTGTTTGAACCAGCAGATCGCATCGGTCTGATGGTCTCGATCAATCTTGAATGTGCCTATAGTAGATGAATTCTTTAACCCCCCATTTAGGTATAAGGTCTCACTCAACATCTGTAAAGCTCAGAGATACAGCAAGAGCTTAACACACACACAGGTTAGTTGGTGATGATTTGATTTATGATTTATATATAAATAATAAAGTGAAGGCAATGTCTAACTGTAACAGTGATCAAAAACATTTTTGTGATGTCAAAAAAGGTAATTGCACAATGTTTGTATTAATACAAACAAACAAATAGTGATGTTTACCCTCTATCTCCCTCTCTCCCTTTGTTTACTCTTACTTTTCCCAGTCTTATGAACTTAAATTATTTTTGACATTTGTGCATATTTTTTCCAGGGTTATCACCAGGAATGTTGTCCTTGTGTTGTGATATCTTGGTTCTGCATTGTCCTGACTGTCATGTTAGCACTCTGTCTAAACTGGACATATCGTATGTAATAATCATGACATCATTCATATAATTATTTTAGGGCAAATGTGTCTGACATAATGAAACTCTGAAGGTTTCATAGACTGTTGTTTTGTTGTTGTCATTCTGAAACACCTATCACTGTATGTGTAAAGATCTGGAAACGTTCCATTTGAGAATGTTTCCAATCATAGCATCCAATTGGGCTGGATGTCCCATGGTTATAATGGGAAACACTTCCATAGGTGATTGAGAATGACCAAGTCAAGATCCTGTGGGATAACCAGAGTGCTAACCAAACAAGAGAAATATAATCACAACAAGTTAAATGCTAGATGTTATTTTGTAGCAATTTCTACAGACCTCCTAGCAATGCACTGTGGACCTCTGGGGTCCCCGGACCCCAGTTTGAGAATCAATGATTTAATCAAACTTTTGCCATGGTCAACTATTTCTTGATTACTCAGTTTTACCAGCGATGGCAATAAATGTGGAGGGAACTGTATCACTACCATTGCCACTACTGATTATCATACTGCAGTGAAATCTCCTGTAGGACACATACAGATCAACTTGGCCAACTATAAGTTAGCAAACTTTTAACTCTGTCAAATTATAAGTGTTTGCAATTTTGTTATGTATGTCATTAAAGAGTTAGCTTGGTAGTTTTACATTGAAAACATAATTCTGTACATCTATAATGGACATATATTGCTTTCTCTTTCAGGAAGACTTAATCCTAAAGATAAACATAAAAGGTAAGTCTATTTGTGTTGAATTCTTTCAAAACACCCAAAGGAAAGGATAGGCTATTATGTTCAACTCTTTCAAAAGACAGCTTTGTTGATTTAAAGAATCACTGATTTACTGTGCATCTCACAAACAGTTTAAAAGATACTCCAGGCAGGACCAGAAACAGTAAGACCCTAAAATCACATCCATCTTTTTGTGTTTGCACTATGAGGAACTTGCTAATTAACAGAACCCTATTTTGTTATTCAGCTTCAGATAATCCCTTGGACATTATGCAGCCACATAACACAGTAAGTACAATGTGTGTATTCTCTTTGCTTACTCTGCATCAGTGCAAGACAGTGACACTTCAGACTGTACTTTCACCCTTCAGGCATTTAATGTCACTATTGGGATCTGTACCACCTCAATACCCCTGACCACAGCACCAGGTAAAACAGTATTATTGTGTTAAAGGAGAAATCCCCTGTTGCTATCACCAAGTGCTGTAGGAAAAAGAATGAGAAACGTTTTTACAATCTAGACCGAATAGTGAATTGGCAGCTAACATTAACTGAATGGATTTGTCCCATATTAGAGTGAAAAGGGATGGGTTCTGGATTGAAATCATACGGAACACCCTTTGTTCTGTATTTCTGAGGATCAGAGAAACATTAGCAAATAAGACAATAAAGATTAGGCTATGTGATTTTGTATATACTGAAGCCCTGAAGGTGAAAATTTTTGGTGGGGCATCAAGAAAATGTGTGCACAATTTCATAAAATAATTCATAAAAATTCATAAAAATTTAAAACTAAAATCATGCTCAATGTAAAAAAAATCATGTTCTCGATTTACTAAATCATGCTCTCAACTTAATAAATCTGTTATCCCTCAGAGTTATCTGTCACATGAAGGACTTCTCACATTGAATGTTGCAAGTGCACAAACTCACATTGAATGTTGCAAGCGAGACAGCGGGCATAGCAAGAGAGAATGTTAGGGAAAGCATTGTTCTATTTTACAGACCTACTTATGTATTTTCTGGCTGGGCAGGCTTTAGCCAACAACTCTGTCTTCTGTCTTTGTCACTAGACATCTGTAACTAGTTCAAAGTGTCCTGCACCACTGTGAGGGTGCAAAAAAAGCATTTCATAGCGCTGCGCCTGTGTGTGCGTACTGCACACGTGACTACTGAACTTCACTGAATAGAGAGTAAATCACAATTGCCCTAATCCTAAGTGTAAAGCAATAGGCTACTAACAATCCCTTGTTGCTTGGTAAATTACACGTCACAAAGGCTATGCCACATTCAGTTTGTCCTAAATGCATTGATGGACATTGCCAGCATCTCTGTTATTAATGGTCACTAAACATGCAGGATAATAATTCCAACTTCTTGACTTAGGCCATGTAGGGGTGCTAATAAAAATATATAGACAGAACAATGTAGGTCTATCCTGGAGAGTTAGGAGAGGAAAAGGAGGGCAGGTAGAGAAAATGAGTCAGATAGACCTTGATGATTGCTGGAACTAATAAGATGTAGCCTTAAGTAGGCTCCTGTAATGTAGGGTACCAATTTCTACTTTATCAACGACAAAGCATCTTGTAGGTCTTGTCAAAATTGTTGGGTAAATGGATACAGGTATATAGATACAAGTAGCCTATGACCATTTTTTTGTATTTGTATTTGTATCCATATTAAATATACTGACTACTGTTTTATAATGGGTATACGCCTCTTTTATAATGTTTTATAATGGGTATACACTGTATTGTCTATTTCTTCTGTATTAACCATTCCTTATTTTGATTTCTCAAAATTGGCAAACCTACTGAATGGGGCACAGAAACTAACTTTCAGTTTCATTTTCCTATGCCCCATTTAGTTAACATTAGTAGCCAGTTTGCTATTTGGTCAATTTTTAAAATTCTTTTTCCTACAAATAGCACTTAGTGCTCCCAAACAGCAGGGCTATTGGTTGATTCACACTGGATATCTCCTTTATGTAAAATGATGCTAGGCAAGAATTTTAGGAAATTGTTATCTTTATAGTCACATTTGACTATGTTCATTTTCCAGATGTTGATCAACCAGACACCCTCTCTGAACAGGATGTGAGTGTACAGCACATAATAGTAACACTATAGTATTTGATATAGGTGTATCTATTTGCCTCACACACCTTTGGCCTTCTTGTTCTGTTAGGCAAACCAATGTCATTTCTACTGCTCTATATCTGACACCCAAAGTGACTCCAACCAGAGGGACCAGACCTGCAGCTTGGTGCAGTACAGGACTCCTGTTACACAGCAGGACATGACCTATAGCCTGCTGCAGATGCACTGATGCAACATCTATCACATATATTAGGCCAAAAAGAATATCAGTTGACAGTTGAAAGTAATAATTTGCCAACATGTAGAAAAGATAAACCGTGCAATGACTACATGGCCTATAGGTCCAGTTATGTTCCAATGGCTTTTAGTTTGAATTTAAAAATGTCAGTGGACAGAGTCTTGCTCTCATGTTTATTTGCGCCTTTTTCTTCTTAGTTTGTCCTATTGTTGACAAGACCTCCAGCATGTTCAAGTGATATTTCAGTAGTCTGAATGTTTAGCCTACACCTGTTAAAACACAATGTAAAGCACACATTCTGGCAGATAATAAAGTAGTTGCTTTGATATAGTTTACCTTATCCATTACCAGCATCCAAAATTCAGTTTTGGTAAATGTTTTGACATGTTCTGCCCCAAGAACTGGGTGAAAAACATATTTGTGTGCAAAAGATGTAACAGACTATTTACAGTAATACTTATTTATTATTTTTGTACCTTCTTTACATTATAGTAGAAATGTGTCACGGTGTCTCTCGAATCTTTGGGTTCTTGGGATTTTTTCCGTCTAGGCTTCAGCGGTTTCACTTACCTCATTATTAGTTTCACCCCACCAGTCTGCTCCCCGCTCCGTTCGCGCCACCTTAGTAATTACCCTCACCTGCCTCCCTCGTTTCCCGATCACCGCGATTTGCCGTCTCTCATTCACTTCCTTGTTTTGTTCCGTCACTAGTCCATTCTCCTCTTTCCCCATTATCTCCCTCACCTGCACTCCCCCCTTATCTCTGCATTAACACTCGCTCTGTTGGTTACATTTGACTATTTATACACGCCTTTCATTCACTCTTTGTCAGTCCGTCTGCGAACCACACGTCTGGCAAGCATATAGACTCTGGCTCGATTTTCTGCACATCTCCTGAGATTTCGTTCTCGTTTTCCCCCGCTTTCTGTTACCTGCTTGTCGTGAGTTTTGGTCTCCCTGCTCGTCTGTCTCCTGTGTTTCTGCCAGCCTGTTTGTATCTTCCCCTGCCTTCTCCTGCTCCCCTCATCCCTACGGCTGCTTCCTGGTTTTCGACTCCTGCCTGTCCCTCGACTCTGCTCTGCCGCTTCCTGGATCACGACTCCTGCCTGTCCCCCGACTCTGCTCTGCTCTGCCGCTTCCTGGTCACCGACTCCTGCCTGTCCCCCGACCCTGCTCTGCTCTGCTGCCCCCTGGTCTCGACTCCTGCCTGTCCCTCGACTCTGCTCAGCTCTGCCCTTTCCGAACGGCGCGTCAACCTAACCTGCGCGTCTCGGCTGCAGCCGCCTGGTCGCATCGAGGTGCTCCGGTGCCTCAGTCTACCTCCTGGGACTTTTCCCCCTTTTCCCTTATCCTCAATAAACTTGTGTCTGAGAACGTACGCTATTGGGTCTGCCTTCTGTCTGTCCGGTTTTCTGACAGAACGGACTGACCAGACATGGACCCAGCGGACATTCCCATGGACCAGTCTCCCGAATCCCCCTCTCCTTTACAGCGTCTGGAGAATTCGGAGAGGGAATTAGGACGTGTTTCCACTGATGTGGCCTCCCTGATGGGCACTACGGACCACATCCGACAACTGGTTCTGCTACTGCAGCAGCAAGGAGCGGCTCAAGCTCAACAGTTGGCCCAGATCGCTGCCAGAATCGCCCCCACTGGGGAAACTAGCCCGGCGGCTTCCCCCGCGGACCGATCCGCCCCGGCACCGGCTCCTGCGGAAATGCCCATCGCCAGCGGAGGATCCGAGCCTAGGATCGGACTTCCAGAAAGGTTCGGGGGAGACTCCAAGGAGGTCGAAGCCTTTATTACCAACTGCCAGCTTACCTTCGACCTCCAGCCGCGAAACTTCGCCTCTGAGGCTGCCCGAGTGGCATTCGCCATCAACCTCCTGACTGGCCGAGCCAGGTTGTGGGGAACGGCGGAATACCAGCGTCGTTCACCTGCCTGCAGCTCATTTGACTCCTTTGCTGCCGAACTCAGGAAGGTGTTCGGGGTGGGTTTCCCCGCCGCCGACGCCTCCAGCGAACTCACAGAGATCCGCCAGGGGAGGCGGTCTGTTGCGGATTACTCCATTGATTTTCGGACTATTGCCATTAGGAGTGGTTGGAATATGGAGGCGCTGGTGGGCATATATCTCCACAGCCTGGCGGATTACTTGAAGGACGAGTTAGTTTCTCATGAGACCCCTGCTACCCTGGACGAGGCCATCGCTATTACTCTCCGCATGGACCGGTGGGTCCTGGCTCGGCGCCGAGAGGGGCCTCGTTAATCAGCCTCCCCCCGATCCGCGGAGCGGGGCGCCACCACCTCTGGGCGCTCTTCCGACCACCAGCAGGGGATTCCCGAACCCATGGAGGTGGACCGCACTACCCTCTCTCCACAGGAGCGACAGCGTCGTCTGAAAGAGGGCTTATGCCTCTACTGTGGAGGAGAGGGCCATCGGATACCCACGTGTCCGTTAAAAGATCGAGCTCGCCGGAAGTAGGGGGCGTCCGGTTGAGCTCAACCTCCACTAGTGCCCCTAGAGGTGACAGGCCACTCCTTCGAGCTGTTCTCCAACTCCTCTCGCAACGCACTCTGGTTCAGAGGCCAATCGCCCAGCAGATAACTCGTCCTGCTCCTGTGGACTCTGCCCCCTGGGCCATATTATGGACTCCTCTTTCGCCCAGCAGATGGGGGTAAAGCTCGACCAACTTCCAGCTCCTGTCCCTGCCCGGGCCCTGGATGGCCATCTTCTGGGTCACATCACTTCTGTCACAGAGACATTGGGGTTGTTGTTGTCGGGGAATCACCAGGAAAGGATCCGGTTTCACCTCCTGTCCTCCCCTGGACAACCGGTCGTCCTCGGCCTTCCCTGGCTCAGACAGCACAACCCCCGCATTGATTGGCGGAGGGGCACTATCTTAGAATGGGGGTTGGACTGTCATCAGTCGTGCCTTCGTGCGGCTGCCCCACCTGTCCCGTCTGCACCCTCCACGGTCCCTCCCGATATCTCCAGAGTTCCCTGCTGTTACCACGACCTGCGAGACGTCTTCAGCAAGTCCAAAGCTACTTCCCTGCCGCCTCACCGCCCTTATGACTGTGCTATAGACCTGGTCCCTGGAGCCGCACCTCCTCGTGGGCGTCTCTACTCCCTCTCCGGCCCTGAGAGGCGCGCCATGGAGGAGTATATTGCTGACTCTCTGGCTGCGGGCATCATCCGCCCTTCCTCCTCTCCTGCCGGGCGGATTTTTGTTGGTTGGAAAGAAGGATGGGTCCCTTCGTCCCTGCATCGACTACCGTGGACTCAACGAAATCACGGTAAAGAACCGTTACCCTCTGCCCCTCCTGTCTTCCGCTTTTGAACTTCTCCAGGGGGCCACGGTCTTTACTAAGCTGGATCTCAGGAACGCCTACCACCTTGTCAGAATCCGGGAGGGCGACGAATGGAAGACTGCGTTCAACACGTCTAATGGACATTACGAGTACCTGGTCATGCCGTTTGGGTTGACCAATGCCCCCGCCGTTTTCCAGGCACTAGTTAACGACGTGCTGCGCGACATGCTTGACCGTTTCGTCTTCGTGTACTTGGACGACATCCTCATTTTTTCCAAGTCCCTGGAGGAACACAAGCAGCACGTCCGTCTAGTCCTTCGTCGCCTCCTGGAGAACTCGCTCTTTGTCAAAGTGGAGAAATGTGAGTTTCACGTTAAGACCGTGGCCTTCCTGGGGTACATCGTGGCAGAGGGTAACCTTCAGATGGACCCTGCAAAGGTGTCGGCGGTTACCTCTTGGCCTGTCCCTGAGAGCCGTAAACAGCTTCAGCAATTTCTGGGGTTTGCTAACTTTTATCGGCGGTTCATCCGCAACTACAGCTCCGTCGCTGCCCCCCTCACGGCCCTCACCAGTACCAAGCATCCCTTTGTCTGGACGCCGGCCGCCGACAGCGCCTTCGTCCTCCTCAAGACCCGCTTCACTTCAGCGCCCATCCTCCAGGTGCCCGATCCCGAGCGGCAATTCGTAGTGGAGGTGGACGCCTCCAATATTGGGGTAGGGGCGGTCCTCTCCCAGAGGCACCGGGAGGACAACAAGATGCACCCCTGCGCCTTCTTCTCCCGCCGGCTCTCCCCTGCGGAGCAGAATTACGACATTGGGGACCGGGAACTCCTCGCTATCAAGCTGGCCTTGGAGGAGTGGCGTCACTGGCTGGAGGGGACGTCCGTGCCCTTCATCGTTTGGACTGATCACAAGAACCTGGAGTACATCCGATCAGCTAAGAGACTCAACCCCCGACAATCCCGCTGGTCCCTATTTTTCTCCCGTTTTAATTTCTCTCTTTCTTATCGCCCAGGTTCCCGCAACCTCAAGCCGGACGCCCTCTCCCGCCAGTTCCTGAAGGAAGAGGACAACCTGCAGGGGCCAGCCTCCATCCTCCCTGGTTCCCGAGTCGTGGCGGCACTCACCTGGGACATCGAGGAACAGGTGCAGAGAGCCCTCGGGGAACATCCTGGCCCCAGTTCCTGCCCGGAGGGTCGCCTCTTCGTTCCCGAGGCTCTCCGTTCTCAGGTCCTGCAGTGGGGACACGACTCCCTCTTGGCCTGTCATCCTGGGGCAACTCGCACCAGCCATCAGATTGCCCGACGGTTCTGGTGGCCCGACCTGGAGAGGGAGGTCCGGGAATACGTGGTGGCCTGCCCTGTCTGTAGCCGGAACAAGAGCTCTAACAGGCCACCTGCCGGCCTTCTCCAGCCTCTGCCCGTGCCATCCCGTCCCTGGTCCCATATCAGTTTGGACTTTGTCACTGGACTGCCTGCGTCGGAGGGTAAGACGGTCATCCTCACTGTGGTTGACCGATTCAGCAAGATGGCCCACTTCATCCCTCTTCCCAAGCTCCCTTCTGCGAAGGAAACCGCGCAGACAGTCCAGCAGCATGTCTTTCGCCTTCATGGCATACCCCAGGACATTGTTTCCGATCGTGGTCCCCAGTTCACCTCCTCATTCTGGAAGGAGTTCTGCCGGTTACTGGGGGCTACGGTCAGCCTCACATCCGGTTACCACCCACAATCTAATGGACAGTCGGAACGGGCAAACCAGGAGCTGGAGAAGGCCCTGCGTTGTGTGACCTCCCGGGACCCCCTCTCTTGGGCCAGCCGTCTGGTGTGGGTCGAATATGCCCACAACTCCCTCACCTGCTCTGCTACCGGGATGTCTCCATTTGAGTGTGTGTATGGGTACCAGCCCCCGCTATTCCCTAGCCAGGAGGGAGAAGCCTCCTGCCCTTCGGCCCTTGCCAATGCCCGCCGCTGCAGGAGGACCTGGGCTCGGGCTCGAGCTGCCCTCAGGAGGGCCAACTCGGCCTACTCTGCCGGGCCAATCGTCGGAGGACCCCTGCCCCGGCGTACCGAGTGGGTCAACGGGTCTGGTTGTCAGCCAAGGACCTCCCTGTCCGAGTCGAATCCCGGAAATTGGCAGCCAGATTTCTGGGGCCCTTCATGGTGGAGCGCGTTGTCAGTCCCACTGCGGTCCGCCTCCGGCTTCCGGTGTCCATGCGCATCCACCCTACCTTCCACGTGTCCCGGGTCAAGCCTGTCCGGGTGAGCCCCCGGACCCCTGTGGAGCCTCCGCCTCCCGCTCCCCGTCTACTGGATGGGGATCCGGTCTACACCGTCCGGCGTCTCCTTCGATCCCGACGGAGGGGCCGGGGTCTCCAGTACCTGGTGGATTGGGAGGGGTACGGTCCCGAGGAAAGGTCCTGGGTTCCGACCAGCAGGATCCTGGACCGCACCCTCATCGCGGATTTTCATCGCCAAAATCCCGACCAGCCGGCTCTCCGTCGGGGTCGACCTAGGGGCTCCTCCCGGCCCGGTTCGGCTCCTCACCCTCCGGCACCTGCTCCACCTGCCAAGGGCACCCGACCTGCACAGGAGGACGATGACCAGCTCTCGGATCTGTCCGAGGAGTTCTGACCCCACCTCCGCTCCCCTCCTCCCACCCGGTTGGTGTTTCCTTTTCTCTTTCCTTCTCCTGCTCTGGGGACTTCTGGGGCCGTCCCTTGGGGGTTCTGTCACGGTGTCTCTCGAATCTTTGGGTTCTTCGGGATTTTTTCCGTCTAGGCAGCGGTTTCACTTACCTCATTATTAGTTTCACCCCACCAGTCTGCTCCCGCTCCGTTCGCGCCACCTTAGTAATTACCCTCACCTGCCTCCCTCGTTTCCCGATCACGCGATTTGACGTCTCTCATTCACTTCCTTGTTTTGTTCCGTCACTAGTCCATTCTCCTCTTTCCCCATTATCTACCTCAACTGCACTCCCCAATTATCTCTGCATTACACTCGCTATGTTGGTTACGTTTGACTATTTATACACTCCCCATTCATTCACTCTTTGTCAGTCCGTCTTCGATCCACACGTCTGGCAAGCGTATAGACTCTGGATCAGATTATCTGCAAATCTCCTGAGATTTCGTTCCTCTTTTTCCCCGCTTTCTGTTACCTGCTTGTCGTGAGTTTTGGTCTCCCTGCTCGTCTGTCTCCTGTGTTTCTGCCAGCCTGTTTGTATCTTCCCCTGCCTTCTCCTGCTCCCCTCATCCCTACGGCTGCTTCCTGGTTTTCGACTCCTGCCTGTCCCTCGACTCTGCTCTGCCGCTTCCTGGATCACGACTCCTGCCTGTCCCCCGACTCTGCTCTGCCGCTTCCTGGTCACCGACTCCTGCCTGTTCCCCGACCCTGCTCTGCTCTGCTGCCCCCTGGTCTCGACTCCTGCCTGTCCCTCGACTCTGCTCAGCTCTGCCCTTTCCGAGCGGCGCGTCAACCTACCCTGCGCGTCTCGGCTGCAGCCGCCTGGTCGCATCGAGGCGCTCCGGTGCCTCAGTCTACCTCCTGGGACTTTTCCCCCTTTTCCCTTATCCTCAATAAACTTGTGTCTGAGAACGTACGCTATTGGGTCTGCCTTCTGTCTGTCCGGTTTTCTGACAGAAATGTATATATATCAAATTAACAGATATTTCTGAATATGCATATCATCCACAACGTCAACAACCACATTCAGGTAGGGCTAAAAATAGAATACTGTTGAAATGTTCATTCATTTTAATAATTCAAGGTAAAAAGTGAAACTCAGATATGACAGATTCATTACATTTATATTTCTAATTAATTGCGACTTTGAAAAACCCAAATTCAGTGTCTCAGAAAATTAGAATATCACATACACAACAAAAACAAGGATTTTTAATTCAGAATTGTATGTCTTCTGAGAATTATGTTCACTTATTTTTCACTAAATACTTGGTTGTGTCTCGAGCCAGCTCTCTGCCTTGTCAGTATAGGGTGGTTTTCCACACAGTCACCTATTACCAGCCACACCCACTCACTCCCATTCAATCAGTATACTCACCTGTTTGCAGTCTCCACTCATTGCTGACTGTTGTTTGTCCCTGTATTTTAGCCCTAGGCTTTCTGACTTCTAGCGTCTTTGCATTTCCATGGTGTATCACCTCTGCAAACCTGTAACTCTTGCCCACTGACCCAGACTGTCCTGGCTTTCCCTGCTCTCCAATCCTGGTAACCTGACCTGCCGTCTGCCCTTGTCTCTGTCCCTCTGAACCCTCGTTTGTGACTCTGCTTTCTGAAAGGCGAAAGTCGCGAGCCCGGCTCTGCCGTGAGTCCTCTGGGAGGAGTTCGTCCTCATCCTGCCCTGTCTGCTATATGTGTGAGTGTACTCCAGTCTGCCGATCACCTCCTGAATACCAGCGGAGTTCCACGATCCCTGGTGCCACCACTGTTTGTCCCGGTAACATGCCTGCTGCGTATCCCCACCTGTGGTGGGTTTGTCCACACCTCCATCTCTGTCTCCGCTTGTGCTCCGCTCTGCGCTACCCTCTGCCAGAATGCTCTGCCGCCTGCCCCCTGCACTACTGAGTAGTGCTTTCACCACTTCACAAGTGGCAGTTGCCCTCATCCTGTACTCACTGAGCTATAACACACACTCTTTCCCCTTTCCTGAGTACAATAAAACCTAATCATGCTGCATTAGGGTCCTTATTTCCTCATTTCAGAACCTGACAAGTTGGGCCTCCTTTGCATTACTGAATCAGTGTTGCATGGTATGGAGTTAATTCGCATGGGGCATTGCTGAGGTGTTATGGAGGCCCAGGTTGCATTAAAAGCGGCTTTTAGCTCGCATCTTCCTCTTGACAATACCACATAGATTTCAGGTCAGGCATGTTTGCTGGCCAGTCCAGCACAGTAATTGCATGGTCATGACACCAGGTATTGGTGCGTTTGGCGGTGTGGACAGGTGTCAAGTCCTGGTTATCTTATTGGTTGGGGAGATGCAAGAGAAGCCTGGAGAGAGAGGTAGCCACATAAACCTGCTTTTGTAATGAGAACAGAGGTGTGACTAAGATGTCATCTTTGGGTGGGCATTGGGCTTGCTTTGGGGGAGGGGGCAACAAGATTATATATGTTATATTATAACAATAGAACAAGGGCACCATCATTAGTTTCAAGTACCACTACTGAACATATGTTGTGTGGAAAACATATTGCTGATGTATAAGCTAATAGCCTATACTGCGCAACAATATAGGCTTCTCCAGCACTTGTAGATCAACCAATACAAGGGTACTGAAAACATTTGACAGCTACTCAGTGCACAGCTACTGAGGAGGACCTGGGGTTCTCCCCAAAAAGTTAGTTTTAAAATTAGATGTAATTTCCTGCATTCTGGTGTATTTTCACAGGATGTTAAATATTTTATTTTTATAACAATTCAATGGCTTAATCCTAAACCCCTCCCCCATACACACACACAC
This sequence comes from Tenualosa thibaudeaui, assembly GCA_027481765.1. Taxonomy (NCBI): domain Eukaryota; kingdom Metazoa; phylum Chordata; class Actinopteri; order Clupeiformes; family Clupeidae; genus Tenualosa; species Tenualosa thibaudeaui. Next base: position 1,413,413 of record JAIFZK010000003.1, read on the forward strand.
ACACCCATCTACACCGTCCCGCCTAAAGACTTAACTGACATGACTTGGCTTCATGATTGATTCATGCCATGTCATATCTTTGAGGCCTCAAGGCTTAGAAGGGACACTGGAATTAACCTGTAGTTCAACAGGTCAATGGGACTGCAAAGTGCTGCTTTAACATTAGAAGACGGGTGACAGATTATGACTACTTTGTAGCAGGTGAAAGAAGGAAGACAACCTCCTGAACTTCATATAAGCCACGGGCCATACAGGGCTCATAGTGCAGATGAAAGTTATAGACCCACTATGTTTTCATTTGTTCATATTTTACACAAACAGTCCCAAAAGAAAAAAGAAAACATTTCAGTAATCTTCCCTTTCAGTATGAACAAGTTGTACTTATAGAGCTGACCAGTATTTGTGGACCCCAAAACAGTTGGACACATTCCCTTTTGAGTGTAGGCATGGAAGTAAAAGATATTTAACTGCAAAGGTTACATTTTTATGAACCATTTAAATTATGCTTGCCCCCATCCAGTGGTCTCAAAGCAGCATTGCCATTTATGTTTTAAGGACCATTGTTGTTTGGGTCAGTGGTAGCCACTGGAGTAGTACTGTTCCTGGTGGGCATCACGGCCTCATGTCTCTGCTATAGTGAGTTTCTTGTACTTTTGAGCAAAATTATCAAACTACAGTACCTATAGGCCTACGTTAAAGTGGCAGAGATGTAGGCTATATAATAATTCACTGGTATGCACAGGAATATGGCAATAAATGTTACTGAAAATACTTAAGTACAGTAACAAAGAATTTGTACTTCCTTACCTTCCACCACTGCCTATATTTAAGGTATGTTTCTGAGCGATGAGCGTTTTAGGTCACAAGTTATATGTGTCATTTGACAGCATGTATCTTGATTTAAGGATTTAATTTTGTAAAAATGTTTCACTAAAAGATTCCATTTAATTGTATTTAAATAAAAAAACTCAATTGACCAGTGTAATCGATCAGATGCCTTTTTCTCTAAAGTTCATTATTTTAGTTTCTTAAAATTGTGCTGTGAAATATGAATCTATGAGAGAATATATTACATCATAGCTTTTACAACCACAGTAAAATTGCAATAAATATATGCATTATTGTACGTTTAATCCATCGCAGTATATACCTAGGCCTGCAGTGACATATTGGCAACAACTGGTCATTTACTTGCTGTAAAACAAAGTACAGCAATCATGGCAAAGATGTTGGGTTCCCACAAGGGGGAGTCAGTGGTAGCCAGTATTGATTGGGAACTGTGGGATATTTAAACATTTTTTGATCATACACTTTTGAGATGAATTTAGTTCATCATTGGTGGACCTACTTAGGTTTGAGAGAAAAGCTCGACTAAGTGAAATACTAAGTGTTAGACATAGTGAAACCACATCTGTTTGTCAGCTTATTCTGTGCATTAATGAAGGGGCTTTGTGCCTTGAGAGCAGTCATAGTATGTTACTTTTCTTCTGCAGTGCTTTCTTGGATGAAATATATTTGTAGGAATTCATGTGCCCTTTTCAAAAACAATTACCATATGCTGTCAATTACCATATGCTGTCAAAACTAGCCTGACAAGCCAGACTATAACAGAATGTATAGTCTGGACATGACCGATAGGTTCAATCCTAGGCAGAATCAGCAGTTGTGTTTTAAACTGCCTCTGCACACAAAAGGATAGTGCTACAACCAATCAAAGCAATGTCGGCTAAACAGCAATACGTTCTTCTTTGAAACTAATGACTTGAGTGCCTGAGCAGAAGCTCAAGAAAAGCCCAAGTCTAACCAAAGTCAATGACAAAGCCGATTAAACGACCGTTGTTCCTTGGCCACAGCCTTTATTTTGCACCATCTTTTAAAAGCTTTTGAAAAATGTCTTCCTTGACCAGCCCTAGAAATCACTCACTGATCTCCTTAAAATGTTACCCTTAGGTAGTACTAAAGCAGTTCTGTTGTAAGGTGACTACAAAATTGTTTACAATTTTCCACAGGTTGTTGTGATTTAATGTGGTGTATATAGTGGATAATTCACACAGTAATACACTTAATGTTTTAGATGCAGTGTTAAACACTAAAATGCAAACTGTGTACTATGTAATCCCGTGTACATGAATCAGGGTGCCTATGAGCACATTACCATCATAAAAATACTACTACTACTAACAACAACAACGACAACAATAAACAATAATGGAAATGTGGAAATGACCCTGTCTGAGTTTTGTTGGGTTTCCTGATGCACCTTCATCAGCTTACTTCCCTGTCTTGGTTTGGTGTCTGGGTCAAACACACTTGTCAGTGTCATTCTTGTTTAGTTCATTCAGCAACATGGCAGGCAGTACAATTATGGGCTTCATGTACCACCTCATGTTGATCCTCTATGTATACTGTAAGTTTGACAATGAATCCCATCTTATTTTCACTTTGTTTTTGTTATTCATAGTCACATTCTGCAATACATGAAATTACGATTTGTATGTGATCACTGCATGTAAAACTGTTATTTTAAATTTTGTATTAAATCACTGTATTGTTTTATTAATTAATAATGAAAACGATTTGCCCCTTGTACAGATAGATAAGAACAAAAAAACAATTTGAGAGTTTTTTTATTTAAATTGGTGTTTTGGTCAATAAAAAGGCATTTCCTATCTGTATGGCCATGTTACAACATTGATGACAATATTTACCACTGTATGGACAAAATGTCTTTGTTCTCTCTTTTCTTGTGATTAGATCCATGAGATTTCACTGAAGCTCAAGGTCAGTTTACCGTTTATTTTGATAAGATTTCCATCCCAATATTTGTTGTTCCTCGTTCATGTTTAAACATCACCCATCACATATACTTAAAGTTTAAGCTTCATATTATACAAAGAAAAACCCAATTATATCAGCACTCAGTTTCTTTATGTGTGGGTGTGTAAAAGGTAATTTTTACAAAGATCAGTGGTGTTACTGTAATTTTGTTACATTTTGCGGGAATGAAATAACGTAACGTGTTGCCTTTAAAATGTCAGCAACCTCATTACAGTTACTAACTATAGTAACTGTAGTATAGTATAAACTTGTTTGCATTACCAATGTTTTGCACAGTGAAATTATATCTGACCTATTAAATTGACTGATCTGTGTGGATAATGAACGAGATGGCACTATTTTAGTAAGTGAATCATGTGTGCTGGAAGTGTAGTTGCTGGAATCTATTTGAGTGAAATGAAAATTAAATGAAATTAAGGACAGAGAAGCCACGGGTGATAGTACAGGCATCTTAGGTAACTGAAATATTCACATTATTTTCAGGTTATTGCGCGACAAAAGAAATTAAGTGAAATGCAAGATGAATCCAGTGTCGTTTTGTGTGCAGATTCAGTTTGCCCATTCACATAAAGTTGGTTATTAGCGTCTCACCTATTAGCAACTTGCTCAAAAGTGACTGAGGGCTCTTTCACACCTAGCTCTTTGAAACGGAATGTGGATCGCTTGCCCCCAGAGATCGGTTCGATTGGGTATATGCAGACATCCCAAGTTTCCTGGAAGTTCCGGGAGTCTCCCGCATATCGATAGTGGCTCCCTGATGCCCGGAAATTGAATAAAATATCCCGGAATCTCGACCAAGCAAGCAAGAGCGTGCACGCAAGACATTAATGCATCATCTGCATCTTAGCCCTCGCCCGCCTCGCTGTTCTACGTCGCCATCTGCCGCCTCCCAACTGAAAAGGCGGTTGCACAACATCTCCCTGAAATGAGTTTTTGGAGGTTGGGATGTCTATTTGTGAAAGCAACAATTCTACTCTGTTCCGCATCAAAACAAACCGATCAAGACCGCTTGGACGGGTGTTCTCGGCTCCTTTTCAATTGATCCCAAGAACGGTTCGTTTACAGTGTGAAAGCTATCGGCCAGTGTAGTGGGATATTACGTTGTTTTCACTGTACAGTATAATGTTACATTTTCATACGATAAGAAGCTACAGTGAAAACTTTCAACTCTGGATCACATATTATTGTAGCCTTACTACACGTCATTTTGTAACGTTGCCACGCTGCCTAGGCTACGCATGTGTGCCCCACCACCACAAAAAACAGTATTTTAAAAAGCCACTCCCAATGTCAAATAAATATAAATAAAAATAAAATGCCATAAAATTAGAAAAAGAAAACAAAATAGGTAAAATAAACAAAATGGTGAAAAATAAAAAAGCATAATTTTTAGAGAATTAAGCAGCTGTAGACCACTGATGAACCACCTTGCCACAGAAAAGAACAGAGCTCAAACCCACATCGGACCAAATCCGCATGTGTTACAAACGTGTTTAATACCTAAACACACAGACCGAAAATCTCCCTTTTTCCAAGAGCCGATTCAAGTCAGACAGGCAGTTCAATGTGCTTTACAACAATAAAGGCAAAGAACAGTGAGTACAAGAAAATCACATGAAAAAAGTAAGTGATTGAAAATAAAACACAGGTGATACAAATAGTGCAAATAAAGCAATACATTAAGTAAAAGTTAAGTAATAAATCATTAGCGTAAATAAAAATACAGCCACTAGCAGAAAGCATCTGAGAACAACTTGGTCTTGGTCTTGAAACAGCCAACAGTAGGAGCCTTTTTGATGTCCTGGGAGTTGGTTCCACAGCTGAACACCATAGTAGCTAAAGGCTTCTTCACCACACTTCGTTCTAATGACAGGTTTTAAAGACAATCTTTTTAGGCCCTGTCCCATTTAGAGACAGCAATGCAGTGCAGCATTGTTTTAAAGTAAATTCTATAGCTTACTGGGAGCTAGTAAAAGGACCTTAGAATGGACTTCAGCTGTTGAGAGTATTCTAACAGATAGAATCATCATCTGGTATGGGAACTCCATTATGCAGTACTCTGCAGAGAGTAACATTCAGTTGAACACACCATCAGGACTAAACTCCCTGCCCTGCAAGAAATCTATTCCATAAGAGTACTTCTATGGGCCCAAACGATTTTGAAGGACTCTTCTCATCTTAATAATGGACTGTTCAAACAACTGAGATCAAGAAGATGCCTATATAGTCACAAGGACAGAACTTCAGAAGCTTCTATTCTCCGACCATCCAAACCTTAAACATTCACTATACTGACTTTGCATACATTCACTCCTCAACACTCACAAACACATCCTAACACATTGCACATACTCACCCACACACACACGCACCTGACTTGCAGCACTTTATACACTATTCCATGGACCTGTCTTACATCTTGCCATACATAATATTCTTCTCCACCACCCATCAAAGGTAAGACCATAAGAGAATGTTGGCCCCTGTACATGTTGAGTCAGGTTGACATTATCAATTAGTGCGAGCAGTTCTCTGGCATAAGTGTTTCCTGGATTATTTACATGCAAGTTAAAATCCCCAGATATAATAAAACAGTCAAACTCTAAGCAAATGGCTGGCAACAGTTCACCAAACTCTTCCAGAAAACCTGAATGTCTTGGAGGCCTTTAATAGTCAATAACATTAACATTAGACCATTTAACAATTCCACATAAGTGTTCAAAGGATACAAAATCACCAAGTTTGTGTAATGAGACCATTAATTAAAAATTACTTGTTTGAAAGTCATCTGTTATTCAGAAGAGGTAGATTTACAGTACGTGTGAAGGTAATATCCGCTTGTGCACTCTGGAGGTTGTTTTGAAACAAGAAGGAGAATAGACTGGTTTACCCCCTGGGTTAAATGCACTCAATGTCTTCACAGAACATCCCCAACGCCCCACAGAACATCATACAAGACCCTTTTCATATTCCATGAGATTGGTGGGTAGTGGAGATAGTCATGTACTTTTGGGTGGTGATAAAGATCAGTAGCCAGCTGAAGGTCCTTGGTGAGTTAAACATTGTCTTACAAGATGTGGAGGAAGAGGAGATATCAGGTATTTTTTGGATGGTGAAAATGATTGGTGGCTACCTTAAGGTCTCAGGTGAGCACAATTCTGTCTGTCAGCTGGTTGGGGATGAACTGGGTACACTGCTTGTCTTAAGCAACTTGGGCTGGAAAAAGAGAGTGTGGCCATTGGCAAGTCTTCATATCAGAAAATCCATTGAAGAGGGAAATGGAGATGGTAGAAAGAGATCAGGGAACGGGACTGAGATTGGGATTTTGGTGTGGCACATTTGGTATGATTCTTTGTGACCGTCTCTGTGACAGTCACAGTGTTAGTTGTAAATGGTAACGTTCATACCAAGTGAAAAACAAGTTTTTCCAAACCAGGTGTTAAGAGTCTAGTAAATGGAAAACTTCCCATGCAGGGTGTGGGCCACTGTTATTAAACTCTGTGTATACCAAAAAAGTTTTACCATTAATGTTCTTTCTGCTTGAGTTAATGTGTAGAGAACCTAAAAATACTGTGCCCAAAGTGTCATGCAATATCAAGACTTCTAAGTGTTTTAAAAATAGCGTTTTCAATTTGTTAAAGTGCCTCGGGCTCACTCATTGAAAGCCATTGGGTTGAAAATGCGAACAACAGTAAAGGTTTAGAAGGCAGCTAACAATGTAATTTTATCTTTACACCAATGTTTGAATTGTAGCCCACTGGGGTTGCAGACATTTGATCTGATTTCAAGACCAGATTACTCGGGAACCACAAAATCATACAGAGGAATGCTATACACCATTGGAATCAGTAGTATCTTCTGTTTATTGTGATTGTGATTTTGCCATGTGGGAGTTAGGAAATTGTGAGATATTACACAGAGAAGAATATGTATGACATGGTCGCAGAGCTGTATTAGTGACATTAATTTTGATATAAATTCAACGCCGATTTTCTTGCCATCCGTTCATCACAGGAACTAGGGACTAGCACTGTTGGAAAGGTCAGGTTGTGTGATGTTTGTGTAACACAAAATTGGCGAGTAATCTGATGGAATATTAGGCTATGACCATGACAAGAAAGTTTTGTCATTTCCAGCCCAGTGATCAGTTATCTTATATTTTCAGGGCTCTTTCTTAAGATGAGGGTGTCCTCAAACATTATAGGTGTGAAAGAGTCAGTTGAGCTGAGATGTGAAGGGTCTCAGTGTGGTCCTGAGTCACAGTGTCGCTTCTCCTTACTGGGGTCTGTTCAAAAATCTTGGTAAATTAGATTAGATTAAGCTTAAAGTTAACATCTGTTCCACATTGTGCCACTTCAACTTGATCCCACATTATGTCTGTGTGCAGTGTGTACTGTGTGTACTTACTCTGTGTATCCTTTTGCATCTCATGAATATTTCATGTGAATGTAGTCTAGTTCATTACTTTGAGTTTCAGGACTGTCTACACTTGCACTTGCACTTGCATTTTATAGCCTGCGAGCTGAGACCAGCGCCATTGTCAATGGTCGAGTTCATCCACTCACTTTGTTTTGTTTTCTGCTGTGTTTCAGCCCACTGTAGGTACTTTTAGCAACATTCTAGTCTACTATTTACTTCTAGTCTACTGTTCTACTAAATTTAAATAATTTAAGACATTGTTTTGAGTTCAGTGGCAGGATTTCCCATTTGTCTCTCAATAATGTTTTAAATTCACCACTTCATCAACAGGCAGTACTTAGGCAGTCATGAGAATTTTGCTTGTTAACAGAAACCTTAAAACCTTAAAACCTTAAAAATAGGTCTGACATATTTTTTCGAACAACGAGGTTGTTGAAATTTGCAGTGCCTCTTTTAACAGTAATGTAAAAATGAAAACATGCATTGCATTTGCATTGAGTCAACGCAGAACCATACATCAGCCAGAGAGCTCTGTCCCAGGATAAAAGAGTTTCTCTTTGACATAAATACAAACAGCAGAATACAAGCAGCATAATGACGGTTGTAAAATCTTCATAATGACATTTTTAAAATATCTGACGGACACATTGAATGAGCGTACAAAGAAAATGCCAAACCACAGTTGATTTGAAGCAAGTGAGAATGGGCAGAACTTGTGTGCCTGGGATGCGAGTGTGTGGGGAGGTGTTAAAAGATCATGTGATCGGTCACCCCTGTCATAGACAACCTGTGGCAAATACACTCTTTAACGTTAAGTGTGTCGGAAACTGAGGCGCTAACCAGAGGCACATCATTTTTTTAATTGTGTGACATTCTTTCTTCCCAAAAATAAAGTAGAACTTTATGTGTGATCAAATGTGATTAAACATGATTAACATTTTCTATTGTGATTAATCAGATTATTTTTTATTGATTAGCAGCACTAGTAAACACTTAACTAAGTGTTTTGCCAGGTGAGTGTGCCCTCAGATCTAAGATCTGATCACAAAAAAAACCACATCTGGAAGTGTTTTAGGACATGTGATAGGTTAATGTCATAAAAGTGAAGTGGGCCACATTTGAAGCTGCCTCTTGATTTGACTTGCATAACATGCACTGATAGCACAGGAAATCTACTTCTATGAGCAGACTATGCAAAATGGCCCAGAGAAACAATCACAATTGATTAATAACATCTATTGTATTGCATTCATCATGTCTACACATCAGAATATTTGGTATTACACATTTAATTTGGTAAGAACCCAACCCTACGGCTCAAGTGTTTTCTGTTCTTTTTGCAGAAACAGGCCAGTGACAAGTCTTTCCCCACCATGTTGGAAACCTCAGGTAAGAACTGGATCTGTAACTCTGTTAATGACACACTGGGTAAGTGTTAATTTGTTAATTTTACAGTAAAGATGACATTTTAAGGGAAATCTTATTCCCGTCTTGATGTAAAATGAACATATGAATTTTGTGAAAGTGAAAGTGAATTCCCATGGTCTACTCCTACATGGTGTACATATTAGAGACATATTTACTTTTATATAGACATATATTTTTTCAACAAGTTGGAGTGGTTGTTGAAGCTTCAGGTACCCTGAAAGATTTTTGCATAATATGTTCCCTTTAACACAGAACTAATCCTGACCACTACCATACCAACTAATCCATAACCATACCAGTTGTGCCCCACTGACACTGTGGATTAAATGCTTGATGTAGTTACATGTTCATGTACTATAACAATTTCCTCCATGTTCTTTTTATTTTGTGTTACTTCTAAATGATAATCACAATTTCTTCTTCTTCGTTTGCCTGTGTCTGTATTATTGGTATTGACAGATATGTGTATTATTTAAAAAATACAATAAACATGAACATAATGTAATGTGGCGATGGGGACTTGGTTTGATCAATGTGAGGTCTAAGGCCTGAAGAAGATCAGCAGAGTATAGCAGACATGAGCTGGGGAGAGAGGTGAGCCCCTCTCATTCTCTTACAAACACACACACACACACACACACACACACACACAAACACAAATACCATTTTTTGTATGATTGTATAAGTTACAAATGGTTGCTATTTTAGTGATGGCACATTTACATCATTGTCAGGTCGGCATCGGATCTGGTCACGGCCACACCCCCTTACTCAGACTCACTGCTTGTCTCCCCGTTTGCAATCATTTGAGTTATAATTGCTTTCACCTGGTCTCTACCTTATTTAAGTCTCCCCTTCACTTCACCCTTTGTCTGGTCTCATCAATTTCACTTCGTAGTCACGTTAATGCTCGATCGTTGTTTCCTGGACTCTTCGCCCGTGTTTCCTTCGTCTCCGTTCTCTCCCGCGTACCTCCTCGTTCCCTAAGTTTGTATTTCTGCTCCTTTGTGTTTTTCCTAGTGTATTCCCAGCTTGTGTAGCAGACGTTAATTTATTAGTTTGCTTCTGAGCTTTATTATTTACCACGTTATTTTATTAGTTAACTTCTGAGCTTTATTATTTATCCTTATCCTTCGTTGTATATTTGAATCTGTGAGTTATCCCGATTGTCGTCGTTATTCCCCTCAGACACCTCACTTGTCATTTGTATCCCACGTATTCCCATGTTCTCCGCTCCGTAAGTTTTGGACTCCCTGTTTGGTTTGTTAACCCTTGTCCTCTCAGATCTTCCCGTTAGTTTCTAGTGTTTTCTAGTTTTCTGTTAATCTTCTGGTGATTTTCTGTTTTCCTCCACTTGAGAAGTGGATGTGACTTTTTTTGTTTATTCATTGATTTATTTCATTAAATACCTCCTTGTTTATCTACTCCTGCCTCCATCCGTCTGTGTCTGACAATCATGAGTTATGCATTCATTTTAATCAAACTTTCTAAATGTATACAGTATGAGATATACTTATACAGTAATGGGATCACAGAATTGAAAGCAACAATGAGAAAATGAGGGAGCCTCTCTTGGTGTTTTTATATTCCTTCAGTGCTGTAGGCCTATTTGTTATACTGTTATCTCCATCTCTATTTTCAGAATTGCCTGTCAGGGTATTGAGGACAAGACTAAATGAACAGATCTTGGTTGAGCAATAGGTGGTTTAGTGGTGTGTTTTAGACTACTGTACCTCAAAGCAATGTTTCTTGCTGCTTATTGATGGTTTGTCAGAAACAAAGGCAAGCCCGATAAGCTGGAAATGGTGTGTGTGTGTGTGGTCAAAAATTCGAGACAGGCAACTTCTCATGGATCACTACAGTTATTAATCATGACGCCGGAGACAAGTTACCCACACAAAACCAACACAAGGTGTGCAGAGTAACAAGCCCATCTTCTTAGACACTAGGATTCCCTTTATGTGTTACACATCATGTTGTAACACAAATGGCAGATGACCTCTTGTCCTTTTTGGGAATTTGACTTCTTGCCCTCCTGCTGTTCTAAACTTGTCTATAGGTTTCATGGCCACTTCTTCTACATTCCTTGTGGAGCCAGATCTCTGTCTGCTTTAAGGCTGCTATAGGCCTACTCCATGCATTTGCTCGAAAAATATTCTAGTCAGTAGAGTAGGCGTACCACTACACAAGTGTGAGTTTTGTTTGTTCAGCATAATTTAGTGACAAAGCATCCCTGCCTCATACCGGTGGACTCCTCTCACCCTCCCCTTCTGAGTGGACTACAACCAACACTAAGGGAGGCCCATATCAGGACGACTCTCCATCATAGAGGCCCTTCCTGGACGCCCATGCTAGGCCCGTCTCCCTTCCTTGAGGCTTTGTGATTCCCCTCACAATGGCACTGTCAAATGGACAGTGGCAATGGACTGTTACCTCCATGACCCATCTCACTCCTTTGAGTTGACACTATGTCTGGCCACTGCTACATTGTCCAGCCATAATTCCTGATAACCACCTATAGACTGACTACCATATAATATAAAGTGGGATAACACTCAATTATGAACTGTTATGAGCCTTAACTAAAACCATAGGTGTGAAAGGCGCTGTATAAATAAAATTGAATTGAATTGAATTGAATTAAAAAGAGAGTCAACCAAACACAGCCCACAGTCTAGGAAACCAGAAACTAATGATATTTTTTGCTTGGAAGATTTGTAGACTGTCAGGAAATTGTGTAGGCAATATAGCTTAATGAAAACATGCAGCCACATGCCATTTCCATAGCCTATCTGCGCAGTCAAGGCAACATTAAAATGAAATAAGCCTATAGGCTACATTTAGCTGCAAATTTTCCTGGTAAAACTATGGTCATTCTACCCATGCTGTCCAAGTGAAAACTCGAACTCGAACTCAAACTGTCGGGTATTTGAATTACAAATGTTATAGCCACTGTGGTGCACCTGCCAGTCCATCAGAGGATGCACCAGATCAGCAGCGCATGAAACGGGAACACTTACATATGCCGTTAGTAACTCAAAGAAGTTTGCATTAATTAAGAATTATTCTTCTGATCAGGGGCGTCAGTAGGAATTAAGACGATATCCATGTAGAATATTGAATATGCTATTTTTTCGAGCTGAGTAGGCCTATTCTGTTGATTTTTTGTCTAATCAGAAAACTTTTACCCAGACTCCAATAGTTGGATCAAAACTCAAGGCCTCTGATTTACTGGCTTCTATGAAACACAATAAATAAATAAATAATCTGGCCTAAATAAATGATTTGGCCTTAGATTATCTTGTAACAGACGGATTGAGACCCAAAAGCAGATCGGTGCAAAAAAGTTTATTTTACAAAGATCAGGGGTAATTCCAAAAAGGGGACAAAGCTCAGAAGATCGTAAAGACACAAAACATATATTCCAACAAAAGGTCAAAAAGGGTTTGGGGTAGAAACACACAAAAGATCAAGTCTGCAAAAAGTCAAACAAGGATCGGACAGGCAGTTAGCAAAAAACAGATATTCACAAGTTCGCAGGAAGCAAAATCCAAAGTAACAAAAATTGACAGAGTCCAGAACACAAGTAATCCAGGGATAAGCAAACACTGGCACAGGCAAAAAGGGAAGGGAGCAATGTAACAAACAAGGGACAGGTGAAACTCATTAAAGCAATCAAGGACATGAGGGTCGGGTGCAGAGTAGGGGAGGAGAAAGGGGCAGGACAGACAGCAAAACAGAAGCACATGGACAAGGTAAACAATACACGGAGATTGCAAAATGTAGACAGTCCAGTAGGTGGCCGGATGTGGGGCTGATGATCTTGGTGATGGGGAATGGGCCGATGAACCTTGGGGAGAGCTTGCGGGATTCAACCCTCAGAGGCAGGTCTCGCGTGGACAACCACACTCGTTGACCCTGACGGTAGGAGGGCTCGGGACTGACGTCCGTCGGCTTGGATCTTCATCCGGGCAGCCGAGCGGAGAAGGGTGGTGCGGTACGCCTCCAGGTCCGCAGGCAGCGCCGGATGAATCTCTCTGCAGATGGTACACCGACCTCCTCCTCCTGGTCCGGGAACAACGGAGGTTGGTACCCCAGGAGCACTCGAAGGGATTTGCCCGTGGTGGATGAGACGTGAGAGTTGATAGCGTATTCCACCCAAGGTAGCTGTCGGCTCCAGGCAGAAGGGTTCTGGGAAACCATGCAGCGTCGTACGGTCTCTAATGATTGGTTCGCCCTCTCGGATTGACCATTGCTCTGTGGGTGAAAGCCAGAAGACAGACAAACAGAGGTGAACTGGGGCCCTCTGTCGGAAACCACCTCTACGGGGAGACCATGGATCCGGAATACATGTTGGATCATAAGTTGGGCAGTGTCTTTGGCTGAGGGAAGGCCAGGCAGGGGAACAAAATGGACTGACTTGGAAAAACGATCAACAATAGTGAGAATGTGTTACCGTCAGAAGGGGCAAACCAGTCACGAAGTCTAGGAAAATGCAGGACCAAGGCCTTCGGGGTACAGTTAGTGGTTGTAGAAGTCCGGCGGGAGGTTGATTGGAGGTTTTATTCTGAGCACACGTAGGGCAGGACTGGACGAAACGGATAACGTCGTCTCTCATGGACGGCCACCAGAAGCGTCTCTCAATGAAGGCTTGGGTTCTGCTGGATCCGGGATGGCAGGAGAGTTGAGAAGAGTGCCCCCACTGCAGGACCTGCGAATGGACAGAGCTGGGAACATAAAGGCGATTAGTAGGACATTGACTGGGACCTGCCTCGCCTGCTTGAGCCGCCACAACGAGATTCAATGTCGAGGCGGGCCGCTCCAACAAAACAATGAGGTGGAATGATAGGGTCTGGGTCTGGGTTTTCTTTGCATGAGGTAAACTGTCGGGATAAGGCATCGGGTTTAGCATTCTTGTGACCAGGGCGGTAAGAGAGGGTGAAGTTGAATCGGGAGAAAAATAGGGACCAACGTGCTTGCCGGGGATTTAATCTTTTAGCTTGACTGATGTATTGCAAGTTCTTATAGTCTGTCCACACGAGAACCGGTACCGGGGCGCCCTCAGCCAGTGCCTCCACTCCTCCAGGGCTAACTTGACGGCCAAGAGCTCCGGTTACCCACATTATAAATCTGTTCTGCTGGAGAAAGGCAATGAGAAAAAAAGGCACATAGATGAATCCAATTATCCTTGGAAGAACGTTGAGAAAGTACTGCTCCGACGCCCACCTCAGAGGCGTCGACCTCAACAATGAACTGGCGTTCCGGATCTGGCTGAGTCAGGACAGGGGCCGAGGTGAAATGCCTCTTCAGTTCTCTGAAGGCGTTATCGGCTTCTGATGACCAGGAAAACTTGATCTTCGAGGAGGTCAGGGCAGTGAGTGGAGCGGCGATGGTGCTGAAGTTTCGTACGAATCGCCGGTAGAAATGGGCGAAACCTAGAAAACTTTGCAGCCCTCGGCGATTGGCGGGTGTAGGCCACTCCAAAACCGCCCTCACCTTCTGCTGGTCCATATGGATGGACCCCGGGGAGATGACGTGGCCGAGGAAGGAGACTGACTCCTGGTGAAACTCACACTTTTCTGCTTTAACGTAGAGTTGGTTGTCGAGAAGGCGTTTTAAGACCGTGCGGACGTGGGTGATGTGCTCAGACAAGGACTTAGAAAAAATTAAAATATCATCCAGGAACACAAACACAAAACGATTTAACAAGTCTCTAAGAATGTCGTTCACTAGTGTCTGGAAAACGGCGGGGGCGTTAGTGAGGCCAAATGGCATGACGAGATATTTGTAGTGTCCGGAAGTGGTGTTGAAAGCTGTCTTCCACTCATCCCCCTCACGTATGCGGACCAGATGGTAGGCGTTCCGCAGGTCTAATTTAGTGAATACTTTGGCCCCTTGCAGGAGCTCAAAGGCAGATGACATGAGGGGGAGAGGATAACGATTTTTGATAGTTATATTGTTCAAGCCGCGATAGTCTATGCATGGTCGGAGCGAGCCGTCCTTCTTGGAAACGAAGAAGAAACCCGCTCCGGCAGGGGACGAGGAAGGACGGATTATGCCTGCAGCAAGAGAGTCTCGTATGTATTTGTCCATTGCCTCCGTCTCGGCGCGGGATAGAGAATAAAGTCGCCCCCTTCGGTGGGGCAGCGCCAGGAAGGAGGTCGATGGCACAGTCATATGGCCGGTGAGGGGGCAAGGATGAAGCACGGGACTTGCTAAAACTGACTTTAGGTCCATGTAATTCGGGGTACAGCGGACAGATCAGGGAATTCCTCGGGTTGAACAGGAACAGACCACAGAAATACTGGTTGGGTTGATACAATTAGACTGACAGAAGGGAGACCATGCTACTACGCGGCTCTCTATCCAATCGATGTGGGGTTATGTTTAATTAGCCAGGGTGTCCCAGGAGTACAGGGAATTCGGAGAGTCTATGACATAGAATTTGATTAGTTCACAATGGGTGTCGAGAAGGCAGAGACTCACCGGTATGGTGACCTGACGGACGGTTGCCAGAGGCACCTTGAGATCCTCGGTAGGGAGCTCCCACTGGTTCACCAGGCCGACGTCGACAAGCTCTCCTCCGCGAGTCGATGAGGACCTCCGTCTCGTCGTTGTGTCCCCAGGTCAGGACGGCAGGGAAGAGGGTCCGCTGGATAGGTGAGGGTAGGTTGATGTGACGCTCACCCGCACCCTCTCACGGGTGAGCGTGGGCTTTTACCGGTAGGTGGCTAGGTAGTGTCCAGGCTGACCACAGTATAGGCATAGGCGGGCTTGTAGTCTTCGCTGTCTCTCCTCCACGCTCAGACGAGTCCGGTCCACCTGCATCGGCTCTGGAGTTGACACGATGGTAGGGAATGAGAAGAAGAGGTAGCGAGACGGGTGGTTCCTCCACACACAGCCCGGATGCCCTGAAACGTTGACGTTGCTGCAGCCTCGTGTCAACGCGGATGGCCAGATCGACCAGACCTCGCAGGTCTCAGGCAGATCATGGGAAACCAATTCGTCTTTTAGTTCCTCCGAGCCTGTTTAGGAAGGTGTCAAACAGAGCTTTCTTACCCCAGCCTGATGATAGCGCCAGGGTCTGGAAGTCGATGGCGAAATCCGAAACTGATCGGGAACCCTGGCGTAGATGGAGCAATTCGCGTGCGGCTTCGTGTCCATGTTTGGAGCGGTCGAAGACTCGCTTCATCTCGGAGGCGAATTCTCTGAAATCATCACAGACTGGGGACTCCGCCTCCCATACAGCCGTTCCCCACTCTCTAGCTCGCCCCGACAACTGGGTGATGACGTACGCCACCTGGGCTTGCTCCGTGGAGACTGACCCGGGCGGGCGGATAAAAATCACGGTACACTGGTATAAAAACGAACGACAGGTACCTGGCTCACCAGCGTATCTCTCAGGTGGGGGCAATCGAGGCTCGTGGAACAACGATGTAGCTTGAGCGATTGGTGCAGGAGATTCAGACTGCACAGAGAGACCCGTGGTCGATTGGGGTGGCTGAACTCTGGAAGTGAGACTCCTTACATCAGCTCTAAGTTCTTTAATCAGTGCCTGATGCCGGCCCAGCAGAGACCCATGTTGCTGGATGGCCGAGGAAAAGTGTACTTGATCTGCTGGGTCCATCTTCTGGTCTGATTGTACTGTAACAGACGGATTGGGACCCAAAAGCAGATCGGTGCAAAAAGGTTTATTTTACAAAGATCAGGGTAATTCCAAAAAGGGGACAATGCTCAGAAGATCGTAAAGACACAAAATATAATCTAACAAAAGGTCAAAAAGGGTTTGGGAAGAAACACACAAAAGATCAAGTCCAAAAAGTCAAACAAGGATTGGACAGGCAGTTAGCAAAAAACAGATATTCACAAGTTCGCAGGAAGCAAAATCCAAAGTAAAACAGAAGCACATGGACAAGGTAAACAATACACGGAGATTGCAAAACGTAGACAGTCCAGTAGGTGGCCGGAGTTGTAGAGAGCAGGATCATGATATATCTTTAAAAAGGAAAAAGGGTTGTATCTCCTGCAACACATCTTCTGAGAATATAGAATAAATGCATGTGCAAGATGGGCGGAGAATGTGTGTGTGTGTGCGCGCAAGTGATCATAGAAGATATGTTTTAAAAGCTTAAGTTGATAGGAATTTCATGAAGAAATTGTTTTAAAAAGTTTGTAATCCAATTATTCAAATTACTCGAGTAATCTTTTCCGCCCTAACTTACAAAAGTAATTCAATACTGATTTGTTAAATTGGGTTCGTTAAAATGTTGTAGTCCCCACGCGCCTGGTGTGCCCTTATATTGTGAAGCAAGTATACTTGCTACCGTCTGTATGCTGGAATGAACTACAGCCTCCGCTGATCCCAATTGGAACTATTTGAACTGCTATTGTGGGATTCTTTATGGCTTATGCTTATTGCTGTTGCTGCTGGGGGTGGGTCTTGGGGAGAGACGGGAAGTTGCTCTTTTAAATCTGGTGTGTGTGTGTGTGTGTGTGTGTGTGTGTGTGTGAGCGTCTTGAGTGAGTACGTCTCCTTTGTGGGGAAAGTCGGGCATGTGCAATACTGTAAGGGATGAAGAGGGCTGGGGAAATCTTTATGCTGTATTAAGCACTTGAGTGGGTTGCTGACTGTGTGTGGTGAGTTGAATTGTTTAGCGTGTTGCTTTGATGCCATGACTATTTATCGTGTTGTGTTTTGGGATATCTGTATGAACAGTTTGCCATGTTGCAGTGATTGCCCTAACTATTTAGGGCTGTATCGCACCTGTGTGGGTATTTCCCTAGTCTCTGGTATCCCTCTTATGCGTGGTTGTGCCATGATGACCCTAGCTATGCCCTGTTTTTATCTGCTGTTAAATAAGCAATATGTGAAATAAAGTATTCTATCTGATTCCATACTGGTGGTGTGTTCTGATTCCTCTGGGAGTTCGTCGTAAAACAAATAGATATTACAGTATTTTCAGTGCTGACAGAATGGATGAATGGTGTATTGTACTTTGTTCACTGATCAAAGGTTCTGATCTGAGGTTATTCAACTTTGATTTATCAAAAATGCAACACCTATTTTACAAACACAAATTTTACAACACTAATTACAACCTTATATTTACACTTGGCAAAGGAATGGTCCGTTTTGGCTAAATGACTCAAACCTTAGCAACTACAGATGAAATGTTTGCATTACAGTTGGGCTTTGATGTAATTTGCCCATTTCTCTGTGGCTATTTCTATATTTACATATGGAGGTCCCAACCGTGTTTCACATTCATGGCAGCTTTGTGACCATGCTCTGTTATGTTCTATTTCTGGCCTCTAGTCGCCACTATGACCTTGTTTTCATATTTTGTGTGTTACCATGTATCTTGTGTTTTGGTGGTGCCATCTGCTCTAGTCTCTTTGCCTTATGTGATCTGTGTTCAGCCGTCTTGGTTTTTGCCGTCTTGGTTTTTGCCACCTGGGATTCATCTCTGTCAATCGTGATTAATTAGTGTGCATATTTAAACCTGGTTGTCTGTAACCGCTGTACTGAGTCTTTGTTGAACCGCTTGGGTGAGTTACTGCCAAGAACTTCTTCGATTTTCCGTGCCTGTTGTTCATTTGGTTTTATAGGGTTATAGGTGTATAGGTTACATAGGGTTGCCCTTTTTGGATTTCAGTCTCTTGCTCTGCCTTAGTTGGATTTTAACTTGTTTGACCTTTTGTCTGGACATACTGAGCTTTTTGAATAACTTCATTAAAACTGAACGTTCTTGTGACCTCTGGATATGAGTCCTCTCATTAGCACAGTGGTTAGCTAACTGCCCTGGTAATCCAGCGACCCGGTTTAATCCCCAACCCCAGCTGGACAGAAAGACTCAGTCAGAATGGACTCAGCAGGGGTGCCTGCAGAAAACCACTGTAACGGAATTTGAAAAGATAATGGCAGCTCTAACCAGTTTTGGATTGTGGAGAAGTTTCTCAGAAAAACCCAAAGTAGCAGAGAAGTTTGTCTTGTTCAACCAAGTCTTTAATCGTTCACCGAGAGAATGGCTATACATCGATGACCCTCAACCATTCTAACTTTTTACCTTATCTGTCTACCTTAAATACTCCTAACAGTAGATGATGTAGCTGGAACAGAGCCAATCCTACACGAGATCTCAGTCTCTGTCCTTTTACGATGATGCTCCAAACATGGTTTCAACATGGTTTTCCAAAGAAGTCTACTGTCATGCACATAAATCTCTTGTACATTCTTTTTATAGCACACACTCTACTGCATGCACTATTCTATTCTTGTATACACTCAACACACATATATTACTTGTTCTTACAGAAATTCCCACATATACCTCCCTTTTTCGAGTATTTCTCGAAACCTAACAGAATTCCACAGTAATACAAGTAACACAACATGCAACACCAAAATATCCTACTAACTACACACTCCTAACATTCTCTCGGATCACATTTTCACATCATTCTGTGTTCACAGAAGGCACAAAACATCATTTCCAAACTAATTCCAGAAACAAACCTTAAGGGCAAATGTTACTTTTAACCTTACTTCAATCACACTTTAAATTTCAAAAAATTCATGTAAAATGTTATTCTAATCACTTTTCTCTCGATGACACCTGAAAGAAAATTCCATGATTAAGTATCCCAACATGTTCTCCTCCATGTATGCAAATATCAGTTTCTTTTATTGTGTTGTATATGTATGGCAATTTCATGAAGTATGACGCATATGAGTATGTGAATTTTTTATTCCTGTTGTATGCAATGTGTGCACAGCAAAATACGTAGGTAAATGTTTCGAACTACTCTACCCGACTTATCTGCAGACTGATCCTTCCTGCCAGGGCTGTTGACAGTCCATATATTCCAAGGTATATTCCAAATCAATGTCCTTAGTTGCAACCTCCTCCCTTTCGGGGTGACGTGTTCCTTTTTATGCTCAGAATGCCATTTCCGACACACCCAGGGCGTAATCGACAGAGACACAGTTCAAGCCCTTATTTCCACGGAGCCCAAGTCCTGTGGACCCTGTGACCAAGCCACAAACGGAATGTCCATCACCCTGTGGAGAACAGCATCCGGAACAACATATGGAGGCGCATTTGGCAAGGTTTCTTCTTTGCAGTCATCGCACTCCTCTTCGTCAACCAGCCCCGACAGGACCATTTGAGTCTTAACCTGTCCTTCCACTACCCTTACGAACAAAGTTCTCAGACAGGGAATAAGACAACAGAAAACAAGAGAAACAATGAGAAGAATGCATCCAATCATCCCAGCTATTTTAACAAACCATGCAGTAAAAGGTCCAAAAGTAGTTTTTATCCAATAATCTACCCATTGGTCAAGCTTAGCGTCCCGGCCAGCATTAGCTGCAAGTTCAACACTTAAATTTTTTAATCTAGTCATAGCTATAGTAAATGATCCATTAGATGCTGTATTATTAGGAATATAAGTACAACAGTGAGAACCTGTCATTGCACATACACCCCCTTCTCTTGCCAACATCCAATCTAAGGCCATACGGTTTTGCATAGCTACTCTTGATGTGGCATCCAGTTGTTCACCCAAGGGTTCAAGAACCTGAATCGTATAATTAAGAAAACGTTGCTGATTATAATACAGATAATTTGCTACTTCCCATAATTTTCCTATCCCTATCATGGGAATAATAGATTCAAACCCTGCTGCAATTTCACTTCTAATTTTATATTCTGGGGGTATTCCTCTTGGTTGACCTATAGCATCCAAATACACATTAGGATCTTTTTCATATGGCTTAACAGCTCTTATTTTCCTATTTTTATAATGTGAAAAATTTCCTACTGAGACATTACCCAAAATATCATTATCCACTGAATATACAATTGAACTATCCTGCATAGCAGTAACTCGTGCACAAAGCCCATTCCAATCTTCTGGCAATGTATTATGTAATCCCCACTCTGTAATCCCCACTCAGGCCCACCAATAATCTGCCAGAGAAACATTCTGATGTGCCAACATAGCATGCGGGTGAACATAAGACCTATATCGATATTTAAGTCGACGGGCCTCAGTTTCTTCCTTCGAAACCTTCGGTACTACAAGAAATTGAGCTGAATCAATAGCCCAAGTAATATTACATTTACCCTGAAAAATTCCTACATTATACATACCTTTACGCGCATAACAATCAAAATCAAACCCTTCACCTAACCGATATCGTTTGATCGTGGTTGGTGAGGTTTCTGGCCAACTACTCAATCTATCACAAGCTTTAGATTTAATGAGGTCACGACGATGAAAATCATACTGACGAACTTCTGTTCTTCTATAATCCTACTTCCTAATCCAATTAAACATTCATATCCACTTACTGGTAAATCCTTAACACAATCACGTACATTATCCAATTCTATAGAACACTGCGTACCTTTAGGCGAACACTTTCTACATTCCTTATCATAATATTCTACTGCGTCATAATGACGATGAGGCGCAGGAATAACAATCATAGGCGGTCGAGCTTGTGCACATACATAACAATTTTCAGATGGATGGTAAGTCTCAGCAGTATACTTTGCTCAATCATACCAACTATTGTCCAAATATGACTCATGTTTATCGCTAACTTTTTCTGATGCCATTGAATTTTTCAAATTTCTTTTTGCCCGATAAGGTGGAAATACAGTATTATGCAACCAAAAAGTTAATGGACACTCTTTCACTTGTTCACCCCCCTCTATGGGTGGACCTGAAAGAATTTTAGCACGACTTCCTAGTTGATAATTGATAACTTGATCTACTGTTACCACATATTTACTGGACCAACACTTATCTTTCTCGCATACTACTTGTATTTCTAACTCCTCAGGAATATTATCATCCGGGGAGCAAAAATGATTCTGGCCGGGAGCTTGCCAAAGTTGTACATAACGTTCCTCCTTTGGACCCAATTCTATAATATACACAAATTCAGGACTTTCCTTAAAAAGCACATGAATTAGACAACTAACATTTTGCTCAAGTTTTTCAACCTGAACATTTTCCAAAATTATAGCCAAAACACATCTAACACTTCTTTCTTCCCAGGAAATGAATCTATAAGGTGAGAGTCGTGGTGCTGCATTTTTCCTACTAGTAATAGTAGTAGTAACCTCTGGTGGTAAAAACACATTATCCTTGTCAACATTGTCCACTACAGAAACATATTGATTACTCTGAGTCACCTCCTGGGTGCTGGGTGTAGGGGTAGGGGATAACGGCCTCTGGGTTTTCGTGTAAGAGGTGAGGGTCGAGAGGGACACCTCTTTTCCAGGGGTGTTCCGGGGAGTAGTCATTACAGGAATCGTCTCTAACTCGGATAACCGGGGCGGTCTCTTTACTAAAACTGGGGGTTTCCTGGGCATGCTCATATTGGTCTTGTGGCAGGGTGGTTTGATCTCCTCCGGTTGCGGAGTAGGTGTCATTAACAACTCTTTCACTTCCTTGACCCACGTTAGCTGTGGCTGATTCTTTTGACTCCACCCTTCCATCTGATAAACTAGTGTTGGTAGAAACAGAAACATACCTGCCACGACCATGAGACACGCCAGGACCCCGAACACTTTCGCCCAGCCTTCGAACTTGATCACTTGCACCCCGCCCTGCATCACCCGTTGGTGGTGGTAATTCCTCTGACTCTGCGGATTGTCCCTCATTGTTGTTCGTGGGAACAGAAGAATCCCTTTCTGAAGAGGATTGTTCCTTGTCCTGAGGGGAAGGAGCTCTGTAACATAAATTCAAATGATACCATGTTTTGGAACCCTTTACCCGTACTGCTGTAGGAGTGGCCTGGACCACCTCATATGGTCCCGTGGCTCTGGGCTGTAAACACGTTCTTTTAATTACTTTCAAATAGACCCAATCCCCCACCCTAACAGGCAATGTGTTGCCTGTACACCTTTGTCGATTTTCACGCTTCATAGCCTGTTCCTGAATTACAGCATGAATATTAAGCAACTGTTCCAAATAATGTTTTATCTCTAATTTTAATTGATCTAGAGGAGGCCCTCTGCCATTCCCACAATTGCTGGAGTAGGCATTGGCCCCAAAAAGCATCTCTGCAGGGGATAAATGTGTTACCCGATGTTCCTGAGTTCTCATATGCTTCAATTCAATAGGAAGATCTTCAAACCAGTTCAGATTATTACTAGCTCAAATTTTAGCAATTTTATTTTTAACGTACCATTCGCTCTTTCTACTATACCTTGACTTTGTGGGTGATAAACACATCCAAACCTCTGTTTTACACCTAAGGCTTGTCCAATCTTTACCCAGGTTCGAGCTGTAAAGGCTTTCCCATTATCTGAAGAAACAACTTCAGGAATACCAAAGCGGGAATTAATTCTCGTGTAAAAATCTTAATTACAGTGGCTTCATTCTGCTCAGGACTTTCGCATGCCTCAATCCATCTTGAAAACCTGCAAACTACTGTTAGCACATAACGATATTTTTTAACAGGCTTAATCATATCAATATAATCAATGACCACATGTTTAAAAGGACCTTCTGGTACTGGAAATCCTGCCTAGGGATTAGTAGGAATTCCCTTTCTAATGTTATGGGTGTGACATATTGAACACTGCTGTAATGTACGATCTACCACTTCATTCATGCAGGGAGACCAAAATCCCATTACACAGATTTTCATAAGCACCTCCCTTTTAGACTCATGCGCAAGATCATGCACATCTGATATCAACATTCCAAGCAATGTTAGTGGTGCCACCATGAATCCTTCATGGTTACGCCATACTCCATCCGGACCTGTACTAGCACCCTTATCCTCCCATGAAGATTTTTCAACTGCCGATGCAATCTGTTGAAGACGAATTATATCATCTAAGGAAGGTTTAGGTTGTAAAATGTTCAAGGATGCTTGAACTACATGCTGATTATTGATTGGAATTGATTCACATGCATAAGCCCAACACTCAGGGCAACTTCCACGTTGACATAATGCACAACAAAGCGGTTCCTGTGAATGGAAATGTCCCGATGTGTTAGACAAGGTACACCATTTACATGAATTAGTGTATATATATGGACACGAATACGGACATCCCACCATGCGTGATAATTGTTCTTGAACCAACTCACCACCCTTAGTTTCATTCCCAAAACCTTTAAACGGGGAAGGACAGTTAGATTCAACTGATCTTATCTCATGCATCGACGCCTGTTTCGGCACTAACTCATATTCCCTAGCCTTAAAAGCTGCCTGTTTGGCTATCTCGTCGGCAAATGCGTTTCCTTTTGTTACTAAATCCTCACCCTTCTTGTGTGCTCGACATTTACAAATAGCCAAACGCTTAGGTGACATCATAGATGTTAATAACAATTGAATTTGATCTAAGTGTTGAATGGGAGAGCCATCTGATTTTTTAAACCCTCTCTGTTTCCATTGAGCTCCATGAACATGACATACATTATGTGCATAGGCACTATCGGTATAAATAGTAGCATCCTGTCCTTCTGCTAACAAACAAGCTTCAGTTAAGGCCTTTAATTCTGCTAACTGGGCTGAGCAAGGTTGTTTACAAGGAATACAAAGTACAGCTTCCAATTCTTGTGAATCTGTTAATCGAATAACACTAAATCCTGCACATGTTCTGTTATCATAATTATGACTGGAACCATCCACAAAAAATACTAAGCCAGATTCAAGTGGTTCACTCTCCAAATCCGCGCGCAATTTTGAGAAGACTAAAGAATCCGCCACACATTCATGAGGCGTTCCTTCATAATCTAACAGAATTCTATCTGCTGGATTTGTTGCCATATCACATGTTCTAATTGTGACATCTGGACAAAAGGACAAATCGTTATACTTTAATTGGCGCTGAGGTGTTAAACAAAATCTTCCTTGCTCTGTTAACTGAGAGATAGCATGAGATGTAAAAATTACAATTGGCCATCCCATTGTTATACCTGTTGCTTTAACATAGGCCATATAGACAGCTTCCACTCCCTGATAACATGGTGGATAACCCTGCGTTACCTCATCCAATTTAGAACAATAGTAAGCTAAGGCTTGTTTTGCTTTACCTTTACACTGGGCCTGAGTTAATACTGCCGTCATATATGCATCGCGATCCTGCTCCTTCCTAACTGCAACATAAAGATGAAATGGCAGATCATAGTTAGGGAGCGCCAAGGCAGGTGCTCTTTGTAATTCCATCTTAATCAAAGTAAATGCCTGATCACCATCAATTGTCCATATTAAAGTTTTTTGTAACCCACCTGCTGTTGCAACAGCTATCATTGCGCGTAAGGGAGCGATCTTATATTCATGACACTCTATCCATTCGCTACTAAACCCTACCAAACCTATAAAGGTCATCATTTGCTTGACAGTTTGTGGTTTAGGTATTTGTATTATTGTTTCTATTTGGTCTCGAGCTATCCCTCGTTGGCCCTGTGAAATAGTTCGTCCTAAATAAGTTACCTGTGGTTCGACAAACTGCAACTTTTTCCGTGAGACTTTATGACCACCCTCCGCCAGCGTCCGTAATAATAATAACTTATCCTTGTCGCACGTCTCTGCATCTGGGGAACATACAATTAAATCATCCACATACTGCAATATAGTGCTAGTACATGAAAGATGTTTTAAATCATCCTTTAATACCTGACTTTACTTGTAGTTCTACTGGATTTGCAGATTTTACAAGTCCTACATCACTATCATCTTTTGGCCAAACACAATCTGGAACTTGTTTTAGGACTCTATCCTTATAACTATCTTTAGCTTCAGTTTGTATCATCATTTTCCACGGCGAATATGGTTGATCATATTGAAGTCGTCTTAACTCTATCGCTGTTAACGGGTAGTGCCAACTTTTCACCTATACCCTGCACCTGGAAATTTAGAATGCAGACAGTAAGGATTTTGAAAAGGACAATTTTGCGTATAGAGATCTAGATTTTGACAAGTCGTTTCTTTTGATGTAACCCCTTTATCAGATAATTCCACTATTTGAGGCGAACCATTAAGCTCAAATTTCTCTAATATCTTGAGAAGTGTACCGTCTTCTAATAATGGTAATGTATGACCTTGTATTGTTGCAGTGATATGTGGTTCTTCATCAGGCCCTTCAGTTACCTGTTTAACTATTCCCAAATCGGAACCTAGTCAATATTGACCTACCGCAAAATTTACTGGACCGCCCTGTGGGGATTGGCTAGACGCCGCAGCAGTTTGAAACACACCCCCTCACCGGATTTTGCTGGCGATTTCGCAACGCATTTGGACAGGAAAAGAAATATGTCCCACATTACCACAAGTCCAGCATTCCACGTCTTGGAGGATCGCTGGACTGTAACCTCGTCGCGACCTCTGCCTCTTCCTCTGAAAGAGCCTCCAGCCCTTCTCACAAAGGGCAATGTCATGGGATTACGACTCTGCTGGAACTGTGGCTGTGAAACTGGTGGAACAAACACAGATGAAGCACTCACAGTAGGAGAAGATGGAGCAGCGGGAGGGGCCTATTCCGCAGTTGTCAATACTGCCTGAGCCTTTTTTGGGTGTTTCAACTCCTCCAGTTGTTTCATGAGAAGCTGAGCCTCAGTGTCCTGCTGTTCACGCCTGTCCTCAGACTTCCTGTACTGGGTAACAAAGTGCGTTACAGCTTGGCGAAACTCATCTTTTGTCATGGTGCGCAAGTGCCAGTCATTTTCAAGTTGTGACTTAACTGGAGTGGGAAGAGCATCAAGTACAGCTTGACGGAAAAGTCCTCTGTTCAGTTCATTGTCATTTGGGTCGGACTCCAGTTGGCAACGCCAACATGCTGTTGCAGCCTCCACAAAGGCGGTTGGGTTTTCGTCAGGTTTTAACTTATTCAATGTCAGTGCACTAGCTGGGCAACGGTTTGGATAAGCCATTCTCAATGCTTTCCATACACGTGTACGATAGTTGTGAAAGGGCAAATGGTCAGCAGCGGGATCCCCATTATAACATCCACGTCCACTTTTGTCTGAACATCTGCAAATTGTTCTTTGCCCATAACGATGCCGAACAAGTAATTAATGTCCCCAATAGCATGTGTATGTCCCTGTGTTTCTGACTGAAACAGTTGTATCCATGCACCTGCTCCATCCTGAAGCGAGGGTAGACGCGAAATCAAACCGCACGTCACGCAAATCCCCAAGGGTCATAAAATGTACGGTCTCCTTTCACTATCATAGGCATCATCGGAGAGCCCGATGAAGAAATATCCTTACTAGTGTCTAACCTTGATGAAGCTACTCTCGACTTATGTGTATGCATGTCCTTTATGTTATTATCTACCAGTGGAGCCATAAATGCTAAAGTATTCTCTTCCTCATCCTCCTCATCATCTGTATGGGTAGTGACGTAAGAATGCAATTTATCGACATTAACCTGATTCTGATCCTGCAAAATAACTGTCAATGGGGTCCCACTAGAAGTTTGTCCCTCCAGATAACCATGCTGAACAGAAAGTGCACACAAGTCTCCATGATCAAATTTCTTTCCAGAGCGACGCTTATATATCTCTTCTGCAGTATACGCTAATTGTGTTAATGCTTCTAAATGTTTTACACGCTTTATTTTATCTCTCTGGTACTCCGCTGTAGCTGGACCTGCTTCTACTCTAGCCAATTCCGTTTTAATAGTTTCAATCAAAGTCCCAATTACAGGTACTGATATGCCTCCTTTATTCGCAATTTGAACATATTTTTCCAGTTTTGTTTGAATATAACAACGCTTATTCCAAAATTGTCCCAATACCTCACGGTCACGTATATCACTAAAAATCTCATCTGTAACCCTTTTTCCCGATGCTAATGCATTTTGTTCAAAATCCCACAACTCTTGTTTTATCTTTTCTTCTAATTCAGTTTGTACCTGTGATTCACCCAACCCACTTTGAGCTAGAACACGACGCACATGTTCCAATCTTTCTTGATCCTCTTTGTCCACTCCCTTTCGTGTTCTTTTTGGAGTTACGGCTGGCTGGACTAATTTTTCACTGTACTGTTTTAACTCTACTGGATGTTCATGTTGTACCTTTAAAACTCGTTCCTCTTGGGGTAAATAACACGCACCCAAGGCTGACTGGTCCACCCCATGTAGTGGCTCCTCAGTCAACAAATCTCTAGAAAACGACAGTTTTTTTCCATTTATTGGCGGGGTCGGACTAATCACGCTGCTCTTGGTTTTGGACATTAGAAGACGTCGCAGATAAAGGTCTCATTATATCAGGCGACATATTTTTGATTTGATCACTTAATGAAACAACGTTAGTTGCTACATTTTGAACTAAATGTAAAAGTTTCTCTCTAGATGAGACTAATTCCTCTGGGACCTCCACATTGCCTTTAAATTCCAACTGAGGATAGAGTCCCACACTTTTATCTATCCCTGGGCAGAGAGGTTTTGGATCATAATATGGAGGCGGTCTAACCCCCAGACTATCCTTTGATTGTTTATCGTTGTAACTAAGCGCATCCTGATCTGACATATTAGACGGTGTGCTCATGGCTAAATCAACAAATAGTTTTAATATTTCCAACTCATTTTGTCTTTTTATCTTTCTTTTCTCAGACTTATCAGTACATTTGTAATCCCTTATTTTACCTTCAAGTTGTACTAGGATTCGTAAATCCAATGTTCCCTGTTGAGGCCATGACTCTTGATCTTTTTTAGTGCGCTTTTCCCATTTAGCACTAACTTTCCGAATCTGATCTTCCGCTAATTTATTATTCTGCACCACCTGCTCAAGCGGCGTAAAATCCTTCCCAATCTGACTTTCCATTTCACCCTTATGAAACAGTATACTATATATTATTATGTTTGAACTATCACCTACACAAGCTATAGATGTCACCACGTTGTCTACCTGATCTATACCAAGCACACAAGGGGAATTCCAATAATTACCAACTTGCTCAGGCTTCCGTTGAAATCCATCCGTTACTTAAGTCTGAAATAAATAATTGAAATATTAAAATCTATTATTTTATTTTATTTACTTCTTCTTATACCAACTTACTATTCTTATTTTCGTATATATAATATCCAACTTCCATTCATCCTCCCTTTTCCAGCTGTGCCTAAATAGCTGGACCAACTGCACACCTGTCCCATATATAAGTAATCAATACCACAGAAAAGGACGGACATGACACATGTCAGGGACAAACGAAAAGGGCAACAGGCAAAAATATCCTCACGTTGCACATTCCCTTGACCCTAACTTCACATACCTAAGGCACTCCTTACAAACTCCCATGCACACGAATACAGCTGCAACCCACATACAGTCCACATAGGAAAGAGAAGAAGAGGGAAAGAAGAGGCTAAGTGACCTCTTGACCTTCTCATGCAACAGTTGGAAACTTGCACACCAAGTGAACAGACCAAGTGTTATTCAAAAGTTTGAACAGAAGACACATCATGTCAAATGTTCCGACATGCAGAAACAACTGATAGTACTACACTTCCACAAAAGCACAGCACTTCACACAAGAGAAATTATTGCTCATGCCAAGTACACACTTTCAAGCGCATAAGCCACACTCGCATCACGGGAAGACATCCCGTCACTCTAACACATAAAGACGCGGATCAAGGGCTTTTCCTTCCTTTATTCATAGGCCAGACCGGGGTACTGTTAATAGCAGCACGCTCTCATAATCAGCGAGCCATCAGGCGCGATCAATGAAAACTCACAAAAATACCAGCGACTGAAATATTATTTCGTGGCCAACTAATAACAGTCCACACCATATACCAAAAACGGAATTAATTTTGAGCCCACATGTTTGCGCCTATGTCGCAATTCCTTTATTTCCTTTATTCCTTTATTTCTTTACACTTCTCATAACGCCTCCTTCCGTTATTGTCCTATATTTAAACTAAGCTATGAGGTCGTTACGTCTGACAAAAGGTGAACACTTCCACATGCTATGAAGTGAACACAAACGAGACTTAGAGGCAAGGGTACAATGACGCAAGACAGACAACATGCCCAAGATGAAAAAACCATCCTGTTTAACAATTATATTAAACACAATATGAGTTAGAAATATCACACACAATTGGCGTTAGAAATGGATCAGTTCTCAGCCCAGCCATGGCCTGCGATGGTCAGATTGACAGCGTCTGCCACCTTACAGACCTGAAAGATCGGTGAAGGCAATTGAACAAGCCAAAAAGTCTCCACATATCTTACCACACATGTTCTTTGCAGTGGTGGCCCCATAATTTATAAACCTAAATTAATGCCATAATTAAACTTACCCAGACCAATCTAGACGGAAGCAAAGTTTTCCGTTCCCAAGGGGAGAAGGGACCAATTAAACGCTGATTGTTCGTGGACGCCAAATTATGTGGAGAAGTTTCTCAGAAAAACCCAAAGTAGCAGAGAAGTTTGTCTTGTTCAACCAAGTCTTTAATGCGTTCACCGAGAGAATGGCTATACATCGATGATCCTCAACCATTCTAACTTTTTACCTTATCTGTCTACCTTAAATACTCCTAACAGTAGATGATGTAGCTGGAACAGAGCCAATCCTACACGAGATCTCAGTCTCTGTCCTTTACGATGATGCTCCAAACATGTTTTCAACATGGTTTTCCAAAGAAGTCTACTGTCATGCACATAAATCTCTTGTACATTCTTTTTATAGCACACACTCTACTGCATGCACTATTCTATTCTTGTATACACTCAACACACATATATTACTAGTTCTAACAGAAATTCCCACAGGATCTACCTTGGATACCCATGGACAAGTCTTGGTTGGCCAGTGAGAGTGTCTTGCCAGTCATGCCCAACTGCTTCAGCAATATGGCTACAGCTGCTCACACAACTCCCAGAGCACCGGACCCTCAGCCAGCACTGATTCAACCACCTCCAGCTCCTGGTCCAGAGCCACGTTTTCCTGCCCCGCAGAGATATGACGGAAAACTGGGTGTCGTGGATTCCTTACTCAATGTGAGCTCACATTTGAACTCCAGCCATCCACTTTCCTCACTGAGAGGGCTAGGATACAGCATACGTGATTACCCTGCTGATACAAGGCTAGAGCTTGGGCAGCCTCCATTTGGCTGAGGCAAGGTCTGGAAAGCTCAGATTTTAAGATTTTTTCAATGGACATGCTGAGAGTTTTTGATCAGTCTGTTTCGAGTACTGAGAAGAAACTCATGACTATCCGCCAGGGCCAGTGCCTTCTGAACCTTGGCTGCTGTGAGTGGATGGAATGAAGCTGCTCTTGTTGTGGCGTTTCATCACGGCTTGTCTGACTCAGTTAAGGATGGATTGGCTTCTGCAGGCTGCCCTAGTGACCTGGAACCTCTCATCTCTCATGCCATGCGCCTTGATAATTGCCTCTGTGAGCTGCGTCAGGACCAAGGTCCCAGCTGGAGCTGTCCTGTCAGTCCTGGTCTGTCCTGGTACCCTGTGTTTCCCCCACTTGAGAGCCCAGAGCCTATGCAGATGGGACACACCCACACAAGAAGAGAGAGGTGCTGTATCTATTGTGGAAAGCCCGATCAGTTTTGAGCTTCCTGCCCTGAGCTTCTGGGAAAAGGCCAGGCCCATCCGCCGAGGAGCCCTCTAGGGGGTAGCTCCAAAACACATCTGTAGCTCCGCGAGTTTTTGTCCTAGAAACATATGAGTAACACCACTGGAAAGCTTCAGTCTTCTAGTTTTCAAATATGTAGATCTAATAAACATGTATCGAATGCGCTTGTACAAAATAAACATGTATCGAATGTGCTTTGTAAAAAGAATAATTTTATACATTTTTCACCAGTTCAGGCAGTAGCAGCCTGTTTCTGACACACCCTCAGCTATTCAGATGGTAAACACCGGGCAATCAGTGGCGTCATTGGGTCATTGTTTTGCGGCAAAGGTGAGAACACGCCCAATTTCACCAGTGTATACAAACCTGCAAAAGACAGACATATTATCCATTGTAGGATACTGTTATTTTGATGTGCCTGGTCAACACAGTCTGTTCCTGCCCCAAACCTGTGCTGGAGTACAACAAGTTCATGGGTGGTGTGGATTTGTCTGACTAGTTAATCCAGTACTACACAACACAGCACAAAACTGCAAAATGGTACAAGAAGCTCTTTCTGCACTTCCTGGACATTGCTGCAACAAATGCCTTCATCCTCCACAAAGAACTCATGCAAAACAAGCTGGAGGAAAGCATGAGCCACAAGCAGTTCGTGGAGCATCTCACTGCACAGCTGTGTGGTGTACCACTGACATCTCAGCCTCCAAAGGCACCTGTGCAGACAGCTGGAGAGACTCACAGGCCAGTTTGTGGGATTGCGCTCAGCGCAGATGGAAAGAGGGACGGTGATGGTCGCAGAGCCTGTGTGTTCTGCAAGCTGCAGGGAAGGAAAGCAAAAACTCAGTGGAAGTGTGATACATGCAACGTCTACCTTTGCCTTCAGCAAGACAGAAACTGTTTTATTGCTTGGCATCCTAGATGAGAAGCTCTTTTCACAGCCCAATCTAAGCTCTTTTGCAAAGCTCAATGTAACAGTTCCCTGGCAGAGCCATTGACAGCTGGACAATGACAGCAATTGACACACAGACACATGGACAATGACAGTGGGGAGGGGGCAGTTACAGGTGTGATACACCCATCTAATTAGTATTCATTTGAAACTACTAGTTTGTCTTACTTTTTTACAATTTCTATTGAAACTACAGCACTTTTCTGAGTGCTCTTCTGACTTTTATGTAGCCAACACTTATGTTTACAAGGTACGACCTTCAAAAGTCTTGGCCAGATATATTTATAGTGTGCTTTTTACAACCTTTTAAACCTTTTACAACCTTTTAAAATAGGTTTTTGTGTAGTTGTATTTACAAAGAATTCTAATAAAAACTCTTTTCATTACATTCACTTTACTCTTATATTATTATTCCAATGGTCTTGTAGAATATAACCATATGTGACACTTTTCCATATGTGTTGTTAGATGAAAACTTAAAAATGTCAAAGTGACTGCCTCTGACTGCCTCCCGAGCTTCCTGGCCAAGGGGTCTTCCACCCCATATCCATCTCCTGGGGAGAGTGCTCTCACTCCTGTCAAGCCCTGTTAGACTCTGGGGCTGCTGGGAACTTCATAGACTTTGACCTAGTCCATAGACTTAATGTTCCTTTAGAAACACTTGACTCCCCGTTATCGGTAACAGCTCTTGATGGTTGCGCTGGAATTGATCCTTGTTAATTCACCTGAGTTCCATGTGATAGCCAAGATACCCTTGGCTTAATCACCATAATCCACACATTGATTGGCTATCTGGCCGTATAGTAGAATGGGGTTCCACCCGTCATGCCACGTGCCTCTTTTCCAGACCCTTGTCCTTGCTATCCAGGTCTCTTGATCCTGCTGAGTTGTCCCAAGTTCCCACAGTGTACCTGGATTTGAAAGAGGTTTTTAGTAAAAGGCGAGCAGACACCCTTCCAGCTCACCGACCTCATGACTGTGCGATTGATTTATTGCCTGGCACCGTGCCACCTTGCGGCCCTGCATCGACTATCGTGGCCTAAATTAGATAAATATATGCAACCGCTACCCACTTCCTTTAATGTCCACAGCCTTTGACCTTCTGCAGAGAGCAACTTTTCACAAAGTTGGACCTGCGCAATGCCTACCACGTTGTCCGCATACGGCAGGGTGACGAATGGAAGACTGCCTTCAACCCGCCTTCGGGTATTATGAATATCAGGTGATGGCTTTTGGTGTAACCAATGCTCCAGCAGTTTTCCAGGTGTTACTTAATGATGTTCTTCGGGACATGATAAATGTTTTTGTTTATCTCAATGATATTCTTATCTTTCTAAGACCCTACAGGACCACCATCAGCATGTGCGGCAAGTTCTTCAAAGACTCCTGAGGAACAAACCTTCTAAATGTGAGTTCCATGTTACAGAGGTGTCCTTCTTAGGATAGATCCTGAGAAGGGGTGAGGTGCAGATGGATCTGGAAGAAGACTCGGTAGAACGTTGGAATTTCTGAGAAGGAGATTCTGGTGGCCGGAGATGGAGAGAGAAACCAGGTCTTTGTGATAGCCTCCTCAGTATGCACCAAGAGCAAGAACCCTCGCCAGCGCCTGTGGGAATTTCTGTAAGAACAAGTAATATATGTGTGTTGAGTGTATACAAGAATAGAATAGTGCATGCAGTAGAGTGTGTGCTATAAAAAGAATGTACAAGAGATTTATGTGCATGACAGTAGACTTCTTTGGAAAACCATGTTGAAACCATGTTTGGAGCATCATCGTAAAAGGACAGAGACTGAGATCTCGTGTAGGATTGGCTCTGTTCCAGCTACATCATCTACTGTTAGGAGTATTTAAGGTAGACAGATAAGGTAAAAGGTTAGAATGGTTGAGGATCATCGATGTATAGCCATTCTCTCGGTGAACGATTAAAGACTTGGTTGAACAAGACAAACTTCTCTGCTACTTTGGGTTTTTCTGAGAAACTTCTCCACATAATTTAAGGCCACGAACAATCAGCGCTTTAATTGGTCCCTTCTCCCCTTGGGAACGGAAAACTTTTGCTTCCGTCTAGATTGGTCTGGTTAAGTTTAATTATGGCATTAATTTAGGTTTATAAATTTATGGGGGCCACCACTGCAAAGAACATGTGTGGTAAGATATGTGGAGACTTTTTTGGCTTGTTCAATTGCCTTCACCGATATTTCAGGTCTGTATAGTGGCAGCAACTTTCATTCTGTCCATGGCAGGCCATGGATGGGCTGAGAACTGTTCCATTTCTAACGCATATTGTGTTTGACATTTCTAACTCACATTGTGTTTAATATAATTGTTAAACAGGATGGTTTTTTCATCTTGGGCATGTTGTCTGTCTTGCGTCATTGTACCCTTGCCTCTAAGTCTCGCTTTGTGTTCACTTCATAGCATGTGGAAGTGTTCACCCTTTGTCAGACGAACGACCTCATAGCTTAGTTTAAATATAGGACAATAATGGAAGGAGGCGTTATGAGAAGTGTAAAGAAATAAAGGAATAAAGGAAATAAAGGAATTGCGACATAGGGCTAAAACATGTGGGCTCAAAATTAATTCCGTTTTTGGTATATGGTGTGGACTGTTATTAGTTGGCCACGAAATAATATTTCAGTCGCTGGTATTTTTGTGAGTTTTCATTGATCGTGCCTGATGGCTCGCTGATTATGAGAGCGTGCTGCTATTAACAGTACCCGGTCTGGCCTATGAATAAAGGAAGGAAAAGCCCTTGATCCGCGTCTTTATGTGTTAGAGTGACGGGATGTCTTCCGTGATGCGAGTGTGGCTTATGCGCTTGAAAGTGTGTACTTGGCATGAGCAATAATCTCTCTTGTGTGAAGTGCTGTGCTTTTGTGGAAGTGTAGTACTATCAGTTGTTTCTGCATGTCGGAACATTTGACATGATGTGTCTTCTGTTCAAACTTTTGAATAACACTTGGTCTGTTCACTTGGTGTGCAAGTTTCCAACTGTTGCATGAGAAGGTCAAGAGGTCACTTAGCCTCTTCTTTCCCTCTTCTTCTCTTTCCTATGTGGACTGTATGTGGGTTGCAGCTGTATTCGTGTGCATAGGAGTTTGTAAGGAGTGCCTTAGGTATGTGAAGTTAGGGTCAAGGGAATGTGCAACATGAGGATATTTTTGCCTGTTGCCCTTTTCGTTTGTCCCTGACATGTGTCATGTCCGTCCTTTTCTGTGGTATTGATTACTTATATATGGGACAGGTGTGCAGTTGGTCCAGCTATTTAGGCACAGCTGGAAAAGGGAGGATGAATGGAAGTTGGATATTATACATATACGAAAATAAGAATAGTAAGTTGGTATAAGAAGAAGTAAATAAAATAAAATAATAAGATTTTAATATTTCAATTATTTATTTCAGACTTAAGTAACGGACGGAGTCAACGGAAGCCTGAGCTGTTTGTGTGTCGGCACCGGAGGAGCAAGTTGGTAATTATTGGAATTCCCCTTGTGTGCTTGGTATAGATCAGGTAGACAACTTGGTGACATCTATAGCTTGTGTTGGTGATATTTTCAAACATAATAATACATAGTATACTGTTTCATAAGGGTGAAATGGAAAGTCAGATTGGGAAGGATTTTACGCCGCTTGAGCAGGTGGTGCAGAATAATAAATTAGCGGAAGATCAGATTCGGAAAGTTAGTGCTAAATGGGAAAAGCGCACTAAAAAAGATCAAGAGTCATGGCCTCAACAGGGAACATTGGATTTACGAATCCTAGTACAACTTGAAGGTAAAATAAGGGATTACAAATGTACTGATAAGTCTGAGAAAAGAAAGATAAAAAGACAAAATGAGTTGGAAATATTAAAACTATTTGTTGATTTAGCCATGAGCACACCGCCTAATATGTCAGATCAGGATGCGCTTAGTTACAACGATAAACAATCAAAGGACAGTCTGGGGGTTAGACCGCCTCCATATTATGATCCAAAACCTCTCTGCCCTGGGATAGATAAAAGTGTGGGACTCTATCCTCAGTTGGAATTTAAAGGCAATGTGGAGGTCCCAGAGGAATTAGTCTCATCTAGAGAGAAACTTTTACATTTAGTTCAAAATGTAGCAACTAACGTTGTTTCATTAAGTGATCAAATCAAAAATATGTCGCCTGATACAATGAGACCTTTATCTGCGACGTCTTCTAATGTCCAAAACCAAGAGCAGCGTGATTAGTCCGACCCGCCACTAAATGGGAAAAACTGTCGTTTTCTAGAGATTTGTTGACTGAGGAGCCACTACAAGGGGTGGACCAGTCAGCCTTGGGTGCGTGTTATTTACCCCAAGAGGAACGAGTTTTAAAGGTACAACATGAACATCCAGTAGAGTTAAAACAGTACAGTGAAAAATTAGTCCAGACAGCCGTAACTCCAAAAAAGAACACGAAGGGAGTGGACAAAGTGGATCAAGAAAGATTGGAACATGTGCGTCGTGTTCTAGCTCAAAGTGGGTTGGGTGAATCACAGGTACAAACTGAATTAGAAGAAAAGATAAAACAAGAGTTGTGGGATTTTGAACAAAATGCATTAGCATCGGGAAAAAGGGTTACAGGTGAGATTTTTAGTGATATACGTGACCGTGAGGTATTGGGACAATTTTGGAATAAGCGTTGTTATATTCAAACAAAACTGGAAAAATATGTTCAAATTATGAATAAAGGAGGCATATCAGTACCTGTAATTGGGACTTTGATTGAAACTATTAAAACGGAATTGGCTAGAGTAGAAGCAGGTCCAGCTACAGCGGAGTACCAGAGAGATAAAATAAAGCGTGTAAAACATTTAGAAGCATTAACACAATTAGCGTATACTGCAGAAGAGATATATAAGCGTCGCTCTGGAAAGAAATTTAATCATGGAGACTTGTGTGCACTTTCTGTTCAGCATGGTTATCTGGAGGGACAAACTTCTAGTGGGACCCCATTGACAGTTATTTTGCAGGATCAGAATCAGGTTAATGTCGATAAATTGCATTCTTACGTCACTACCCATACAGATGATGAGGAGGATGAGGAAGAGAATACTTTAGCATTTATGGCTCCACTGGTAGATAATAACATAAAGGACATGCATACACATAAGTCGAGAGTAGCTCCATCAAGGTTAGACACTAGAAAGGATATTTCTTCATCGGGCTCTCTCGATGATGCCTATGATAGTGAAAGGAGACCGTACATTTTATGACCCTTGGGGATTTGCGGACGTGCGGTTTGATTTCGTCTACCCTCGCTTCAGGATGGAGCAGGTGCATGGATACAACGTTTTGAGTCAGAAACACAGGGACATACACTTGCTATTGGGGACATTAAGTACTTGTTGGGCATCGTTATGGGCAAAGAACCATTGGCAGATGTTCTGTCAAAAGTGGACTTGGATGTTATTATAATGGGGATCCGCTGCTGACCATTTGCCCTTTCACAACTATCGCACGTGTATGGAAAGCATTGAGAATGGCTTATCCAAACCGTTGCCCAGCTAGTGCACTGACATTGAATAAGTTAAAACCTGACGAAAACCCAACCGCCTTTGTGGAGGCTGCAACAGCACGTGGCGCTGCCAACTGGAGTCCGACCCAAACCCAAATGACAATGAACTGAACAGAGGACTTTTCCGTCAGGCTGTGCTTGATGCCCTTCCCACTTCAGTTAAGTCACAACTTGAAAATGACTGCTGCGCTTGCATACAATGACAAAGATGAGTTTCGTTTCAAAGCTGTAACGCACTTTGTTACCCAGTACAGGAAGTCTGAGGACAGGCGTGAACAGAACAGCAGGACACTGAGGCTCAGCGAAGCTTCTCATGAAACAACTGGAGGAGTTGAAACACCCAAAAAGGCTCAGGCAGTATTGACAATTGCTGAGCAGGCCCCTCCTGCTGCTCTTTCTTCTCCTACTGTGAGTGCTTCATCTGTGTTTGTTCCACCAGTTTCACAGCCACAGTTTCAGCAGGGTCGTAACCCCATGACATTGCCCTATGTGAGAAGGGCTGGAGGCTCTTTCAGAGGAAGAGGCAGAGGTCGCGACGAGGTTACAGTCCAGCGATCCTCCAAGGAATGCTGACTTGTGGTAATGTGGACATATTTCTTTTTCCTGTCCAAATGCGTGCGAAATCGCCAGCAAAATCCGTGAGGGGTGTGTTTCAAACTGCTGGTCCTAGCCAATCCTCAGGGCGGTCCAGTAAATTTTGCGGTAGTCAATATTGACTAGGTTCCCGATTTGGGAATAGTTAAACAGGTAACTCAAGGGCCTGATGAAGAACCACATATCACTGCAACAATACAAAGGTCATACATTACCATTATTAGTTGATACAGGAGCTACTATACTTGCATTAATACATCTTCTATTCCACACATTAGGAAACATAAGTCAGGAAAGGTTGCTAGGACAATAGGGTTTGCAGGACAAGTGCAGTTACTTCCTTTTTCTGAATTGGTAAAGGTACAGGTAGGGCAATACATAACAGAAATGTCAATTTTACTTTCTTCCTCAACTCCAGTCAATGTGTTGGGACGTGATGCTTTGTGTAGATTGGGACTAAAAATAAAATGTACTCCACAGGGGTGTCAGTGGGAGGTCCAGAAGTACAGATGTCTCTCTTGGTACAGACTGACACAGAATTGCCTTCTGTCCTATCAGTAATGCGAGTTTATTGGATTTCAGAATTTGATGTAAATATGTTAGAACAATTATGGCAAAAGTGGAAATGCATTTTTAACGAGCATAACTTTGATTACGTTTTCCCCATTATCCAGTGCATTGTACTTTAAAGGTGGATC
The DNA here is from genome assembly GCA_027481765.1 of Tenualosa thibaudeaui. NCBI lineage: Eukaryota > Metazoa > Chordata > Actinopteri > Clupeiformes > Clupeidae > Tenualosa > Tenualosa thibaudeaui. The sequence continues at coordinate 1,452,438 of JAIFZK010000003.1, forward strand.
TCACTTTGGACGACTCAGTAGAACTTGACTGGCGAAGAAATTTGTCAACTCAGCGAAATTACTTTTTACAGGTTACAGATATTGTGGTTGGAACTGAGGGGAGTGGGGTTATCTGTTTCATTTTTAGACACAATATTAGACCAATACTTTGATATGCCTCATATGACACCGCACATTTGTTTTTGCTATTAGTACAGGATATCGATTAAGACACGTGGGAGATATGATGCTGAGAGAGCGTCTTTGACTACATGGAAGTGTACTAAGGATGATAGTAAGTTAATTTTTTTAGAAGACGGTACACTTCTCAAGATATTAGAGAAATTTGAGCTTAATGGTTCGCCTCAAATAGTGGAATTATCTGATAAAGGAGTTACATCAAAAGAAACGACTTGTCAAAATCTAGATCTCTATACGCAAAATTGTCCTTTTCAAAATCCTTACTGTCTGCATTCTAAATTTCCAGGTGCAGGGTATAGGTGTTGGAAGAAAAGTTGGCACTACCCGTTAACAGCGATAGAGTTAAGACGACTTCAATATGATCAACCATATTCGCCGTGAAAATGATGATACAATCTGAAGCTAAAGATACTTATAAGGATAGAGTTCTAAAACAAGTTCCAGATTGTGTTTGGCCAAAAGATGATAGTGATGTAGGACTTGTAAAATCTGCAAATCAGTAGAACTACAAGTAAAGTCGGAGCAGTACTTCCTTTCCATTGTCAATATCCAGTCGCACCAGAGGCAGCGAAAGGATTAAGAGGTATAATAGAGAATCTTTGAAAGCAGGAGTAATTGAGCCAGTAATTAGGCCGCTTGCTAATTCACCTATTTTGCAATTCAAAAAGCAGATAAAGTAAATTGGAGACTTTTGATTGATATTCGTTCACTTAATCAGGTGTTGGTGGATGTTCCTAACTATATTGCATCGCAACGTCACTTTTAACAAATGTTCCACCGTCAGCCAAATATTTTTCAGTATGTGATCTTGTTTCAGCCTTCTATACGGTCCCGTTAGCAGAAAATAGTAAGGGTTTATGTGGGTTTAAATATTTGAGTACTTATTATCAGTACACTCGTCTTCCAATGGGATTAAAAATCTCTCCTACAGTGTTTAACCAGGTATTAAAGGATGATTTAAAACAGCTTTCATGTACTAGCACTATATTGCAGTATGTGGATGATTTAATTGTATGTTCCCCAGATGCAGAGACGTGCGGATACGTTATTATTATTACGGACTGGCGGAGGTGGTCATAAAGTCTCACGGAAAAAGTTGCAGTTTGTCGAACCACAGGTAACTTATTTAGGACGAACTATTTCACAGGGCAACGTGGGATAGCTCGAGACCAAATAGAAACAATAATACAAATACCTAAACCACAAACTGTCAAACAAATGATGACCTTTATAGGATTGGTAGGGTTTAGCAGCGAATGGATAGAGTGTCATGAATATAAGATCGCCTCCCTTACGGCGCAATGATAGCTGTTGCAACAGCAGGTGGGTTACAAAAAACTTTAATATGGACAATTGATGGTGATCAGGCATTTACTTTGATTAAGATGGAATTGCAAAGAGCACCTGCCTTGGCTCCTAACTATGATCTGCCATTTCATCTTTATGTTGCAGTTAGGAAGGAGCAGGATCGCGATGCATATATGACGGCAGTATTAACACAGGCCCAGTGTAAAGGTAAAGCAAAACAAGCCTTAGCTTACTATTGTTCAAAATTGGATGAGGTAGCGCAGGGTTATCCACCATGTTATCAGGGAGTGGAAGCTGTCTATATGGCCTATGTTAAAGCAACAGGTATAACAATGGGATGGCCAATTGTAATTTTACATCTCATGCTATCTCTCAGTTAACAGAGAATGGAAGATTTTGTTTAACACCTCAGCGCCAATTAAAGTATAACGATTTGTCCTTTTGTCCAGATGTCACAATTAGAACATGTGATATGGCAACAAATCCAGCAGATAGAATTCTGTTAGATTATGAAGGAAACGCCTCATGAATGTATGGCAGATTCTTTAGTCTTCTCAAAATTAAAATAAAAATTTTACGAGATGGCCAAACAGGCAGCTTTTAAGGCTAGGGAATATGAGTTAGTGCCGAAACAGGCGCCGATGCATGAGATAAGACCAGTTGAATCTAACTGTTCTTCCCGTTTAAAAGTTTTGGGAATGAAACTAAGGGTGGTGAGTTGGTTCAAGAACAATTACCACGCATGGTGGGATGTCCGTATTCGTGTCCATATATATACACTAATTCATGTAAATGGTGTACCTTGTCTAACACATCGGGACACATTGCACATTGCACACATTGCATACAACAGGAATAAAAAATTCACATACTCATATGCGTCATACTTCATGAAATTGCCATACAACATAATAAAAGAAACTGATATTTGCATACATGGAGGAGAACATGTTGGGATACTTAATCATGGAATTTTCTTTCAGGTGTCATCGAGAGAAAAGTGATTAGAATAACATTTTACATGAATTTTTTGAAATTTAAAGTGTGATTGAAGTAAGGTTAAAAGTAACATTTGCCCTTAAGGTTTGTTTCTGGAATTAGTTTGGAAATGATGTTTTGTGCCTTCTGTGAACACAGAATGATGTGAAAATGTGATCCGAGAGAATGTTAGGAGTGTGTAGTTAGTAGGATATTTTGGTGTTGCATGTTGTGTTACTTGTATTACTGTGGAATTCTGTTAGGTTTCGAGAAATACTCGAAAAAGGGAGGTATATGTGGGAATTTCTGTAAGAACAAGTAATATGAGTGTATACAAGAATAGAATAGTGCATGCAGTAGAGTGTGTGCTATAAAAAGAATGTACAAGAGATTTATGTGCATGACAGTAGACTTCTTTGGAAAACCATGTTGAAACCATGTTTGGAGCATCATCGTAAAAGGACAGAGACTGAGATCTCGTGTAGGATTGGCTCTGTTCCAGCTACATCATCTACTGTTAGGAGTATTTAAGGTAAAAGGTTAGAATGGTTGAGGATCATCGATGTATAGCCATTCTCTCGGTGAAACGATTAAAGACTTGGTTGAACAAGACAAACTTCTCTGCTACTTTGGGTTTTTCTGAGAAACTTCTCCACATAATTTAAGGCCACGAACAATCAGCGCTTTAATTGGTCCCTTCTCCCCTTGGGAACGGAAAACTTTTGCTTCCGTCTAGATTGGTCTGGGTAAGTTTAATTATGGCATTAATTTAGGTTTATAAAATTATGGGGGCCACCACTGCAAAGAACATGTGTGGTAAGATATGTGGAGACTTTTTTGGCTTGTTCAATTGTCTTCACCGATTCTTCAGGTCTGTATAGTGGCAGCATCTTTCATTCTGTCCATGGAAGGCCAAGGATGGGCTGAGAACTGTTCCATTTCTAACGCAACGCATATTGTGTTTGACATTTCTAACTCACATTGTGTTTAATATAATTGTTAAACAGGATGGTTTTTTCATCTTGGGCATGTTGTCTGTCTTGCGTCATTGTACCCTTGCCTCTAAGTTCTGTGGCTCTGTTCCAGCTACATCATCTACTGTTAGGAGCATTTAAGGTAGACAGATAAGGTAAAAGGTTAGAAGGGTTGAGGATCATCGATGTATAGCCATTCTCTCGGTGAACGCATTAAAGACTTGGTTGAACAAGACAAACTTCTCTGCTACTTTGGGTTTTTCTGAGAAACTTCTCCACATTACCTCTGTTCAATTCCTGACCCCGCAATAACAATGCTCAACCTCTTCTGACTCAATGAAGTTATGATATTGGTTTTCCATTCTATGTCAGCTTTAAACAATCAAACCCATCTCCATTAAAGTCATCTCCAGTGTCACAGAGGTCATCACCAAAATTGAGTTCATCTATCTACATGGCAAGTCTGCAACTGGCCTACTATTTGAGCACCACCAGATACTTTCACTTTCACCTTACCTTACAATCTTACATCCACACCCTACACAACTGACCAATACTTAAAATCTTTAAAAATCACATTAGACACTCAGAACTCGAAAAACTCCCAAAACCACAGATAACTTCACAGCAAAAATTCCCTCCCTCCTCAACCTTTACTGACCCGATATAGGCCTACATTGGAAGGCTCTACTCCAAGCCCAACCCAAGTTCATCAATTAAGTGATAATGTTGTAAATGTACTACACTCCACATTCAACTCCCTTGTATCACTTAAAAGAAAACAAGAAAAAATTGCCCCATGGTACATAATTACAACCTCTACAATTACAACTACCTCTAAATTCACAAAGCTGGAACACTCAGTGAACTTCACCTCATGCCTTGTCTGTCTTGTCATGCCCTGCTACATTAGTAGTGTACTTAGGGTATTCTATGTCCTGTCTTGTACCTTGTTATGTTAGGTAGTAGTACTAGGCAAAAGTAGCTTTAAGCTACTTGCACTTATTTATTTATAGAAACTGAGGACTAGAATTGTCTTGTTGTGCATCTGCACGCATGGGATAGTGGAAATGTAATTTCAATTCATTTGCATGTCAAGTACACGTGGAAAAATTGACAATAAAAGCGACTTTGACTTTGAATTTGACTTTGACAAACTCACTGACTGAAACAAGCGATGCATAGACTGGAAAGGAAATATTATGCCACTAAACTTGAAGTGGCACTTAACAATGCCAAATCAGCATATTATTCCTCACTTATACACAATGATAAAAAAATCGAAATTCCTTTTTAACACCATATCCCATCTAATAGCAGGAATGAAGTGACCCACTCTATTCCAATAACTCAAAGCAGTAATGACTTTTCTAATGAAAAATTCTAATGAAAAAATCCAGTTGGCCCACATCCAGTTGGTTACAGCTAGCTCTAGTCAACATGTAGAATACCTTGATTCATTCACACCCACCAATACATCAAAATTACGTCTCTGATCTCCTCAATTAAAGCCTCAACATGCTTGCTAGATCCTATCCCAAAATATTCTTAAGGCTGCTCTCACTCTACTGGGTGAGACGATTCTTAAAATTATAAATGACTTAGTCATAGCTGTACATGTCCCAAAATCTTTCGAGACATCTGTTATTAAACCATCCATTAAAAAACCTAATCTTGATGTGGATGCCTGGCTAACTACCGACCCATATCTAACCTCCCATTTGTATCAAAAATACTTGAAAAAATAGTATCTAAGCAAATCTGCTTCTTAACGAAAAACCTTCCAGTCAGGCTTCAGAGCTAATCATAGTACAGAATCAACCCTAGCTAAAGTCTTCAGTGGCCTCCTTATCTCATCTGATAATGGACACATATAAATATTAATCCTACTGGATATTTGTGCTGCCTTTGACATGGCATCCTACTACACAGGCTTGAATACACAATACGCATCAAAGATTCTGCATTAGCCTGGTTCAAATCATACCTCTCTGGTCGCTACCAGTTTGTATACGCTCATAATGAGTCATCATCCCACACCAAAGTAAAGTTTGGTGTACTCCAAAGCTCAGTGCTAGGGCCCTGTTATTTTCCCTGTACTTGCTACCTTTAGGATCAGTTGTAAGGAAACGTGGCATTACTTCCACACTCCTATGCAAACGATACCCGCTTTACCTTTCCATGAAGCCTAATGACTATATGCCAACTTGATGCCTGCCTCCAAATCTGCATGACTAATAATTTCCTATGTTTAAACTGATAAAACTGAAGTTATGTTATGTTATTTATTTATTATTATCTATTGTCACCTATGTCCTAATTTTATCTATATGTTATTGTTAGTATACTATGTTCACAATTAAAGTTAAGTTCACTACCCACTTAGCTTAAAAGTAAAGTTTACAAAGTTGATCGACTACCAGAATTAAAAATAAGGTCCATTTTCTTCACAGCTGTCATCCGAATTTATTTGAGCTTTTTCTCCCACCAAGCCAAATTACTAGTGCCGCATTTATCCACTCATGTTGCTGGCAACTAGTCTCATCTGCCATTACATCGCCATTTGCCTAAAGTAATTTTTATGGCCTAAAGAATTTCTTTTTCTTTACTCCATCACTAAATCATCTCTTAGATCAGAAGGTAATGTTATACCAATTTAGGCTAATTAAATTGTTTGTGACCATGGCCATGCTTCTGCACTGACTAAACTTCTCAGAGTTTTCAACCAACCAACCCAGTGATGTAGCCATGGCCATCGATGATCTGTAGCAGAATGTAGCAAACATGAATTTAGTATTAATCTAATGTGTGTTCTCAAAATACACCTCAGCACACTAAGATCTGAATATAATTCAAAATTAGCAAATCAAAATGAACAAAATTAGCAGTGTCCATTCTTCATTCATTTTTTGTCATAGTGCAGAAACAAAACAGAATGAAGATTTAAGACGATATTGTCACTATCAATTATTAATGGAGCTTTTGTTCAGTCTATCTGTTTAATTCTTCTACTTTCTGTTCTGTGTCGTGGTACCAGTGTAGGAGAGCACTTGCCTTGCTTACTGTTAGCCTGCTTCCACGTTCTACAATATAAAGTACAGTATGTGAGCATCTCTGTTTTATTTTTAATCTAAGATTTCTGCTATTTATATTTTAGACTTGACTCTTACTAATGATCGAGCATGTCAAACTTCATGGTCTGGTACTCACTGACAAATATTGCATTAGACACTAGATTTTTGTTGTACATTTTTTAAAAGATCTAGGCTATATTTTAGGCAATTTTGTAAAATGGGCCTAAATGTCACTAATATCACAATGTACTGTATATATTTATACTGTATATAAAATACATTTTAGCCCAATGATATTAGATATTTTACTGTATGTGAGATATAAGTAAGTATGCAAGTGAGATGCAATAAAGAACTTGTATATTTACACTTACACTTGCTGCTGCAAGCTCGTTTAAAGTTTGTGGAGATGACGTTTATACTGTGAGCAGTACGGGTAAAAAAGAACTCTCTTCTATTTCTAATGGACAATGCTAGTGTGACGCTATGCTGTGTGAGTCTACTAAGAGTGTGCATCGTCTAATCATGTACTCGAAATGAAAGCACAAAGCAAAACTGTGTATGCACCTTAAACACACTGATTGCTGTGTGAATGAGGCATAGATCACTGAATAGTAGAAATTAATGCATTGAATGTCTCTTCATTGATACCTGTAGGTTCTATGGGGAACTTATTAAAAAAACTGTATTTTGTGATCTGCATTATTGGGATCCTGGTTCTCCTTGACCTGTAATGAGGAATATACTGCATGATTTTGTTCTCCTCACTGAACTGCTGTACGCTTATGTGTGTTGTCATATGATTTGATAATGAATTTGACAATAAATATTTTTGTGTTTAATAAAACTTAGTGTCTTTTGTTGTCATGTGAATGTAAAGTTCCAACCTGTCCAGGTTGTGATATACTTCATTTTCACTATTTCAGTCACAAAAGCTGATTTAAACTAAAGTGACCAAGTATCACTTTCCAAATTCTATACTTTAACCATGATTAGGGTAACGAAAGCAGCCAAAGGCAAAGCCAAGAACAGCATCAGTAGTTGCCCAGCTAAATTTAAGCAGCCCAGTGAGTTTGCTTCAGTGTAGATGGACCAAAATAAAACCATTAAATGTCAAGCAAATAAATAGTGTGATTGCTTGGAACATCAGTGACGCCAGGTTGAGTCATTTTTCTTTGTTGCACTGACACAAAATTTGAAAATTCCCCACCTGTGAAATCCCACTTTAACCACTGTGGGCACTGTGTTACTTGTTACCACCACACATGCAGAAAATGTTATTATTAGACTGTACAGCCTGAGGCTAATTATTTAGCATGCTACTTGGTAGATATCTCAGCAGCCCAGTACATGGTCATAGTTTTGTGACATGACTGCACGTGTTTCTTTACATTCTCTTGCTGAATTTTGCATAGTGAAAAATGCATACTGGAAAATGGTGAGCAATTCTGTCACCTTATGTGGTAGATACTTGTTGAATTAAATACATCACAAAGAACATATTTGTCTGTATGTTTCAATTCTGAATCATATTTTATTATCAACTACTTGTGATATTGGTTAGAATGTAAAGGAGCAAGCAATGTCACAATGGCAAGCCTAGAAGGATAAAATAAAATGCAAAAGCGTAAAGTGAACCCAAAACGTTTATGTTCACAATGCGCTGGTTAAGTAAACCGTACCGCAGACTCTCGAGATGGTCTCAGTACGGTTCGTTTTAAAGGGGTGTGGGTGTGGTTGGAGTGTTCACAAAAATGCTGAATCATCGGTCTGAGTTCATTTTGAGGGCTGAAAGGGTCCAAGTGTGAAAACACAGGCAGGCAGGACTCAACCTGACCACTACCACATGTACATTACACATACAGTCTGCCAAATGATCTCATGCTTTTGATGTTTCAGGTGCTGATGAGGGTTATTGAACTAACTTATTTAGTTAACCAATCAACTGTGCTTCTCGTAGTTCAGCCCATGTCATGTGTACTGCACCATACCTGACACAGAGGAAGTTTCCACAACCTACAGCTTAGAACAAGTACAAAGTGATCCAACCACCACCCAACAAAACATGATTTACAGTGTTGTGAAGAAGAGACAATTAAAATGACAATGACTAGTTTTGGCGTCTCAGCACTGCTATAATACCATTATATACCATATAATACCAACGTGTGGAATAGCCTCTATCACTGCAGCAGCAGACACATAGATATGGTACTGTAATGCAGTGGGGCACTGTAATATCAACAGCAGGAGACAGATAGATATGGTACTGTATGTAATGCAGCGAGACACTGTAATACCAAATAACATGAGGCTTTAGTCAAGGTAGCAAAGGCATTTCATTTTTCGCTACTCCTGAAACTTGGTGACACCAGTTAATGTCACTTTAGCTGAAATACACTGTTAAATGTAGCTTTTGCAGTACAGCAGAATTCCACAGAGCAATATATGACTATACAACAATATGCCATAGCGTAAAATGAAAACCTTGATATTGTAAACAGAAAGACAACCTTGAGACTCATGTACTCTTTGAATATAGCCATAGCATTTGGATCCTATGGTAAAAAAATCCTTATATTATATAACAAATATATAACTTACAGCTAATACAGTATTTTGGTATCATGTGCTCCTCTTGATGATTTCCTCCCAGAAATCAAAATAAATGCAATCTTGAAATGCAGAGAAATTATTTTCTGATTGTGTACACACAGTTTCACACAAGGCTCTAGACTACACAGGGTACAATATGTCTTTAACAAGCAGCTGTTTTTTCCTTCTTGGGAACACAAGCTGAATAGGCCTTCATCAAAGCAATGTTCTTATAACTGGCCAGTAGTTGTGGGTTTTAGCAGCCTAAAGCTCTGTGGCAAATCCCAATGATACTGTGGCTTCAATGCTTGATGTAGTGACATGTTCAAGTACTATAACAATTTCCTCCATGCAGTTTTTTATTCAGTGTTACAACCTCTATATGAAATCACCACATCACAGCTGTGAAAATAATTATTTCTTTTTCTTCTTCTGTGATTGCCTGTGTCAGTATCACTATTAACAAATGCTTAATTTATAAGACTAGACCAAAGCATGTGCTGAATACAATAAACATGAACATAAACTGTGGGGGGACTATGTTTATGTTCTATGAGGGACTTGCTGTGTCAGCGTGAAGATGCTCAGTAGAGGGAGTATAGCAACTATGAGCTGATGAGAGAGACAAGGCTTTTCCACACTCTGGCATTCTCCTACACACACACACCACACACACACACCCTTACACACACACAAAATACAATACTAAATGTCTACAGAAGAAGATGTACTTATGCACTTGGAGTCACAGAATTGAAAGCAACAGATGAGAAAATGAGGGAGCCTCTCTTGGGGTTTTTATATTCCTTCAGTGCTGTAGGCCTATTTGTTATACTGTTATCTCCATCTCTATTTTCAGAATTGCCTGTCAGGGTATTGAGGTCAAGGGCACGTATTGACATACTAAATGAACAGATCTTTTTGGGTGGTGGGTGGTCTGTACTGGTGTATATATTTTAGACTGCTGTACCTCTTCAGCCTCACATAGTCAGTGTTTCTAAGCAGCCTCCTGTGATCTGATCGGAGAGTTTCCGAGAACTCACATTCAGTAGAGAATAATCGCTGTCACCACATCCTGCAGACTCTCAGTTCCCTCCACTTCACTAAAGAACAGTCCTGTCTGTTGACAAACCACTCATATTTTCGTACAGGTATGTGTTTTTGCTGTGTTTTATTACCTAATCAATCAGGAAGAAGTAACAAATAAAGGGGTCACTAAAGTAATATGAGACATATGAGCAGAAATAGTTTGGCTGTTCAATTACGTTCTTACCCAATGCACTCGACATACATTACTGACAGTCTCTGCCGCTGTGCATAAGTCAATTATGTGTGGTCCTGGGTGTTGTTTCTCCTTACTGAAGACTGGAGAATGTAGATACAGAACCCCATCATGCAAGCTGATCCTCACAGGTAGAGAACTGATGAGATGGGCAGGTGAGGATGGACCTGCACAGATCAATCTGCAATGTTCCTGTGCTGATGGAGAGCGTTCAGACCCAGCTTCTGTCACTGTTAGAGGTAAGCTGTGACACCCCATATACAGTTAGCATGATGGCAATCTACTGTACATTTGTTGTTTTGATATGACTACCTTGATTTAACATTGTTTCTAAATCTGTCACCAGAATATGCATGTAGTCATTTTGGTCTTTTTCTGTTATATGTACTTTAACAGAGATCCCCCCTGAGCTAAAACTGTCATCAAACATTACAACTAAGAAGGGCTCAGTTGATCTGAGCTGTGCCCAGTCTGCTCCTGTGTCTCAGTGTATTTTCTCCTTAGTGGTCAAAGAGGCACATACTTATACAGGGCCCTCATGCAAGCAGACCCTCACAGGGGAAGAGCTGATGAGATGGGCAGGCCTGGACACATTACCTGCTCAGATCACAGTGAAATGTTCTGTTGCTGATGAACCATCACAACACTCACATCCTGTTTCAGTTACTGTTGAAGGTATGATGTGTCATGATATAATATTTGAAAGGCTATTCAAAGATGTTGTGGTTGGTAATGTGATCCTCTTTACCTACAAAACTAAATAATCTGGTCAACAGTGGAAATGGTAAAATTAGAAGTCTGACAAATACTGTACTATTTCTGATCAATAGCTCTGTAAAAAGGGTTTTTAAATTCCAAAAAACAGTCTTACATTGTCCAGTCTTACCAAATATGTACAATATAATGTGTTGGTGATATGTGTTCTTGTTTTCCAAAAGTACCTGTTGCTCCTCCAAAGCCCCAGCTGAATATTTCCTCTGCAGTCATGAGAGAGAGTGACTCAGTTCATATGAGCTGTGAAGTAGCTCAGTCTCAGTCTACATCTCTGTGTTTATTCTACCTGGATGGGATAGAAGCTGCTCCATTCAGTCACTCATCATGTCAGATCTCCCTCACTGGTGTTCAGATCCTGCAGTGGACACGTCAGAGTTCCCCTCTGGAGGCTAAAGTGGGCTGTTATTACCACACAACATCAGCAGGACAACAAACTGAATCTGCCCCCTCAGACACTGTTTCACTGACTGTTCTGGGTGAGTCCTCACATTCTAGAGTTTGATAAAACACCAGTGAATTTTACAGAACATTAGGCCCACTCTGTGGAATAGTACGCTATATTGTGGAAGCCATATTGGTACATTTCTAGGAGATTTAAGATGAATGTGGACTTAAAATGTCTGATAAATATCTCGTGTCTCAATACAGACAGATTGCAGAAGCCAAGCATAAAGGTCCTTCATGATGATTCCATGTCCATTGTCTGTGATATTCCCAAGCATTTTGGTGAGGCCACCAAATGCCACCTTTACACTGGAGATGAATCTCAAATATATATAAAAACAAAGCCAGCAAAGAATGCTTATGGAGACCTCTCCTGCCACTTTACTGTGAATAAAGATGATTTATTAAGACGTCTACAGTCAATGAATATCAGAGGGGTGAGCTGTGATTACACATTGAACACAGGACCTCCAGATCTCTCTCCACGCAGTGACCCTTACATCTTTGCAGGTCAGATCTGATGCACTATATGTGAAAATAAAAACAAGCAAAAAACATTTCATGTCTGTGGTAATCTGAAATGATTATTTGACAGGATTAAGTCATGTCACAACAACAGCAGCAAGAAATTTATCAACAATGTCAATGACATCCTTAACAACAACTGCAACATCAACATCATCTGTCACAGAACAGAGTGAGTCGGACCCAAAAGCGCCACGTAACCACAGTTTATTTTGGGAAAAGGGTAGAGGGAGTGTGTGGATGCTCTTCGAGTGCAGGGTCGGCTAACCGGGACTGGGGAGCAGAGCGTGGGTCATAGACAGACTGTAGGTCAGGAGTCGGGCGGAGGAGCTGAGCGTTGGTCGAGGATAGGCGGAGGTCGAATCCAGGGGCTGGAGAGCAGAGCGGAGGTCGAGGAAAAGCAGGGGTCAATACCAGGGCTGGAGAGCAGAGCAGAGGTCGTGGACAGGCAGAGGTCGAAACCAGGGACATTAGAGCAGAGCAGAGGTCGATTCGGTCCGGGTCGCCAGTGGGAAGACAATCGATCGGGATACGGAAGACAGAGAACAAAGGCAGGCAGGGAAACAGGACGGAGACACGGAGCAGGCAGATGACAGAAACACAGGAACTACGGATTCAGGAGATTCAGGAGTCAGGGTCTTTAAATGCTTGCCTTGCGTGAGTAGCAGTAGGTTCATGGACGGTCTGACAGAGAACACTGGGAAACAAGGGATTAAATACAAGACAGACAACAGGTAACAAGCAACAGGTGGAAGTAATGATTGCATCACATTAGCGTGAGTGAGTGGGAGGGGCAAGTGATCAGGGAGAGAACAGGTGACACTGACAGAGAGGCATGACATCATCATCAATACCAATGTCAACATTGGCAGCAGCAACAAGATGTAAGATGACATTTCTAAGAGATTTAAGATGCATGTGGACTTAAAATGTCTGATAAATGTCTGGTCTCTCAATACAGACAGATTGCAGAAGCCAAACATAAAGGTCCTTCATGATGATTCCATGTACATTGTCTGTGATATTCCCAAGCATTTTGGTGAGGCCACCAAATGCCACCTTTACACTGGAGATGAATCTCAGTTATATCTAAAAACAAAGCCATCAAAGAATGCTTCTGGAGACCTGTACTGCCTCTTTCCTGTGAATGAAGATGATTTATTCAGACGTCTACAGTCAATGAGTATCAGAGGGGTGAGCTGTGATTACACAGTGAACACAGAACCTCCATATCTCTCTCCACGCAGTGATCCTTACATCTATACAGGTCAGATGTCATACATCTCTTATTGTAAACATGGCACAATATTTTTGGCAGGTTTTGTAGTAAAAACAACATATCTGGTTGTATAGTGTCAGGCAACAGTTAGGTCACCCAGTTACAAACATTGGCATAAAGTGACACATTATATTACCTTGTGAACCTTGTGCCATTAAAAAATATAATATACATCATAGAATTGTGTGTAGTACTTAGGCCTGCTGATTGTTAGTGCATGTGATATAAAAAAGCATAATGGCATAAATATCATGTAACAACTCCCTTAATTTAACGTGCATTTCACTGTGTAATTATGGGTCCATATTCGCTTGTGATTATATTCCTCTCGTGTGTATTGTATTTTCTAGGTAACGCTGATAAGGCCAGAAGACATCCAGTAAGTATAAGAAACTATGTTTTGATATGTCATATTTCTAGAGCAGGAACAAATAAAACATTTTCTATGTTCCTTTACAGCAGCAGTCTGTAACATTTAGGACCTTCTGTTTGGCCCGTCCTTGAAGTACCCATGTCTACACTGACTGGTGAGAGACACTCTTGAACAAGGACTGCGTTGATAGAGTCACTCAGTTGTGTTAATGGAAGTGATAAGATCACAATATCTGAGAGAATAGCTTGTCTTAATGTGTCACCCTTCTCGGTCTCTTTCAGACATACAATAATTACTGGGTGTTTTCAAAATGGCATACTGTGTCTTAAAAGAATGTGCATTTGACTTGTGCTCTCATTTTACTAAGTTGTTTACTAAAACAAGGGCTTGGTTTAGTAAATTAGCACAGAAATCTAGCAATGCCCCAGGTCCCTTACATCATCATTCAGTAGATAACAGCAGTATGTCATTTTGGAAACACCAACTGTATCTGTCCACATGTTCAGTCTGCAGTACATCTACAATATAATGTGGATCTGGTTCCCATTCCAAAGACAACCTAGGGATGCCTGTAGGCTGTGTTTATATAAAATAAGATTCTCTTTTGTAGTGTGTAACAAATATTTTACACGGGGGTCCTGTTTGCCCTGTCTAGACTTTACATTATAATCCTAGACAATACATTATCCCATAGATGTTCTCTTCTTGATTTCCTCTTCTGTCTACAATCAATAATAAATTCAAGCATTTATCTGTTGCAGTGAAATGATGACCTTCTGTAGACTTTCACAAAGACTCTAGGGAACAGTGAAATGTCTGTCTCTAGAGAACAAAAAATGTACAGGTCTTTGGAGCTCTGATGCTCTTTATAAAAGCAATGTTCTTAAAATAGAAGTTGTGAAAGTAGTTGTGGGCCTTCAAGCTTAAAGGACAACTTCAGTCAATTTGAATATAGACATCACTATTGCTCAAGCTACCCCTGACTTGCCAGTCCCTAAGACGTGAAAAATTCTGGTCCAATCCTTAAAGGTCGTCTTGAACGGAGAGTTAGCTCTGACAGCTAACCCATGGGGGCAGAACTATTTTGAGCAATAAAGCTGACCAAAGTTTGGTGGTGAAATCCACTGTGGTTTAAATGTGTACGGGCTATATATTCATGTACAACAACAGTTTCCTCTGTCTTCCCATGAATTGTTTTATAATCAATTTAAAATAACATTGCAAATCGACAGCAAAATAATTGTTGCTCTTTTTTTTTTAAACAATGTTTAAGATTAGTTGTCAACAGAATTAAGGTCTTCATCTTTCAATGTGTATCCTGCTGATCAACTGCTGGCATTAGAAACTTAAAATGAAGACATTGGCTGCTGATTAATTAGCATGTATTTACTTAAAGCAACTGAATGATAAAATGTAGGGTATAAGTGGATATGGTGTGGATGGTTTTTGTATATGTAAATATTCATGTATATATTTATAATGTCAGAAAAGTGGCTGATCTCAACTTGGTTGATATCATTGTTGCACTGCACACCAAAGGTATTGTAGCAAATACCACAAATACCACGTGAGTAAAGAAGTTGGTTGGGTGATGGTGTGTACTGATGGGTATTTGAAACTGCAGTACCTCATACAGTCACAGTCACTGTTTCCAGCTTTCTCTTATCTTATCCCACCACTAAAAAACATTCAAACAGACAGACAGACAGAGAGAGACAGGACAAATGGTTTGAGATGATGAGACAAAACAACATTGATAGTAAAAGTTAAAGTGGTGACAGGGCGCCCTAGGGGGAAAAGTTAGGATGATTCTAAGGGCCTGGCACTAATAGGGGCCCTAGAGAACATTTTAATATTATAATGAATGTTTGGGAGGCCCAAAATAATTTTCTGTCATAGGGCCCAAAATTTCTAGCGGCGCGCTGAGTGGTGATATGATGATGGATGATTGGTGGAGAACCACTGAGGGAAAAGAGTCCAGGATTTGTTGATGGTGAATGTATCTCAGTGAGAGATCTCAATATCGCTTTTAACTATGGTACTGCGTCACAGATCTCTCCAAGGTTTGCTTCGACTATTTTTTGGCTGACCAATCAGTGAACAGAGGAAAGGCTATAGATACACCTGATTAGCCAAGTTTAGCAAGCTAAAGTCAGCTACAATTACACTGGTGATGAATGAAGAAAGCGATTTAGCAAGCTAATGAAGCTAACAACCAAAATTGTATATCACATTTGGACGTGTAACAAGTTGACATTGCACATAGGACAGTTTGAACAACATAAATAGCTGAAAGCATTGCCCTCAGAAATGAGTAAAGCATAGATCTGATCTTAACAATATTGCTTAGATGGTAGAAAGCTGGTGACAGCTTTGACATGGGGCTCGAAATTTAGGTTTTTGACAGGTTTTTGAGCTCTCAGGCAGAAGACGGATAATCAGGTAGGTTGTTACCCTTAACTGTTCTCACTATAAATAGCTTTGTTTTGTCAGAATTCAACAGGAAGTTCACAATCATTTCTTAATCTCAGACAGATATGCTTGGAACTCAATAAGCGTAGAATGGTCATTCTGTTGTACTGGAACATTCAATTGTGTGTCCTCAGCATAACAGTTAAAATTCACATCAGACTTGCTTATTATAAAATGTCTCAAATAAAGGATTGTAAGATTGATGGCTGTGAGTAGTAAAGGTGAGATGAGGTTTTGTTGAAGCTTTGAAGCTTTTCACCAAATGTGTTGCAAAATGGTTAATTTCTGGAAACCACATATAAGCTTCAAATGTTCACTAAGGCCATCTAGTCGTGAATAAATAAACATGCAATAGGAAAAATCTGTCAAGTCTACATGTCTTAATTGTATGAAATGATGGACTTTGAAAGGAATTATCTAAACACATTAGCACACTGTTAATTGCACCCTGCTTATGTGAGGTAGTCTTAGGCGCTTTTCCTACTGTGCTACATTTCTTTTAATATTAGAAATAGGAAAATCCAGTGTTCTCATCACTGAAAGTGACATTATGGAGATGCATTTTGTGGACACAATATGACATTAGGTTACTGATAAACAATAGGCCTTGGCCTAATTAATTAGACATTTGTTAATTAGTAGCATATTGCATAGCCTACCTATGGAGAAATATGATCAAAGTACTCCCAAACCGGCAAATATGTCCTCTTCTTGTTTATCTCTATAGAATAATGCACAACTTGCAAACAACTACAAAAAACGTCTGTTCAAAAACTGTCCAACCACTGACAAAAACTGTATTCTTCATGGGACATCTTTATAGTCGAGATGTCCCACCAAAATCAAACCCCATCTCAAAGCAGTAGCTTCAAACATCATATCACGTGATCTCTCCATTTTGACACAAGCCTAGATACGGAGCTTTGGCTGGAAGCATGTGACAAACTCGACACACCCTTTACCAAAGATGGTAGATAAGTGGAGCAAGATATTTAGTATAGTATGACTCTCCACTCTGAACTTTAATTCAGGTGTGCACAGAGCTTATGTCAGTGCACAGAACTATCTACTAGCCAGGCTAGTGCCGCCTAGTGCTTCCACTAATCTACTACAGCCAATTATGTCAGCAACACGCCTATTTATGCAAATCGGAACTGATTCCCACTTTGCTCCCTTAGGTATGAACTACCATGAACTGTCTTCCTCTGCCTGTGTACCATCTTTCTCAATACAATCTGGCCATTACTAGCTGTGAGTTGTTCCACAACAGTCCTCTCAAACTTGGACATAAGGAGCAGGTTGGATACAGGTCTGTAGTTCTGCAGGACTTCAGGGTCCATGTTTGTCTTTTTGAGCAGTGGCTTAATTACTGCGGACTGCTTACTTGGTACAGGAGCAAGTGACCTGTTAATGATGAGATGAGCTACTAAGGACAAGGAGCAGACGGTATTCCAACTGGCAGGTTGTAGGCTTTGACAATTTAACCAAGTTCTAGTTCTGTCAATGTTAACGTGTTAATCAGGCAGACGCATAAGTCACACTACCTGCCAGCGACCCCTTCACTTATACATACCGCAAGGACTGATTGGTTGAGGTCATCCACTCTTTTTCGGGTATATTTCAGCAGCACACTGCAGATACTTTTAGCAACATGCCCACTGAATAGACTTTGTTAATAATTAAATAACTTTGTAAATAAATAAGTATAACAGGAAAACTACGGTGACAAGGTAAGGGGAGCGCAGCACTTGGGTTGTGAGTGCAGGGGTGGGGTGTTAAAAAGCGGAGCGGAGCGGAGAGGGAGTCTTTTTATTTTATTTTTTCCAAAAAGTCAGCTCACCATTTGCGCCAAGCTTTCTGCAAGTCCGCTTGAGCAGAGTTTACATGACAGTGTTTAGACTATCTGTTAAATCTTCAAGAGACAGTGCCTTTGCACAGCAGGAGTCTAAAATGTTCACTCAGCCATTAAGAGCTTGGCATCATTGTGTATATATATCGTGGCAGTGATCCTTGTGGAATGTGTACAGAAACAATGAAGGAAATGCATGCATGATCTGAGACTGCATATGCTCTGGAGGAGTCGCCTCAGCAAGAGTCGCTTATTCTGAGTTGAATTGATTTAGCTCCAACAATGTGCTACATCTGAGTAACCCATCTTTTCTCTTTATTTTAAGTTATAAACATATTGTTAATTCAAGAAGTGACACGCAATGTCAAGCAAGCTTCTCTATTATAGACACACATTATAGACCTATAGACATACAGATGTGTGTCTTTCAATGACATCTCCAGGATAACATTTCAAGCACATATGTGGTGGAGTTGTGTGTAACAATATAATATGGCATGTAATCCACCAGACTATCTGCTTGCAAAAGGTCACGAACAATCCATCGTTTCTCCTTATTTTAACACATTCCTAAGTCAAGAACACAATGACATATAATTATTTCCATACCATGAAATTTCCAACATAATATTTCACAGGCACATATGTGGTGAAGTTGTGTGTAACAATATAATATGGCGTTGAATCCACCAGACATCTGCAGCAAATTATTCGCAACTTGTTCTTTGAAACATAAGACCCAAGTGGGTTGGAAATTTCAATTCCATCGTAATACAGGATTATCTGCAAAGCAGAGGGCCACAGTGAAAATGAAGGGTGTGACCTCATTAGTTCTCCATCCCGGCTATGTCTACAGAGAGAAAGAAAGTTTCTGTAAGGATAATTATGTTTAACATTCATTTAATTCATACATGTAAACATACAAAACTTGACAAAATTAAAAATACAGAGGGAGTAATGAAAGAAGGAAGACAACCCGTGAGCAGGTCAAGTGAATCATCACAAGGACATCAATTAAGTTGGTAACTAACTAGGGTATCTCCCTGTATATGTCGTCGCGATCTTGAAATCGTTTCTCTGATGAGGCCAGAATACATGCAATGAAGCCAATAATGTGAAAGCAATCCTTAATTTGAAATTTATCCAAGGAATGCCAAATACACATGAAATTTATTTTGATTATTCAATCCCAAATTGAGGAAGCCAACTTGGTACATCCCACTTTGGTTGGTTTGGCATTGCGCCATTTTGAAGCCTCTATGGCATGAATTTTAGGTTATTTTTTTAATAGAAAAATATTTTTCCACACCTTTTTCAGACCTTTTGGGTCCCAAATGACATATCAGTAATAAAGTTTGATACCCACATGTCAGAGGATTGGCAGAGGAACATTAGCTTAATAGGATCTGTAAAAGTAACAATAAGGATTTCACGTCATAAAATATGATTTCACATGTTATGTCAAAGTAACTAATTATAAAACTAAACAGTTTGCGCTGATGTCGGATTTCATGTGGCCTTTTCGGTTTTCCTGTTGGTGCGCCATCTGCAGTGTGTCGCCCTTCTTTATCCACATCTCTGCAAACCTCTGCGCAGGGATCGAACATCTGGCCCATTAATAGCGATGAAAATTTTCCCTCGGTTTTTATTAGTTCGTGTAGAATGCAGAAACAATTTTGGAGGCATACCCCTGTTTTTGTGATCTCAACCACGTAAGACCTGACCTTACCTGCTTACCTTAAGTCATTGTGTTGCATTTGTTTACACAATCTGCTCCAGTTTGTATACTGTTATGTGTTTGTGCTGATAACCCAATAATAATTTTATTAGTTCAACAATATTATCCATTAATGTAATTATTCACGAAATAACTGCTTTTAACACTGGATGAGTTGTGCAAATACTTGATCCGAAAATATGGATTTCTAGACCACATCGAGGACAGATGGGAGACATTCTACAGCAAAGTCACGCAGTAATGAAACATGTAATGAAGCCTCATCAGACTTTGGATGGTGGTGAGCTTAGTGAAGTCAGTTATGGGTTTATCAGTGTTTGTTTTCATTGTGTTTTTTTTCTTTGAATCTAGGTGAACATACCACTGTAGTATACTCTGAACTGCCACAACTTTTCCCCATAGCACCCAAAAAGGCACGTACTGCAAATAGAGCCTTTTGTCATGCTTTAATGATTAAGGCAAAGATAATTGTGTCATCAGTGTAGCGTTATTGGTTAGTTGTGTCTTTTGCATGGCTCAGTGTACATACACACACAAACATACACACACACACACAGACACACACAGACATAGCTTGCCAGAAACTCACATGTGTGTGGAATAAACCTAGAAGTAAGTTTTTTGCAATTTTTAGCAATTTCATCAAAAGACATTGCAGTAGACATTTCCTCTATAGCATTAAACCCAGAAGGGGCGCCCAAAACAAATGCAAGAGGAACAGCAGAATACCTTGCTTAACAACGCTACTTTGAAAAATGTTTTGTGTTACAAAATTGGAAGTTATATGTTTAATCTTGCTTGTTGACACAGGCAGTAATATTTGATTTTCTCCCCTTTTTTAAACCCTCTGACTGACGTTTCATTGTCGATACAGTTTTTGCCTTTCTTCCTTACTGTAATACCATCATTATCTCTTACCTTTAAGATCATCACCGACCACCATCATTCAGTGGTTTAGATAATGTGGTCCCCACATCATTCAAATCTGAGCAGTGAGTGGAACTATTGTGCAAGGACATTTCATTCTCAACCATTCTGTATCCTGTCTGTGAAAAGCAGCAACTTTGAGGAAGAAGATTGAAGGTCTGATATTCCCTCCTCCCACACCCAGCGGAGATGTAAGACCCTTTTAAGCCCCGTCTCTCCCTCGTCTTCATATCTCTCTCCCATGTTCAATGTTTAATGTTAATGGGCACCTATTAAAACTACTAAGCTGCATCCAAGGTCTAATGTCTCATTTCAAGATAGTTTAAGTCATTTATTCCCCCTTAATTTAAGAAACAGTTTCTCATTATAAGCATTTGTTTAATTTTTATAATTTTTTTGAAATACTTATATATAAGCATTTGTCTAATTTTTCATTCAGTTACTTAAATTAAGCTAAATTGCCTTATTTTGAGGATCTTATTTTGAGAATCTACCTAGTTCAACCCCACTGTCCCCCAGTGACTTCATGAACTCTACTGTTCAAAGGCATTACCATATTTGGCTTTTGTGTGCTGCACTGAGCACTGTGCATGTGCTTGAGCATGTGCTGTATTTTGTTATTTGACCAGTGCTGCCATCAGTTCACCTGGATTTAATACTGAGACCCACACTTACATCCAGTTCTTCCTGTGCTCCATCTAATTAACACTGCAACTGGGTGTCTACATGGAAAAGTGCAATACTGTGTAATAGATAAATAAATAGAATGACGATAAAGTAACTGAAATCATCATGGGAAACAGTCACTGCATCTCTCTCTCTCTCTCTCTTGCATTTCTCTCTCTCTCTCTCTCTATGAGGTTTGTGGGTTTTCTGTGGCCCCTCCATCTGATTACTTCCTTTCTCTGTTAGATGTTTGAGTCAAATTGGTAATTCGTCATTTTCAGTTCACTGAATGGCAGCTGCACCGATACTGACCTTGATGACCAGCATCATATTTATCTATGTATACTGTGAGTAGCTAACGACATTTAGTCATCTTATTTCTGAGACTTTATTACACTGTCATGTATGTAACTGTGACACTTTTACATTTGAATGTCAAATGTGTAGGCCTACACGACAAAAATTAAAATCCCCAGAATTTTGCATATTTTTCTTGTATTTTCTATTTTAAGATTCATTTACTTATTGAAGCAATATTTGGCTTTTTCAGTATATTCTGTCTTGAAATGTTTTACTAAGATAGTACAACTATCATCAAGCATCAGAATTGGACTGCATTATGACAGACATATCATGGTTTTAGTCAATGCCAATGTGACAAATGCTCTGCCAGTCAGTCCCAGATCTTCCATGATATGACCTCACATGTTTTGTGACTGCCTCATTTGAGTTGCTGGGTTCCATGCATCATACTAGTTCCATGCATCAAAAATCCTCCAGGTTACATACATGTCATGTTTATGACAGGCTCATGCCACTTATGAAGATACCTTCAAGTAAAGTGTTACCAAACTCAGTTTATGAAACTCTGAAACATTTTCAGAACAAATTTGTCTTGTTTTCATTCTTGTTGACTAGTTTTGAGCAAATTTAGCTAGTTTCTACATACTAGAATTAAAAAATAAGAACATTTATCTTATTTGCTTAAACATGTAATCACAAATACTTAAAACAAGCAATATTTTCTTAAATCAAGACTTTCCTGTCTATATTTTTTTGTGTGTTTGTTTGAAAAAAGTAAGTGCAATTTTCTTTTGCACAGTCTTTAATACATTTCCCATGCATTCAACAGACAATACTGACAGTATCTGTCACTGTGTCAATTATTTTGTTCTCTGTTTTCTTCCAATTAGATCCTTGGGAGCTCACAGCATCTCAAGGTGGGTGTACTATCATCAACAGCTTAAATCACGACCCCAGTGGTCTCCCCGTCCTTGCTTAAGAATTTTTTTTTCAGCAATAACACCTCAAGACTTGGCACACAAGTACACAACAAACTTTTATTTCCACAGATGTCGCTTTCAGTTTTTACTTTACTTTTCTTCTTTCAGTTTTTACTTTACTTTATTCTAAGTAACACATGTTTTTATTGTTTTTATAGTCTAATTGTTCCATAAATTACTTGACTTGAACATACTATAAACCTGTCACCAGAATATGCATGTAGTCATTTTGGTCTTTTCTGTTATATGTACTTTAACAGAGATCCCCCCTGAGCTAAAACTGTCATCAAACATTACAACTAAGAAGGGCTCAGTTGATCTGAGCTGTAACTACTCCCAGTCTGCTCCTGTGTCTCAGTGTATTTTCTCCTTAGTGGTCAAAGAGGCACATACTTATACACAGTCACCATGCAAGCAGACCCTCACAGAGGAAGAGCCGATGAGATGGGCAGGCTTGGACACATTACCTGCTCAGATCACAGTGAAATGTTCTGTTGCTGATGAACCATCACAACACTCACAGCCTGTTTCAGTCACTGTTGAAGGTATGATGTGTCATGATATAATATTTGAAAGGCTATTCAAAGACGTTGTCGTTGATTGTAGTGAAGACTGCAGTGATGTGATCCTCTTCACCTACAAAACAAAATAATCTGGTCAACAGTGGAAATTGTGAAATTAGAAGTCTGACAAATACTGTACTATTTCTGATCAATAGCTCTGTAAAAAGGGTTTTTAAATTCCCAAAAAGTCTTACATTGTTGAGGTATCATACAGTCTTACCAAATATGTACAATATAATGTCTTGGTTATATGTGTTCTTGTTTTCCCGAAGCACCTGTTGCTCCTCCAAAGCCCCAGCTGAAGATCTCCCCTGCAGTCATGAGAGAGAGTGACTCAGTTCAGTTGAGCTGTGAAGTAGCTCAGTCTCAGTCTGCATCTCTGTGTTTATTCTACCTGGATGGGATAGAAGCTGCTCCATTCAGTCACTCATCATGTCAGATCTCCCTCACTGGTGTTCAGATCCTGCAGTGGACACATCAGAGTTCCCCTCTGGAGGCTAAAGTGGGCTGTTATTACCACACAACATCAGCAGGACAACAAACTGCATCTGCCCTCTCAGGCACTGTTTCACTGACTGTTCTGGGTGAGTCCTCACATTCTAGTGTTTGATAAAACACCAGTGAATTTTACAGAACATTAGGTCTACTCTGTGGAATAGCTATATTGTGGAAGCCATATAGGTACATTTAAGAGATTTAAGATGAACGTGGACTTAAAATGTCTGATAAATGTCAGGTCTCTCAATACAGACAGATTGCAGAAGCCAAGCATAAAGGTCCTTCATGATGATTCTATGTCCATTGTCTGTGATATTCCCAAGCATTTTGGTGAGGCCACCAAATGCCACCTTTACACTGGAGATGAATCTCAGTTATATCTAAAAACAAAGCCATCAAAGAATGCTTCTGGAGACCTGTACTGCCTCTTTCCTGTGAATGAAGATGATTTATTCAGACGTCTACAGTCAATGAGTATCAGAGGGGTGAGCTGTGATTACACAGTGAACACAGAACCTCCAGATCTCTCTCCACGCAGTGATCCTTACATCTATACAGGTCAGATCTGATGCACTATATGTGAAAATAAAAACAAGCAAAAACCATTTCATGTCTCTGCCGTAATCTGAAATGATTATTTGACAGGATTAAGTCATGTCACAACAACAGCAGCAAGAAATTTATCAACAATGTCAATGACATCCTTAACAACAACTGCAACATCAACATCATCATCAATATCAATGTCAACATTGGCAGCAGCAACAAGATGTAAGATGGCGCTTGAGCAAAGCACTTATCACCTTCTCATTTGTCATGTTCAACAACCACTATTCTTAGCCATTACCGAGTTTCCTACCATACGTGTCACCATAAGCTACTTAAATTATCACACCATAAGCTAGAAGTTGTATCAGAAAGAAGAGACTGATGTCAAACTATTGGTAATTTCCTATTTTTTTTTTCAATTTTATTTGTTTATCTACCCAGTTTCAGCCTCTACTCATCTAAGGCTCACTCATCATGGAGGGAATTCTTCCAAATTTGGTAAACATACAGTATATCTTTCCTTATTTCTGATAGTGCTTGATTTCATAGACATATTCTGCAACTGACACTCTGTCTCTCATTAAGGTCTATTGTCTTGGTCAGTGTTTCCTGGTGTCCCTCACAGCCTCATGTCTCTGCTACAGTGAGTTTGTCACTTCCTTGTCATCATGAGTTACTGAAGTTTGGTTAGCTGTCTATTGAAGTTAATGTCAGCTTAATTTGGTAATGCCTGTGGTTAACGTGGTAAATTTTTGGTAATATTTATTAAACAGTTGTGGTATCTGGCAGTGTAATTTCATCAAATGTTCATTAAGTTAGTGTGTTCCCAAAGTGTTAAATCTATATTCCTGAGGAATATTTGGTTGATTACTAATATTACTAAAAATTACTAGGTTAATCACAGTTGGAGATAATGGAGGCAGCTGGCCTCAATGTGTTTAGTCTAGTGTGAGAGGTAGTTTTGGTGTGAGTTCAGTATCTGTTAATAGTTGGAGGCCATGTGATTTTGAATGTTTGTAGAGCATGTTCATGTAAAGGCTCCATTTCCTACAGGAAGGCATAAACACACAAGGTAAGACAAAATATCAATCCACGCATCAAATTCAATCACAAAAATACACCTTCAAAATACAGACCACATTATATATTCTTCTGAATTCTGTATTCATTGTGAAACTCACTGGGCATGTAGATCCACTTGAGTTTTCACGTGTAGTAGCCTTTGGTCCAGTGTGGCCGCTCAGCACCCGCTGTGGCCCCCCAGAACACAGAGTGATCTGAAAGTTTTTGGGGAAAAACTTGAGAATTGTACCACCTGAATTTGGCTGCTCCGTAGGTCTCAAGGAGCCGCATCAAACAAGACCTCACACACCCATGTGGTGTAGCACCACCTACTAACAGACAACAAATGGGAAACTGTAGTTCCCTTTGTTACAAAATGTTAGTTCCTGGGATACTGAAATACCGGGGCCCTTAAAACTCAACAGGTATGTAGCCCTAGTCGGCCCATAGCCTGTAGTAAAGTTTTTTTTTTTTTCCCAGAGACTGCTTTTGACAGAGAAAAAATGCCAGTATTGTTCATCCTGAACCATAGTGCCCCAGGTGACATAATTTTAGTGACGCATAGGTCTTAAGCAGATGCATCTAAGAAGCCCTTATACATGTGCAGGACTGGGCCTAAAAATCAAGTCGTCTTTGAAGACAGAAGTAGGACTCAATATTTATTGGGTGGGTCCTTTTAATGACATAGCCAAACAACAGTTTACTGTTCCAAACTGTAACAAACCACATACTGTACATACACAACAGCGAAGAGTACAAACTACATCAATTATGAAAAGGGAAGCTGACTAGAATACAGATGTAGTACAGATAGGCTATGTTATGAAAAATAACATCGCTTCTGTAAAGAAAAATAAAAAATAAAAGCATTGCATGGAGTATGATTTTGCCCTATACTATGCCCAACCTCCCCGTCCCCCCTACTAAACACACACACACACACACACACACACACACACACACAAACTGTTGTAAAATCAAAGAAACCAGTGGACTCTTATTGTTTGATTACTGGTATAAATGCCTTTTCTCTTTTTTTCAGGGCACTATATACCACCCACAGGACAAGTAAGAAATCATAACATGCTCTTCAGTCCATAATATTAACCCATACTATAATAACCCAAATGTTTGTGATATTGTTTAATTACTGATTTATTGTGGACTACGTAAGACTACAATAAATACACATTTTTATATTTCTATCTATAGGGAATACTATCAGATTTGGCCCTGAAGATATCAGTGTGAGTATAGTAGAACTAAGAGCTGATGTTCATGATTAACAACCGTCTTTAATTTAAAATGCTGTCAGCGTTAACAAGTTAACAAGTGAGTAATGTAATCATTTCAACAAGTTTTTGTTTACTCATATTAATCATGTAGACACATACGTCACAGTACCCACCAGTGCTCTCTTCACTTACACACACCGCAAGGACTGTGATTGGTTGAGTTAGTCCACTCATTTTGTTTTGTGTGCTGGTGTATTTCAGCAGCCCACATGCTAGTCCACTGTGTAGACTTTGTAAATAATGTAAGACATTGCTTTGAATTCAGTTGTAGGCAGTCATAGGAAGTTTGCTTGTTAACAGAACATAAACTCACTGTCCAGAAACCTTGCAAATAGTTTAATAATAATGTATGTTTTGCAACAACAACGAGGTTGTTAAAATTTAACAGTAACATTAACAAAATGAAAGTATGACAAAGGAATTCGCTAGACTTGATTGTGTGGTCGAAGAGCAGTTAGGTCCACTCAAAGCAATTTGGTGAAGCATGCTACGCAAATGCTGATATACTCTACACAGAACCATAACGGGAAAATGATGGCAACAAGGCACAGACAGTCTCCATCTGCTGCCTACCAGTCCACTATTACGTCTATATTTGAACAAATGTTCTTTTTTTGTACTTAAAAAAGTATTTGGAGTATTTGGTCTCTCTTCTCTTCTAAAGTTGCCACAGTCGCCAAAGTCGAAAGTTCTTGTTAAGAAGGTGTGAGGATGCAAGAGTTCCTCTTTGACATTATTTGAAGAATACAAGCAGCATAATGACGGCGTCAGACACAGACGGATGGAGGCAGAGGTAGATTAAACAAGGGAGGTATTTAATGGGTAAAACAATGAACAAACAAAAGTCACGTCCACTTTTCAAACCAATACGTAAAACGAAAGTCACGTCCTTTACTCTAACGGAGTGAACAGAAAATACAAATACTAGGAATAACTGAAAACTAGAACACTGGAGTATGGAAATAGACACTAGAAATAAGCGAGGAATATGCGAAGGAACAAGGGGCGACAAACCAAACAGGAAATCCAAAACTTACAGAGCGAAGAACACGGGAATACGTGGGGCACGGAGAATACAAATGACATGCGAGGAGTCTGAGGGAATATCGACGACAGTCGGGGATAACTAACAGGTTCAAATAAACAACGAAGGATTAGGCTCAGAAGTTAACTAATAAAATGACGTCTGCTACTCTTGCAGGGAATACACTAGAAAAACTCAAAGAAGCAGAAATACAAACTTAGGAAACTAGGAAGTACACGGGAGAGAACGGAGACGAAGGAAACACGGGCGAAGAGTCCAGGAAACAATAACGGAACATTGACGTGACTTTGATGTGAAGTTGACGAGACCAGACGCTGAGTGATGTGGCAGGGAGGTTTAAATAAGGTTTATAAATCAAATGATAAATTATAAATCAAATGATTGCAAACGGGGAGACGAGCAGTGAGTCTGAGTGAGGGGGCGTGGCCGTGACCAGATCCGATGCCGACCTGACAGACTGTAGATGCTTCATGATATGGCATTTATAAAAGAGCTGAAGGACACGTTGAATAAGAATACAATCAAAAGTCCAAACCACGGTAGATTTGAAGCTGGGTTTAAAAAATCATGGGATCATCATGTATGATATTCTTTCTTCACAAAAAAGACAAATTATGGAATGTGTAATTAATTGTGCTTAATCGTGATTAACTTACATTTTTGATAACACTTTAGATTAGAGTACACATATTCACCATTAACTAACAGCTTATTACCATAAAAATGAATAACATACTAGCTATTTGTTAGTCATTACAAGTCACTTATTAATACCTAATTCTACATGAGCTTATTCTACCCATAGTAAACCAACTAAAATGTAACTAAAATTTCTTCAATATAAACTCCTAATTACTGCTTATTCATAGTATGTAAGCTAGTTGTTGTATATTAATTATGATCTCAATATGCTCTACTCAGTGAGGTGGTAGTGCAGAGATGTAATTAGGACATGAAGACACTATTAGGCACTTGTAGTTTTGTTCTTATGAACCATCTTTTATAAATGTTATTGATGGAGAATAACTGTTGTGTCATATTAGTAACATTTCACAATTCACTTTACTATTAACAAAAATAATACAAAACAGCCGAAATTCTACCATCACGCCCCATAAATAATTCACAAATGGTAAGTTTATTTCTCAGTGCATACAGTTAATAGGCTATGTCCAGTAGTAATTTGGAAAGCGCATCATGCAGCGTCCTCTTAAAATGCTGAGATGCACGATCAAGAGAACAGAGCATTTTTTTCAGCAAACCGTCAGGCAAGAGTGGTGTACTTTTTATGAATATGATATGAAATACTCCATATATTCCTTTCAGAGTTTTTGTTTTATTGAGTGTGCACTTCTTTTGTGTGTAGTTCCCGACTGCGATAGTCAGGAAGTCATTCCCAATGTTGTTGCTTCACTGGGCCATGCATGCCATAATAAGCAAGCAACAATTGGTTTTTTAATTGGTCATTTACAATTAATGAAATGTTGAGATTTAGTGCATAATACCCAAAATACACCAAGCGTATGAGGCATATGATAATTGGATATCATTCGTAGCCTTTTAGTTTGTATGTTAATGTAGGCCTGGAATTTCAAGCACTGCATACATTCTTGCTGAAAAACCAAGAAATTTCCAAGAAATTGCCACATTGGAGGACCCTTGCGAGATTAAGCTGCAGGCAAGTAACCTAGACAGTGACTTGTTTCAGGTGAAGCGCAGATGTAGCCTAACAAAACAAACTATAACATTAAAATTGTTTGCTACTGCAAGGGTGCGTCTAGATTTCTAGGCTAGCGCAGACGAGCTGCAGCCTAGGCCTACTGTTTGTATGACTGATCTTTCAGTTTCCTTATCAATTTGTTTCTCCTACATTATCATTGGCTATCACAGTTTTCTGTCTTTCAACAGATGCCTGTTCAACATATCTTAGAATTCCATATTTATCAATGCCACACTATACAGTGCTGTCATGATCCTGCTCTCTACCACCCGGCCTCCTACTGGTCTAATTAAGTGTTGCAAGTTCCGTGTTTGTTTACCTTTTCCATGTGCTCATGTTTTGCTGTCTGCCCTGCCCCCTTCCCTCTTTCCGCTCTGCACCCGGTCTTCACGTCCTTGATTATTGTAATGATTTTCACCTGTTCCTTGTTTGTGTCATTGCCCTGTTCCCTATATATTCCCCAGCTCTTTCCTTACTCGTTGTCTGATTGTCTGACCATGTTCCCCGTGTCTATCAAACCTGTTTCTTGGAGTTTTTGTATTTTGCCTGATCTAGTGGATACTTTTGGATTTGAACTACTGCTTGTTATCTGGATTTTGATTTCTCTGTGAATTCCTCCCGCCTGCCTGATTCCCGACTGACTTTGTGCACCGCCGATCTTTTGAGTGTTCTTGAACTCTGTTTCTTTTTGGATATCATTTGTTGGATTACCTACGTTTTGTTTTTTCCCAAGATCTTCTGAGCTTTTTCCCTTTTTTGATCCTGCCCCTATCTTTTGTAAATAAAACACTCTTTTGCACTGATCTGCATTTGGGTCTTAGTCTGTATGCGTTACAAGTGCTGCTTGGAATCATTTGAATTAGCCTATCTTTTTTGTGCCATTAGTTGGTCATAAAAGTTTCATCTGACTAGACATTCAAGTGACTAGAAAAGACAAACACAGTTTGTAAAAGAAATTACTATATTTCATGTTTTCGTAAAAAATAGCCTAATGCTGGGTTCTAAACCAAGACAACTTTTTTGGACAAATTGCTGCTTGAACCTGCTTTAGCAGTAATAAACTCAAGACAGTGCTGATAACTGGATTTCACATCAGCACAATGCTAAGGAGGTATTATAGCCTGTTTTTCTTTTAGTTCTGCAATATTCTTAGGATGCTGTTGCATTATTGATATTCTATGAATATGAAATTCTATTTCATATTTTTATGGCCACACAGCAGCACTATAGACTGTTTAAAGGATAAAATAAAATAGAAAAACTATGCAGGTTCTATTTTGTTTCCAAACTTGGAATAACGTATGGAATGTTAATGTCACCACCCTGTTCTGTCTACCTCTGTTTCCTCACGTTCCCTCCCTGTCTGCTCCACTAACTGGCTTCATTGGTTTCAATCATTCTATCCCACTTCCTCATTCCCCCGTTAATCACGGCCCTATTTAAGATTAATATCTAGTCTTTGATACATATGTGCTCAGTGTAATTGTGCCCATCCCACAGATGGAGGAAGTGGATGATAGGTCTCTCCACACTGCCTTTGTATCCTCAGGTAAAAAAAATACTTTTGCTACACATAATTGATTAAACATTGATAAAGGATTACTACATTAGGATGCTTTGGTTACACTTTACTGACTGGCTGTATACATAGAGCATTATAAACACTTTCATGAAGGGACATAAAGTATTCATAAGGTCCTGTCTATGTTGGCATAATTGTTTAGTAAATAGTTTTGACTGCATTCATAAAGCGTTAGATAGGTAGATAGATACATACTTTGTTAGTCCAGGAATTAAAATGAATAAAGTGTCTATCTATCTATCTATCTATCTATCTATCTATCTATCTATCTATCTGTCTGTCTGTCTGTCTGTCTGTCTGTCTGTCTGTCTGTCTGTCTATCTATCTATCTATCTATCTATCTATCTATCTATCTGTCTGTCTGTCTGTCTGTCTGTCTGTCTATCTAAAATGTATTATAAACTCTTACAGCCTGTATCACACACATATTTGCAGCTTCATAATGGTAATAACAACAAATACAGAAGTAAAATAGATTTATAATGAATCATGAGTGTTAATACTGCAAAGAGTTACCTTATGAATGCAGTCATAACTGTTTATAAATAATTACACAGACATATGTTAATCATTCAGAAGCTTTATGGATAATCTAGAAGCTTTGCTAATCATGAATGAGTTTATAATGCCTCATTGATAAGGCTATGGAAAATTTTAATAAACACTACTATACAAATGTACAGGTAATACTATATCTTCTATTGAAGTTTAAATTGTTATTTTCTTTTTATTTTTGCAAGTTGTCACATATACAACTTACAGCTGTTAACCACTACCACACGTATGCACACAATCAGTTTAAGTTCTCATTTTCTGGTGTTTTAGATGGAGACAGAGAAAAAAACCCTGGACAGAATGTGGTAAGACCCACAGTTAAACTGAAGCACAGTGCAACAGCAAAAGCAGCTCGAAAAAAAATCCTAATCCTAATGTTCAGTAGGTACAATATTATGGGACATGTTCAGTAACTAAACCTATCCACTCTGCTCTCCCAGGTGAACCCATATCATGTGTACAGCACTATTACTGACCCAGCGGAACTGTCTAACCATCAGGGCCCCACCTACAGTTTAACACAAGCACAGAGTGATTCAGACACCACCCAACAGGGCATGAGTTACAGCTATCTGCAGGTCTAGTTTCATTGGACTTAGTCTCTTCACCAATGCTAAAAATAATAATTGGTTCTAATGTTTAGAAAAACTGGGGCATTGTAATGGCTGACAATGGCCAAAGGACATTTTTGAAACATGGTGGCACCAGTAAATGGCACCTTCCAACAGGAACAGTGTGCTGTACTGTATGCTACCTCAGCGGAAAGAGCCTACGTGATTAAAATGAAAATCTTTATACATAGACAGACAACCTAGAGGCACATACACACATTGAATACAGACATAATACCATCATTTAGATCCAGTGGTAGAAAGTTGATATAAACATAAAGTTTAAAGTATAAAGTAGAACTTATATGATTTAAAACTGTTTTGTCCTATAGTATGTGGTTTCCTTGAAGATCTGATCTGCAATTAATAATAAATGCAAATGACATTTCATATTTTAAATGTTGTTAAATGTAATAGTAACATAGAATATTTTATCTGTTGCTATGCAGTCAAATGACAACTATGTTCTGTGCTGATTACACACAAAGACACCAGGCTGTACTGTGGAAAATATGTCTTTTTTTCTCTTGGAGGACAAAATGTACATAAGCCTTTGTAGCTCTTTATAAAAGCAAAGTTCTTAAAAGTAGTGGGTTTTCAGGCAGCCTAAAGCTCGGTGGTGAAACCCACTGTGGTTTAAATGTTTACTGGCTATATGCTCATGTACAACAACAGTTTCATCTGTCTTCCCATGCATTGCTTTGTTACTTTTTCCATTTGAAATCCACCTCAGCTGTAAAAATGGAGAGGTAGAATGAAATGAACAGTGGGTCTTTGTCTCTTTTTTCAATTAAAATCCCCACGTAAGCACAGTATTCAATAGACAAAAGAAATCAAGGCAAAAAATCATTCTAACAGAATCACATCACCTTTGAGGGTGCTGATTGTAACATTCACTTTTCTTACATTGTTTTGTACAACTCAGTGTCTAATTTGTGTTCCAGTTAATAAAGTCAGTCTGACAAACAGAGGTGTAGTCTGCAGTGAGTAGCAGATGAGTTTATCTCAGTGAGTAGATGGTCTCTCCTAGAAGACCTGTGGTCTCTGGTTGGCTGTTTTGTCTGTGTGTTCACTGCATGTTGTGCTCAAAATCAGGAAGGTTTTCTCTGGACCGGGTCACCATTTGCTCCTGGATAAGCATGATGTGCTCTGATTGGTGGTCTCCATTGGTGCGTCTTAACATAGTTTGCTTTGATTGGTGGCAACTGCTATTTGTCATCAGCATGGTGTACTCTGATAGACGGCCTGCTGTGGTCGGCGTGGGGTCTAAGGCAGTCACCTGGTGATGAAGGTGATCAGTACAGGTAATAGAGCAGCACAGAGCTGAGGAGAGAGAGATGAGGCCCCTCCACACTCTCTGGCATTCTCCTACACACACACACAAACAAACACAAACAAACAAACAGCTCTGTCAGGATTTCATAAGCTTTAAATAGTAGAAGGTTTTTCTATGTGATGCATCTTTAGTGAATTAATCAACACAAGTAGCCTATTGTCTTACATACAGTAAAGATGAAAGTTCAGCTAGTTCACACAAACAGAATGTTTTGGTTTTGGGAATTGACCCACCTCAGGATGGAAGGGATGGCAGGAGTCTGGTTTCTTTCTGTCCTTCTGGAACTTGAGGCGATCACACTTCAGAGACTCGTTGTGTTCACAGGAGTCAAAGACCAAACACAACAATACAGACTCACCAGTGGATGGGCCTTTGTGCACACAGGATTATCACATCTGACAAGATAATAACCACCATTTTTGTCTTGGAAAACATCCCATCTCTATATATCATTGCATATCTAGCCAATGTATAATTTTGTGATAACCATGAATAAACATTAGGTTACTTTTTGTGAGGTTGCCTAAAGACAGTTTACAGAATAATAATGGAAGGTCATCCATGTGAATTGAGCCACCATTTCTCACTTTTCCCCAATTATGACACTTAAACACATAATGGTCAAAGTCACCGGCAGTTCAGAGAAGGATATACATGATTTCAACAGGCTCCATGGTAACTGAGGGGATGGAGCTACAATCACATTTGTTGTCCACGACAACCATGAAGAGGTTACTGCTGGGAATCTGCTGAATGACAAAAGTCCTAAAAACAAGAGGAGCAAGAGGGAAATGAATCAGACTAATGCTTTCAGCTATGCAATTTTACACTGACATCAGGTCCTCATCTCTCAGT
Source organism: Tenualosa thibaudeaui (assembly GCA_027481765.1). NCBI lineage: Eukaryota > Metazoa > Chordata > Actinopteri > Clupeiformes > Clupeidae > Tenualosa > Tenualosa thibaudeaui. The sequence continues at coordinate 1,486,830 of JAIFZK010000003.1, forward strand.
GTGTATACATGTATCATTCAGATTAGTTTTTTCTGATTGCTTAGACAGCAATGTAGATTTTTCTAGAAGTGTACTATAAAGATGCAAACTGCATTTGCAGTCTCTGCAGTGAGTTGTGTTTACAGTTTTGCAAAAAATGTGTTGTCTTTATAGTTTAGCAAAATTTCAAACTGAGTTTAAAGCATTTTAGCTTGACAAACTTTGTGAATGGATTGACTAAAAGTATTAATAATTTCAGAAATCACAGTTAGTGTTTAAGCATTCAGAATAAAACTGTAACTGCTAGTGTTAGAAACAATGGCTGCTGATTAACTAGCATGCACTTAGCACTCTGGGTTCCCAGAAATTAAAGCAACTAAATGAGAAAATGTTGGTTTACGAGTGGCTATATGGAGATGTTTTCTTGGTCATTTTGTATATCTAAGTAAGTTACTATATGCCTAGTGGTATAGCCCCAAGTTTATTTTAAAGTGATGTGTGCCATGAGGCCAAGACCACATCCTGAGTAAACTAAACTTGAATGGGTGATGGTGTGAGCTGGTGTGTGTTTTTGGTCTGTACCTCACGCAGCCCTCGCAGTCAATGTTTCCAGCTGTCTCTTTGATGGTGCGCTCAGACACAAAAGCAGGGTACTCAGTGTCACAGGGAACCATCATGGTGCGACCCCTCGATCCGCTGGACAGGGTTAGTGTATGGGCAGAGACAAAGTGAATATATGATTTATAGCCCAATGAACTTACACAAGAGTGCCAAATGTATAGGATGTTTAGGGAGGCTAAATGTACCACCCCCCCTCCCAACCCCACAAATTCATACCCACCTTTAACTGAGAGATCAACATTCCACCAACTGTACAGGTTAAACTCCAAAAGAAATCTGAGGCAACAAAGGAGGCAAGAGAAAATGAAAAAACATCATTAATGTACATTACATGCTGAGAATGGGAGCTGCCTGGATGGCTGAGAAGTTGCTAGCAACGCTACTCACATGATAATTTCAGTCAGGAGCCATTTGACTGCAGAGAAAACAAACAACACCACTATTATGAGCACTAGGATATATACACAGTTTCCAGCTGTGTGATCTATGTAAAATTTACATTTTTGCTTCTTCAAGTTCTCTGTATTTGCTAAGTGCATTTGTGATGCACTGTATTGTATTGCACTGTAACATTATTGTTTATATACTATTTCTATGCAACAGTATTGGTAATGAGAGACATTAGTTAGAGACACGTTATCCTACAATAGAATTTATTTTCTAAAAGTAAGTTCTAAAAGTATTTACTGTGGATAACCATATTGTGTAAGCTAACCTATCTAGTTATGTCACATAATTTAGCTCAAGCAAATAAAGGAAGTATATGGGGCCTCGGAGAGCTTCTGTGATCTGAGACATAAGAATAGCTTTCATTTTTTACATAAGTGTTCTGCTGCACACTACCAGGAGAGAAACCACATTTCAGTCAGTCCAGTCTACTGGATGCACACAATCACAGCTTGCCTCTTCTAAAGAGGGTGACATGTTTATCAGTCTCCTTAGATATCTTCAGTGTCTTCAAGTAGACCAACAGTGATCCTCTCTGAATAATGGGCACATCAGCAAATGCCAGTGCAGTACGGGTTCAGCACACTTGAGGCCAAAGAGTCAATTTGAATAAAGTTATAACACAGTGGTGTGATGTATATATGCATACATACATAGCGCATAGCGTGTTAAGTATGGCTAATTCTAATAATGTTGTGTTTGGTTATAAAGACAAAATGCTGCAGCTTCTTGCCTGTCAACTTGCTGTCCAGAACTTTCTCTGGAAGAAATCCAGCTTCATCTGTATCCCCACAGCTGAGAGGAAATAGGATAGACTCAGATCACTAAACAACACACAGAGAAACAATTACATACTTGTCAACCTCTCCAGAGGCCTTACCGGCTACGATCGGTGACTTTCTGTCATCCATCAACTGGATAGCTGTGCTGGCCAGAACAACACTTTTATTTTCCATGACTTCCCAAAAAAAGAAAATATGGAAAAAGATAAGAACAGACCACAGCATGAAGGGTATTTACACACTGGGACACAGGGTATCTTATTACTGTAAGAGCATTGTGTTGATTTACCCACTAGATGGTGACAAAGGCAGCGTAAAAAAGCATTGAGTGGTTGTGCAAAAATCACACCTACTCTCTCCAAACCTACTCTCTGCCACTACAAAGAATACTAAACTGTAAATGCTATGGAATGAGTAAATGAGCTGCCTCTATAGATGACAGCACAAAGAGGTCTGTCAAATCCCTCATCTTCATGATTCCATATGTATTAAATGGTGAGAATGACCACTATACCTGTAGTCTTTTGCAAGTCAAACAGCAGACCTAACACTTACACATTGGCAGGACAACAGGGGAGGAGGTGTGAGCTCACCTGAGCTGAAGGGGATGGAATAGATAAAGGTGCCCGGCACCTGCTCGGCTGCCTTCTTGTACCACAGGGGGAAGTGATCAGCGTTGAACACACCCTCCGTGTCCTCGGCCGTCAGGATGTCTCTGTGAGGAGAACAGAACAGACAGAACAGGGAGGTCAGAGAGAGATGAAGACTTTGTGATGGAATAAAGGAGTACAGCACTCTACTTACTGATTGGTCAGCTGCTCTGGGTTCACAAACAGGTTGGTCCTGGAGAGGCCGGTGCGTGTGCCCAGAAATGCAATTTCTACGCCTTTATCAGAATTTGTGTGGGGAAGGAGACAAACACAGACAGACACATAATCTCAATAATCTTTCTCTCTATCTCTCTCTCTCTCTCACACACACACACACACAAACACACACTGACTGATGGATTTTGATACATTTTGATTCAAAATGTCTAAGGCCTACTTGCAGTACATGTCATCCATGTTTTGGGATTGCCTCCAAACTGCATTAGCTCTGTTGTTGCTGACAGCTTGCATGTCTACTTGGGTGTGTATGTATATGCTTGCATTTGCACACATTTGTTGGAGATGAAGAGAGCCTTACTCTGACTTGTTAAGGGTCAGGCCAGTCTAATAGACCTCCATGGGGGCAGTTACCACAGCATCAAACAGCACCTGCTGGATTAGCTCCCTGTCACCTGCACCAGGTGAGCAGCACACAATCATTTACACAGGTGAGCATACTACACACACACAATATCAAATGCTCATAATAATAATTTAATGTACCTAATATCTGAAATAATAATGTTTTCATGCAAAAATGCATAATGTATCTAACTTGACTCAGTCATTTCTGCTGCAGGTGAGTGACTCACACTTGAGGTGGGGCTTGCGGCCCGTCAGGTAGAGTTTGATGGCCTGGATCTGAGTCAGGTAGCGATGCTCATGATGCTCATCTGTGTTACAGTAGCTCCTGTGAGCACAACCAAATCAGCTGCTCATCAGTGCAAAGTCTCAGGGCATCATGCCTACTATATGTTTCTACAATCACACAGTATGTTATCATACAAACAGACAGACAGACCAGCAAAGAGACAGAAAGACAGAGAAGCAAATACACATATGCAGGGTCCCACAAAGATAACAGCATTTACCACTCATCTGCCAGGGCTACATCTTGTTGGTCAAGGTCCCGAAGGCCTGGAGGTGGAAGGAGAAGCAGGGAAGTCTGTGTGACCAATGAACAATCACTACAATCCACCACTGCTGGTGCAAAAACTAGAGAGCAAATGTACCTGCATCTATTGAGACATTTCCTTTGAAGAAATATTTGCCGTGGCCTCTGGAGAGGGCAACCCCTACACTGAACACAGCAACAGCACAACATGAGCACAACATCAGGACCATCTGCTGCAACATTCTGATTCAATGGACACTATGCATGATATCAGTCAAACTGCATAAACAGGGACACTTCAACAATACTATTAACAATGCAATTACTATGCATGACACGTGCATAATGTGCTTCTACCTGAATGGGGTCCCTTTGATGTCTGTGTAATAGTAGTCATTGTGCATTTTCAGGACCCGTTTCTGTTTGCAAAGTAAGAAGCCATCTTAGTAGAGCTAGACAATCACAGCTAAATTCAGCTTGGTTAAATGATGAAACCAAAAGTGGAGAGGTAGTGTCTGATCTCACCCCTTTATCAACAGTCTTCATGACTTCCATAGAGAATGTTCCAGTCTTTCTGTTCACCATGGCATTACGCAACTTAGGAAGGAAATGCACAAACACCATTCATTTGTGATTTCAGGGGGAAAAGCTTCTTGAGGAATGGTCTAATACAATTAAAGGACAATTAATTAAAATATCAAAGACAGAGAGTATAGGCATCTATCAAGCGTCTAGCTAAGTTCACCTTGGCATTGAATTAAATCTTTAGTAGTTAAGTTTTCCATGATCCCACATCAGATTTATTCAGTTCCCATGTATGTGCAGAGGTGGGTTTAGACAGACTCCTGGTTTGTTTTCGCACTTTATCTGATATTTGTTTATTATTTTAGGCATCATCATAAAATAGCATGTGTCCTGGGTGCACATACAACATCATCTGTGTCCTCCCACTCCACCTCTGACAGATCAACACTGCTGTAGTGGGGCTTCCTCCGCTTCTGGCCTTCCTGGTACTAAACACACACACACACACACGCATACACACACACACATACACACACACACACACACACACACACACACACACACACACACACACACACACACACACACACACACACACACACACACACACACACACACACACACACACACACAGGTCAACATTAGCAGTAATCCAGAGGAGCTGATGAGGTTCTATCAGATGTGGAGATGATGAAGCAACAACACACCCCACTGCAAAATGAACTGGTCTCTGGTTGCACCCACGTCTTATTCCATTATTATTATTCAATATTATCCTTTTAGCACCACTATAATGAATGTGGGTTTGGCAACAAGCGGCAGCTCAGTTTGGTCATAATCAAAACAGTCCATGTTCAGTCCATGTTCAGTCCCCTCAGTGCAGTCTTTTCCTACTAGCTTTAGCTACTGTCCAGTCACAGTAGTTGCCCTCTGAAATGTATAAAACAGCCCATTGTTTTCTGCATGGTGAACATCTGCGAGAGAGAGCTCCATGCCATAGTGCCATCCCTTTTGTGGAGGCGTGTGTGTGTGCGTGTGTGTGTGTGTGCATGTGTGTGTGTGTGCTGGGCCAGTGAGTAATGACATGGTGCAGACACGCTAATCAGGATTAGAAACCCAACCGACTGGAGTTTCCCTTTTTGCCTCACGTGGCTTTTGGTGCGGATTTACATTCCAATTAAAGTAGAGGCTTAAAGATGGAGCTGGTGTGGACAACACCAGTCAGATAAAGGCTTTCTATTCAGTAGTGTCTGTGATGGGGACAGAGCTGATCCTCCTCACTCACCCCCCAACCCCCCCCCTTGCCTCAGCCCTGTGCTCTGCTCCTGGCCCAGGCCCTCAGTCAGCGCACAGTCAATGCACACTTAAGAAAACACACAGAGAGGGAGGAGAGAAAGAGACAGAGAGAGAGAGAGAAAAGAGAGAGAAAGAAGCAATGACAAGAGAGAATGAGCGAGTGAGAAAGAGGGAGAGAGAGAAAGAGATAAAAAGAGAGGGAGAGAGAGAGAGAAGACAGCGGGCAGCACATAGTCATGACTACTAATCACTAGCACTGGCACACATGGTCACAGTGGACAAAACTGCGAGTGACACTGAGACCAGACGCACGGCGGTGCGGAGGAGACAGGATGAGGCAGGACGGTGGCTCCTGGTGAGAGAGGGAGGCGTGTTACCTGGCCGCCAAACGCTCGGCCCTGCCAGGGATATGATTAGGCTTTACTCCTGCATGCATATATCAGAGGGGGAGAGGGCAGGGGTTACAGAAGGTACCAAAACCATGGTATGTGTGTTCACACTGCCACAGAGCCCCATATACACACTAGGAGGCATTGGCCCATGCTAGCTGTAGGATCTGAGCTAGTGTGCACTAACTGCTAGAGTAGGGACCTTAATGCTTAAGGCCCCTACTCTCCTCTATGGCTTAACAAGTACAGCCATAATTATTTATGAAAATAGAAGAGCTCTCTCAACTTAGACTTAATAATGAACTTCCCAATACAGTTTGTGTATAGTTCACAGTATGGTGAAATGTCATAATTCTACACACTTTATAGAGAAGGGGCGCCCAGGCTGTCCATGTTCCTATTCTCTTAATGTTACTGTCTGGCTATCACAGTGCTGTTCTACCATGTGGCTAGGAGTGTGTGGAGAGGTAGGGGTGTGTAGAGTTGTGTGCTCATGGCAGTGTGACTGGGCTCAGTGTAAAAGCAGACTGGAGGTCTCTGGATGTGCTGATTAGCCACTTACCAAAGGCCTCAGGTCTGGGTGGATGAGGATTATTGGTGACTGCAAAAGCATAGTCATGGATGCCAAGCTGAAAAAGAAAAATATGAAAAAAATCATTACAATGTCGCTTCCTCTATCACTTTTAAAGTTTCTGTGACATAAACAGTGTTTTAAAGGAGTAAGGAGTACTTCTCACAAACTGAAAAATCAGAATAGTAAAGACTAATGTAGTCTATCAATCACAAACCAAAGCCAGCCTTACCTTATGTTTTGGCACAGCTTTCATGAGTTCTTGTAGAGGGATGTCAGTCCCTGCTACACCAAGGAGGATGCCTTGGTTTCTCTGTGGGTCAAGAGGGAAGGCAAATAGTGAATGGCACCCCAGAAACACCAAAACAACCAAACAAGCCGAGACCCTTTAAAGCCACACAAGCTTACGGTTTCATTCTTGGTGCTGAACACCGGCATGGCCACAGTGGTCACAGGATTGAGGCCTCTGCTGTCTCGAAGCTACGACACAAAGCAGGGGCCAGATTACAGATCAACAGCACAGGACATGGGCTGGAAGCCCAAATAATAACACAGAGCTTAGCAGGGCATGCAGTGGAGGCTGACTTCCTCTCTACAGAGTAGGTTGGAGGTACAAAAATCTCCACAGACACACAGAAAGACTGAGCTACAGCTACGGTTAGAAAACAATGCAAGGGACACACATGCAGACAGACAGTCTTTAACTACAAATGCTTTTAAGAATAGATGGGCTGTTGAAAACAGAGACAGCCTGAGGCCCAGATGAGAGTAGAAGTGAGCCCACAGCACAAACACACAAACACACACACAATCTTAAATACCAACTGGGTTCTACAGAGCACACAACAAATATACCACTGTACCTCACTTTATCATTACTTCCACCAATAAAAGTGCATTGCATCAACCATTTAGCATCAACCTGTACAGCTCCTGTGTTTGACAAGTGTTATTTCACTATAGTGGCACGTAGAGAACGCACACATCCTACGTCATCACGCCAGCTTTCTCTCACATGGGAACAGATTAAAGCATGGGGAGATGTAAACCCACCCTCTGAGCTTCATGTATATTGTTTCTACACTGTAAAAAATAACATCCCCTCTGCTCACTCTTCCTCTCTTGTAGTACTTATGTTGGGTAAGTATACAGAAGCAAGAGATTTCCTGTTCCAAATAAATTATCTGTCTGCTAGTTTATGTCTTTATTCCTGTGTTGACTCGCATGGTAGATAGCTTGCAGCAACCCACTGTAAACGTGGTCCATCACCCAGCTTATGTGCTGTCCTTCATCAGTTGTGAAATACCCAACCGGACCTGGAATGCCTCTGGCTGTCAGTTGTATATTGGACATGAAGAGAAATTTTACCTGAAGACACCAATATTAAAAAGGTCGTCAGGAGGGCTTTACTGTCATTTTACTGTGGAGGAAAAGGATTTACATCGACGTCTGCAGTCAGTGAGGAGCAGAGCAGTGAGCTGTGAGCTATACAGTGAACACAAAACCTCCAGCTTTCTCTCCACGCAGTGACCCTCATACCACTGAAAGTACTGAGTAATATGCAAAATACTATTAGTTCATTTTTAAAAACAAAAATTATTTATGCCTGAAATGTTTGTGTAAAGATGATCATAACAGCCTAGATGTACTGTGACTTAATTTTTTTTTTTCTTTTAATTTGATCATTACATCAACTTCCAACGAGTAAAAAATGAAATGTGGGATGCCAGCTCGACTGTCCAGCAACATAATCCAACATACAAAAATAGTCAGTGCAACTATAATAGAGCTATATTATAAACTACACTACCACATCAATATCTTAAACATTTTATCCAATGCATTGTTGTGCAGCAGAGTTGACGACATAGGCCTAATGTCATTATTAACATAATTCAACGTGCTAAATACTCAGTTGAACTACTGAACCCATAAACTACACTACCTCAACAAATATCAAATATTTTATGAAATTCGCTGTTGTGCAGCAGGGTGAATTGTGAGTAAAATAATGTATTTTCCACAACTTATTCTTTCTATGGCTTAGAATCCACTGCCACAAACTTTAAAACACTGTTTGAGATATGTGGACGTGACATAACAACATGGCAGACTTGTGGGATATCCAATGTCCTATAGACTGCAGCAAGAGGTTACACACTTGTAAAGAGGTACACTTAAATCATGTAGCAAATCATGTACAGATTCCATATTGATCTATATTGTTCAGAAGAGGATTTTGTTGTTTATAGCTTTTAAGCATTTTTCGATGATAGATTTCTTGTATCACTGTATGAATTATTTGCCTATGTTTTTGACACTTGCTTTATGACCATTTATTCATGATTCACAAACATGTGTGAAACATACAGATTTAACGTTTTAAATAAAAATTATATAGACCATTCACCTTCATTATTGGAATCCCCATAACCACCTTCACTGTGAAATTCTCACCTGTAATTCTTACCAATTGAGTGAGTGACCTGGTGTTAATAAGTGCCCAACATGCATGGAAACTCCTTCAGGTCTTTTGCATATGTAGCAGATCGGTAAAAGGCCAAAAGCCAATCACTGTAGCCTGACTATGCCACCTCTAGCCTAATGCCTCAGGCATATCTTTAGGAGATAAGCACAGTTGAGGCATGTTCCATAAAACAAATGTTTACTGATCAAAAAGGATGAAGGGGAGATAAATCTAGCGGCAGAAACTTGCTATAGCATGTATGAAAGGGGCAACAATTAACAATAGCACTGTAACAGCTCTAGGAGCACAGCAGGTAAGCTTGCCTGAGGGAGGCAGGAAGTGTGCTTCAAAGGCCACTCCTATACACAAGTATGCAAGCACTATGAAAGTGTAAGCCACCGCAAGCAATACTCAGAACCACACTAAACGTGCAGTTCCCACTCACCAACACCAGATGACTGCAGATAACAACTAATGTTATATGAATATGAAGCCAGGAATTGATAATAGGGCCTGGAAGTTTAAATATTACATTTGTTTAATATGATTAAATAAGTATATCAATAAAATGTTAATAAATTATCTCATCTGTGTTCAATGTATGAATGTTAAATGCTCAAAATACTCATCAAATATGAAATAAATAATAAATATTAAATATGCAAATTGTGGCCTGTTAAATGATAAATGTCCAAAAACAAAAAGAGACAGTGGCCTAGTGTCCAATCACACCCCCATTTACATGTCCTATTAGAACGCACATTAGTTCAACAATTGAGTAATTATACCATCAACAACAGCTAAAAGAGAGCAGAGGGCTACTTTGTACCGAAGGAAGTAAACTCTACCGAGATCAGTCAGTTCCATACTAGCTGAAAGACTGACAAACTACATGGTGAAAAACAGATACATCAACACCTCAGTTCCAAAAGGTGGAATAATCAGCTTCTCTGGGTGTTTGGAACACATGGTGTGCCAGATGATTCGGGGGGCCAAGAGAAGCAAAGGCAACTTGACAGTTGTCTGGATTTGGCAAACACTTATGGGTCAGTTCCCCACAGCCTCATCAGCACTTGAGAGTTGGCTCACTACCACATCCCGCTCCACATTAGGGTAATGATCACCAGCAACTTTGGAGGATTCAAGATACGGTTCACAGCTGCCCACTTTACAACCCAGTGGCAGAAGCTGGAAAAGGGAATCTTGACTGGTTGCACCATCTCTCCTCTCTCATCATCTTGTATATCATGGGAATGAACTTGCTCATAACAGTGACAGGGAAGGTATGGAGTCTGGCATTTGTCAACCTCCAATCAGAGGGTTTATGGATGACCTCAACCCAACAATCTACTCCCATGTGCAGGCAAGATGGATCATCAAGGTGCTGGAGATGGACATGGCTACCTGGGCTAGAATGAAGTTCAAGCTAAGGAAGTCAAGACACTTGGTGATCAGAAGTCGCAGAGTAACCAACAGGTTTGTGCTTCAGATCCAGGGGGAGACCATACCACCAGAGAAGGTAAAAGTGGAGCGAGAGCCACAATTGTTTATTAAGTCATGTACATTTTTCACAAGGGGGAGGGGAGGAAATCCCTCTTTATACAGACCAGAGTCAAACCCTCGTATGCTGATACAGAAGATCATTGAAAAGTTTATACTGTGATGTTAAGTGACACTCCCACTTATGCAGACCAGAACTATTCATGTTTGCTTCCATTGTAACGCATTATATTGCTGCATCTTGGTCAGTATTCAGTGATCTTTGATACCAGTCAGTGTATGACACTTTCCCAACTCCTCAAACTCATCAAACCTTAAAAGTGGGGGCTGAGGTAGGACGTTCTGTGGAGGTTGTGCAGAGAGAGGGCTACAATGGCACACATCCTGGCAGGATACAAGACCGTACTTAGCTAAGGACAAAGTCTGCATAAACGCACTTCCGCCAAAGACAAGGTCCTCACAGCACTGGCACACATCCTGGAGCAGGAGAGATGGAAGAAAAGAAAAACCCATGGGACACCATCAATAGCCATCCAGTTCATCAGGGAAGGGGAGAAACCGTCTGCTGCAAGGAAGAAGGTGAAAGGCCTCATGCAGGCAGCACAATTATGGGAGATGAAGGTGGACCTGGGGAGATGGCTTGTCTTTCCACAGGTTGTCCAAACATCCCTAAGGCCCATCCTTGTCCTGTGGTCAGAGGAGATCATCCTGATTGAGCTAACGGTCCCATGGAAAGGTGGATGCAAAGAGGCTCGGGAGAGGAAATCCACCAGGTACCAAGACCTGGTCCATCAGTGCAGTGAGAAAGGGCGGAAGACTTGGTGGCACACAGGCTGAGGAAGGCAGCAAAACAAGCCTCTTGCTGACTCTGGAGCAGAAGGGAAGAGCTGAGCTGGAAACCAGGAGAAGTTGAGCAGTGACTCGCCATCACTGTCGACCTGCCAACTGGAGGTGAGTTATGGTTAAGGGTCAAAATGCTCAGTGAAAGCTGGGTACCACCTGAAGACATCGAATCATTATGGTAAATGATAAATGGACTGCATTTATATAGTGCTTTTCTACTCCTACAAGTACTCAAAGTGCTTTACAGGATGCAAGTAGTTACACAGCAGGACATGACCTATAGCCTGCTGCAGATGGACTGATGCAGCATCTGTCACATATATTAGGCCAAAAAGAATAACAGTTGACAGTTGAACGTAATAATTTGCCAACATGTATAAAAGATAAACATTTTACTGCAATGACTACATGGCCTATAGGTCCAGTTATGTTCCAATGACTTTTTTGTTTGAATTTAAAAATTTCAGTGGACAAAGTCTTGCTGTCATGTTTATTTGTGCCCCTTTTTCTTCTTAGTTTGTTCTATTGTTGACAAGACCTCCAGCACGTTCAAGTGATATTTCAGTAGTCTGAATGTTTAGCCTACACCTAAAACGCACTGTAAAGCACACATTCTGTAATAAAGTAGTTGCTTTGATATTGTTTACCTTATCCATTACCAGCATCCAAAATTCAATTTTGGTAATTCCTTGACATGTTCTGCCCCAAGAACTGGGTGAAAAACTGATTTGTGTGCAAAAGATGTAACAGACTATTTACAGTAATATTTTGTCTGCCTTGTCAGTATAGGGTGGTTCTTCACCACACTCACCTATTACCAGCCACGCCCACTCACTCCCATTCAATCAGTCTACCCACCTGTTGTTTGTCCCTGTATTTAAACCCTAGGCTTTCTGACTTCTAGCATCTTTGCGTTTCCATGGTGTATCAGCTCTGCAAACCTGTAACTGACTGTCCTGGCTTTTCCTGCTCTCCAATCCCTGACCTGCCGTCTGCCCTTGTCTCTGTCCCTCTGAACGTTTGTGACTCTGCTTTCTGAAAGGCAAAAGTCGCGAGCCCGGCTCTGCCATGACTCCTTCCTATCTTATTGGTTGGGGGAGATGCAAGAGAAGAATGAATTCCCACGAGAGAGAGGTAGCCACATAAACCTGCTTTTGTATTGAGAACAGAGGTGTGGCTAAGATGTCATCTTTGGGTGGGCATTAGGCTTGCTTGGGGGGATGATAAAATGGGCATAGAACAAGGGCGCCATCATTTGTTTCAAGTACCACTGCTGAACATATGTTGTGTGGACAACACATTGCTGATGTATAGGCTAATAGCCTATTCAACGCAACAATATAGGCTTCTCCAGCACTTTTAGATCAACCAATACAAGGGTACTGAAAACATTTGAAATGTTTGTGTGCACAGCTACTATCTTATTTTTTATAACAATTCAATGGCTTAATCCTAAACTCCCTCCCCCCATACACACACACACGCACACACACACACCCATCTACTTCATATAAGCCATGGGCCACACAGGGATCATAGTGCAGATGAAAGTTATAGACCCACTATGATGTTTTCATTTGTATTGTATTTATATTTTACACAAACAGCCACAAAAGACAAAAAACATTTCAGTAATCTTCCCTTCCAGTATGAACAAGCTGACCAGTATTTGTTGATCCCAAAACAGTTGGACACATTCCCTTTTGAGTGTAGGCATGGAAGTAAAAGATATTTACCTGCAAAGGTTACATTTTTATGAAACATTTAAAGCAGCATTGCCATTTATGTTTTAAGGACCATTGTTGTTTGGGTCAGTGGTAGCCACTGGAGTAGTATTGTTCCTGGTGGACATCACGGCCCCATATCTCTGCTATAGTGAGTTTCTTGTACTTTTGAGCAAAATTATCAAACTACAGTACCTATAGGCCTACATTAAAGTGGCAGAGATGTAGGCTATATAATAATTCACTGGTATGCACAGCAATATGGCAAGAGTTTTTTTTTAATGGCTTGAATATGGGCAATACAATGTATCTGATTGGTTTAAACTTCTGAGACAGCCGTGTCTCAGAAGTAGAAAGTACAGATAATAGCTGCAAAATGTAGTGAAGTAAAAGTATTCATCATTATTTCTACAGATATGAAACTACAGATATGTGGAAAATGTACTTTGTAAGTAAGGAAGTATTTGTACTTCCTTACCTTCCGCCACTGCTTATATTTAAGGTATGTTTCCTGAGTGATGGTTGATTGAGCATTTTAGGTCACTTTTTTAGGTCAGGTTATATGTGTCATTTGACAGCATTTATCTTAATTTAAGGATATAATTTCGTAATAAAAGTTTTATGAAAAGATTCTCTATGTATACTGTAAGTTATATTATTATATATTATATATATTATATATATTATTTTCACTTTGTTTTTGTTATTCATAGTCACATTCTGCAATACATGAAATTAAGATGTGTATGTGATCACTGCATGTAAAATTGTTATTTTAAATTTTGTATTAAATCACTGTATTGTTTTATTAATTAATTATGAAAACTATGTGCCCCTTGTACAGATAGATAAGAACAAAAAACTATTTGAGAGGCTTTTTATTTAAATTGGTGTTTTGGTCAATAAAAATGCATTTCCTATCTGTATGGCCATGTTACAACATTACTAATGATATTTACCACTGTATGGACAAAATTTCTTTGTTCTCTCTTTTCTTGTGATTAGATCCACTGGATTTCACTAAAGCTCAAGGTCAGTTTACCGTTTATTTTGATAAGATTTCCATCCCAATATTTGTTGTTCCTCATTCATGTTTAAACATCACCAATCACATATACTCAAAGTTTGTACAACTGTCAGGTCTGCATCGGACCTGGTCACGGCCACGCCCCCTCACCCAACGCCACAGACTCGTGCTCGATCTCCTTTACCTGAGTTTTAATTAGTATCACCTGGTCTCCACCTTATTTAAGCCTACCCTCTACATTACCTGTTGTCTGGTCTCGTCTATATTCCCTCAGACTTTCTACGTGTCAGTTGTGTTTCCTCCGTCTCCCGCGTATTCCAGTGTGTCTCGCTCTGTGAGCCTTAGAATCCCCTGTCGGTATTGTCTTTCTTGTTCACTCTGATTATTCTAGCCAGTACTTAGTGTTCGCCTTCTTTTCCCCTGTGTGTGTTTAAGTCTGGCCAAGAAGGATGGGGGGCTCCGGCCCTGTATTGACTACCGAGCCCTCAACAAGATAACGGTTAAGTTCCGCCATCCTCTTCCCCTGGTCAAGGCCGCCCTGGAGCAGCTTCGTGGAGCGGTGATGTTCACGAAGCTGGACCTGCGGAGTGCCTACAATCTCATCAGAATACGAGAGGGACGAGTGGAAGACTGCCTTCATCACGCCTAGCGGACACTACGAGTATCGCGTCATGCCCTACGGTCTAGCCAACGCCCCCTCCGTGTTTCAGGCTTACATGAACGAAGTGTTCCGGGAATATCTTCACCGATTTGTTCTAGTTTACATCAACGACATCCTTCATGTTGATTTAACCAAGAGAAAAACATTTTGTTATCATGATCTTGTTAACCGAGATGAGAGCCGAGAGAGCCTTCATTTGTCTCGTAATGAGCCATTTAACCATTGAGGTGACTATGAAGCTTGTAAATTAACCTAAAAATGGCCTAAATATGTGAATGTTGCCTGGTATGCCTTTAAATAGTTAAAGTTAATAACATTTATTTTGTTATTTGACCAGTGCTGCCATCAGTTTACCAGGATTTAATACTGAGACCCAGACTTGCATCCAGTTCTTCTAATCAACAATCATCTAATCAACACTGCAACTAGGTGCCTACATGGAAAAGTACAATACTGTATAATAAATACATACATACATACATATATACATACATACATACATAAATAAATAAATAGAATGATGATAAAGTAACTGAAATCATCATGGGAAACGGACACTGTGCATCTCTCTCTCTCTCTATGAGGTTTGTGGGTTTCCTGTTGCCCCTTCATCTGATTACCTCCTTTCTATGTTAGATGTTTGAGTCAAATGAGAAATTGATCTTTTTCAGTTCACTCAATGGCAGCTGGACCGACACTGGACTTGATGTCCAGCATCATATTTATTATCTATGTCTATTGTGAGTGGCTAATGACATTTAGTCATCTTATTTCTGAGACCATTACACTGTCATATACATTCGAATGTCAAATATGTAGGCCTAGTGATAATAGCTACATGCATTTCGTGGACATTCATATTTTCGTACGGGTGTCTGCTTTTGCTGTGTTTTATTACCTAATCAATCAGGAAGAAGTAACAAATAAAGGGGTCACTAGTAATTAGACATATGAGCAGAAATAGTTTGGCGGTTCAATTAAGTTTCTTTCGCACAGAGTGTCTTTAATACATTTCCCAATGCACTCGACATACATTACTGACAGTCTCTGCCGCTGTGCATAAGTCAATTATTTTGTTATTTTCTTCCAATTAGATCCTTGGGAGATCACAGCATCTCAAGGCAGGTTCACCATCATCAACAGCATAAATCGCCACCCCAGTGTTCGCCCATCCTTGTTTAAGAATCACTTTGTTCAGCAATAACAAAGACTTGCCACATAACAAAATACTTTCTTTTCCACAGATATCACTTTGTTTTTACTTTACTTTTTTCTGTCCATTTTTACTTTACTTTATTCTAAGCAACAAATGTTTTTTTTACAGTCTAATTGTTCCATAAATTACTTGACTTCCTTCCCAGGGACTTGATCCCTGAGCTAAAACTGTCATCAAACATTACAACTAAGAAAGGCTCAGTTGATCGGAGCTGTGACGACTCCCAGTCTGCTCCCGTCTCTCAGTGTATTTTCTCCTTAGTGGACAAAGAGGCACATACTTATACAGGGCCCTCATGCAAGCAGACCCTCACAGGGGAAGAGCTGATGAGATGGGCAGGCCTGGACACATTACCTGCTCAGATCACAGTGATGATGAACCATCACAACACGCACATCCTGTTTCAGTCACTGTTGAAGGTATGATGTGTCATGATATTTGAAAGGCTATTCAAAGATGTTGTGGTTGATTGTAGTGAAGACTGTGGTGATGTGATTCTCTTTACCTACAAAACAAAATTATCTGGTTAACAGTGGAAATGGTGAAATTATAAGTCTGACAAATACTGTACCGTTTCTGATGAATAGCTCTGTAAAAAGGGGTTTTAAATTCCAAAAAAGTCTTACATTGTCCAGGTATCATACTGTCTTACCAAATATGTACAATATAATGTCTTGGTTATTCAGTCACTCATCATGTCAGATCTCCCTCACTGGTGTTCAGATCCTGCAGTGGACACGTCAGAGTTCCCCTCTGGAGGCTAAAGTGGGCTGTTATTACCACACAACATCAGCAGGACAACAAACTGCATCTGCCCTCTCAGACACTGTTTCACTGACTGTTCTGGGTGAGTCCTCACATTCTAGTGTTTGATAAAACACCAGTGAATTTTAGAGAACATTAGGCCCACTCTGTGGAATAGTACGCTATATTGTGGAAGCCAGGATTAAGTCATGTCAACAACAGCAGCAAGAAATTTATCAACAATGTCAATGACAACCTTAACAACAACTGCAACATCAACATCATCATCAATACCAATGTCAACACTGGCAGCAGCAACAAGATATAAGATGACATTTCTAAGATTTAAGATGCATGTGGACTTAAAATGTCTGGTCTCTCAATACAGACAGATTGCAGAAGCCAAGCATAAAGGTCCTTCATGATGATTCTATGTCCATTGTCTGTGATATTCCCAAGCATTTTGGTGAGGCCACCAAATGCCACCTTTACACTGGAGATGAATCTCAGTTATATGTAAAAACAAAGCCATCAAAGAATGCTTCTGGAGACCTGTACTGCCTCTTTCCTGTGAATGAAGATGATTTATTCAGACGTCTGCAGTCAATGAGTATCAGAGGGGTGAGCTGTGATTACACAGTGACGGAGGACCTCCAGATCTCTCTCCACGCAGTGACCTTTACACCTTTACAGGTCAGATGTCACACATCTCTTATTGCAAACATGGCACAATATGTTTTGGCAGGTTTTGTCATAAAAACAACACATCTGGTTGTATAGTGTGTGTATTGTATTTTCTAGGTAACGCTGATAAGACCAGAAGACATCCAGTAAGTATAAGAAACTATGTTTTGATATGTCATATTTCTAGATCAGGAACAAATAAAACATTTTCTATGTTCCTTTACAGCAGCAGTCTGTAACATTTAGGACCTTCTGTTTGGTCCGTCCTTGAAGTACCCATGTCTATACTGACTGGTGAGAGACACTCTTGAACAAGGACTGCATTGATGGAGTGAGAATAATCTGAGTAGTCTGAGTAATGTAGTCCTGAGCTTGTTAAATCCATTGTGTTAATGGAAGTGATAAGATCACAATATCTGAGAGAATAACGTGTCTTAATGTGTCACCCTTCTCGGTCTTTTTCAGACATACAATAATTGCTGGGTGTTTCCAAAATGGCATACTGTAACTTAAGAGGCATACTGTGTCTTAAGAGGATGTGCATTTGACTTCTGCTCTCATTTTACTAAGTTGTATACTAAAACAAGGGCTTGGTTTAGTAAATTAGCACAGTAATAACATGTGAGCACCTTTTTTTGGAAGGGAAAAAATCTAGCAATGCCCCAGGTCCTTTACATCATTATTCAGTAGATAACAGCAGTATGTCATTTTGGAAACACCAACTGTCTCTGTCCACATGTTCAGTTCGCAATACGTCTACAATATAATGTGGATCTGGTTCCCATTCCAAAGACAACCTAGGGATGCCTGTAGGCTATGTTTATATAAAATAAGATTCTCTTTTTTAGTGTGTAACAAATATATTGCATGGGGGTCCTGTTTGCCCTGTCTGGACATAATTTTCCAGAACTGGTGGACAATACATTATTATCCCATAGATCTTCTCTTTTTTTCTACAATCAATAATAAATGCAAACATTTATCTATTGCAATGAAATAATGACCTTCTGTAGACAAAAGACTGTAGACAAAAGACTTCCACAAAGACTGTAGGGAACAGTGAAATGTCTTTTTGTCTCTTGTGGAAATTATCATAAAGAAGATGAAGTTTGTTTTAGTATATACAATATTTACATTGAGAGTGTAATGCTTATACTAACATATGAAAGAAGGGTGTAACATGTTCCCCCATGTTACACCCTGGGGGCAGGACTAGCTTGAGCAATAAAGGTTTCTGTTGAAATTTCCTCTGTCTTCCCATGAATTGTTTTTTAATCAGTTTAAAATAACATTGCAAAACGACAGCAAAATAAGTGTTTTTTAAACAATTTTTTTAAACAATGTTTAAGATTAGTTTTCGACAGAATTGAGGTCTTCATCTTTCAATGTGTATCCTGCTGATCAACTACTGGCAATGTTATGTGAATGTTAAGGGAATGTTAATGTGAGACCTGAGCCTGCTTTGCCTAGCAAAGATCCTCAATAATAAGGGTGTAACATGTTAATGGTAACCCAGAAGGCAGAAGCAGTTCAGGCAGAGAAAGAAAGAGTAGAGACTTGGGTAGTTCAAGCAGAGGACATGAGGCCTTGAACAGTTCAAGAGATAAGATTTAATGCAGGGAGATGCTTCGGATCCGCAGGAGCCTCGGTTTGGGAGGAATGCCATGATGTGTGACAGTGAATGGGGCCGTTGTGTGAGCGGATGCTGTTCACATCAGAACCATGGGAAAGATAGCATTGGGAGGATACCATGATAAGGTGGCAGTGAATGGGGTCCGCTGTATGAATGGATGCTGTTCACATCAGAACTATTGTACAGATGGGTCCTGACTAAATGAGGGGAATATGAATCATAACGATACGAGTCCAGCATAAGGAAGTATACGTCAGACTAAACGTCTAGCAAGGAAGAATAATGGTTTCTTTTTAATAACCGGATGGGTGAGGAATTCCACCAATATGAACAGGACCGAGGCCTCCTACATGAATTAATATGATGCAGGTGGTTCGGGGGGGGGGGGCTCTGGTTGATTCTAGCAGCATAAAGGTTAGATGTTTGGAAGGGACAGTCAGAGCCTGATCAACTCTCAAGGTAAACGATATCCTCTCTGCAGCGGATCTCCATTTCAAGCTTAAAGGACAACTTCAGTCAATTTCAATTTAGACATCTCTATTGCTCAAGCTACCCCTGACTTGCCAGTACTTAAGACGTGAAAAATTTTCATCCAACCCTTACAGGTCTCCTTGAAGGAAAGTTAGCTCTGACAGCTAACCCATGGGGGCAGGACTAGCTTGAGCAATAAAGGTGCCTGGTGAAAATTCCTCTGTCTTCCCATGAATTGTTTTTTAATCAGTTTAAAATAACATTGCAAAACGACAGCAAAATAAGTGTTGCTCTTTTTTTTAAACAATGTTTAAGATTAGTTTTCGACAGAATTGAGATCTTCATCTTTCAATGTGTATCCTGCTGATCAACTACTGGCAATGTTGTGTGAATGTTAAGGGAATGTTAATGTGAGACCTGAGCCTGCTTTGCCTAGCAAAGATCCTCAATATTTGATAAACATAGCCTCAAGTCGCCCTCGACTTGTGCACGATCACGGTATTTCGTTTTGAGTGCAGTCATTTTTGAAAATCCTGCCTCGCACAAATATGTCGACGCGAAAGGGATGAGAATCTTAAAGGCAACGTCACACACTTGAGGGTATTCCTGCATCAATGCTGCCCAAAATGACGAAAGAGGGCACGTTTAGACACAGCGTTGAGCACTGAAATTGCTGCCTGTTGCTGATGGAGGCTATTACGCTTTCATTTAAAATAGTCTACCGGTTTATTCTTAAAGCCAGCATGCTTTGTTTCGAGGTTCCTTTTTAGTTTGCATGGCTTCATGCTTTCGTTTGCTAGCACCTCGGCACACACGACACATTGAAGTCTGAGATCAGCCGTGACTGTGAACCCAAACTGCAGGTATGCTTCATCGTACCATCAAAGCTTTTTTGCAGCTGGAGGTGCGTCAGTTGCCGTATTGGTTTTCACAAGAAATCTCTCCATTTTTGTTTAGTTTTGACATTTTGAAATAAATGTGGATTGCTTTCAAAAAAGTCTAAGGTTATGATGTAACGATATGTATGTGCCTGTGTTGAGAGCTAGAATGGGCGCAGTTGCGCTAATCAGTTGGACTTAAACAAGATGTTTACTCAGTATTGGGCTTCACAATAAGAATTTTGCAGATGCAGATTTTAAGATTTAAGGATGTACTTACTCCTGTGTGTGTGTCTTCACGTGGGACAGCTAGATTTTGTCGTGGAAAACCACCTTGATGCTTGCAAACCCCACAAATCAATATCCTAACCCAACACACTTGGTCCAAACCAAGAACTCACTGTTGGAGTAAAGTTGTTGACAAAGACTTTATTCACAATACCAGCAAAGTAGACAAGAGACAATTGTATAAGTGTAAGTATAAGTGCTGAGCAGTGTGAAGGAGATCTGCTGCAGAGAGGATACCGTTTACCTTGAGAGTTGATCAGGCTCCGACTGTCCCTTCCAAACATCTACCCCTTATACTACTAGAATCACCCAGAGCCTCCCCCCTCTGAACCACCTGCATCATATTAATTAATGTAAGAGGCCCTGGTCCTGTTCATATTAGTGGAATTCCTCACCCATCCGGTTATTAAAAAAAACTATCATTCTTGCTGGGTGTTTCAGTCTGTACATTCCCTTCGTCTAATTGGGGCCCATTTCCACCATGGTTCTCATGTGTAGCGCACCTGTTCCTTTCATGTTTTCTCATTTTGAACACATCCACTGAACAGCGGATCTCCGTCACTGCCCCATATCATGATGTCCACTCAATGTATAATCATTCTTCAACAGGTCATGGTGCCCTCACAAACTGAGGTCTCTCATGCACTATACGTGCTTGGAATCTACCCAGTCCCAGGCGTCCCAGGCTCCAAAGCATATCCCTTCACTAAACCTTGTCTGTTCTCCTACTCCCTTTCCCCTTTTATCTGCCTGGAGTATTTCGGCCTTCTGGGCTACCATTAAGATGTTGCAAACCACCCTTCTTTCATAAGTCAGTATAAGCATTACACTCTCAGGTTAATATTGTGTATTAGTACTATATTCTTTATGATAATATGTGATAATAATTTCCACATACTCCCCCCTTTGTGGCTTTTAAGAAGCCACACCTATATTGCCACATGAGCCAACACTATACAATCAGACGTGCAGTTACAAGTGGGAGTGTAAGCTGTTCCTTCATTGCATTCATGTCAGTAGGTTTGTGTTGTTTTGCACATAGACAGTCAGTAATTGCAATAAAGTATGTACTGGCAGTGTAAGCTGGTACTTTATTGCACACATAAGCGTCAGTATAGGTGAGCACAAACTCAAACACGCAGTCATCCTTTCCTGGCTCTTGTTTTTCTATACAGGGAGTTCCCTCTCATCTCTTCCTGGGATTGGGCTGACCCTGTGGTGCACAGAGCGCTCCATTACTGCAAAACTCTCAAAGGCTGAGTCACCACCACTTCCTCCACTGGTTCTAAGACCACTAATTGCTTTTCTACAACCTTGGTAATTGATCTGGAACAAATCTTACCGCAGCAGGTTATCAGGCAGCAAAGGACTGCTATCAATATAGCTAGTCCCAACAGTAGTTTAAGGATCCAACTTATGATTGTGGCCCCTAGGGACCCAAATGTGTTCTTCATCCACCCCCAGGCAGATGTAAAAAAGGACCTGATTTCAGGCGTGCCAATGTCACCGAGGCTAGGGCCCTTTCCTGCATTATCGTGAGTCTCATCCCTCAGTCTCCTGAGTCGGTCCATGGCTTCTTGGAAGGCACTGTCAGAGCTACCGTCCTCGGGGATGTATGTGCAACAGGTTTCTCCTACTACGGCACACACTCCCCCTTCTTTGGCCAACATCCAGTCCAACAACATTCTATTCTCCAGTGTCATTCAGGTGTTGGCATCCAATCTTACGGCCAGAACTTCTACTCTATCATTCAAAGCATTCAAAGCTTCCATAGTGTAATTCAAGAAACGCATCTGATTGTAGTAAATGTTATTAATCCACTTGGTATTCTCAGAGGCCTGGTATCCTGCTCCAAAGAGTGGAAGAGCTCCTAGGAATCCTGACAAAGTGCGATCCATCGCCATGAGTTCCCTCGGAACATCCTTGCTGAATTTCGGAGCTTGGCTCTTTTTTTTTAAGTGTACCATAGTCCTCGGATCCTAATAGGTGAAGCCTGAGTTGTGGTGATGTTTTCTTGGGAGAGCGATAAGAGATGGGTAGCCTGGACAACCCTTACCCAGGCACACTTCCCTGCCCAGTTTCTATGTAAAGTCTTTTTTCACTCCATATTGTTTCCCGCATATCCAATATATCCCTTCTAGTAGAACCTCCTGCTCTACATATCTCCTAGATTCAGTTCTGTATACACTCACACAATGTTCATCACCGCTAAAGTTGCAGCTCCAATTCCTCGTTGTTTTCTATGCTCCTTCACAACACTTTTCAGGAGTTAGTATCCTCTGGTCAATTCTTTTCCAAGTACTTTTGCAGGGGCCTCTGAATTCCCCCACTTCCACATACCTGTTTTCACCTAAGGGTCTGCCTTCAGCCGTTTATCCCTTAATAAACGGTGATCTTTCTCCAATTATACACTCATACTCTGGGTTCCAATCAATCTCATACTCCAGGATATGTTCGTCCTCTGTGACCTTCAGGCGTCTTTTCTTTTTGTGACTAACTGTGACATGCGGTCTGAATGCTT
Source organism: Tenualosa thibaudeaui (assembly GCA_027481765.1). NCBI lineage: Eukaryota > Metazoa > Chordata > Actinopteri > Clupeiformes > Clupeidae > Tenualosa > Tenualosa thibaudeaui. The sequence goes on from JAIFZK010000003.1 coordinate 1,509,861, forward strand.
CGTTGATCCAGTTGCATATCCTAGCGGCTTTCCTCGCCCTGGGTTTCCCATCTCCAAGATACACCTCCGGTATGAGACTGTACCTCGTCTCCTTTCCATCTCCATTTCTGCTGACAAGTTGCTTGGAAGTGGCACCACTATGGGTCCTGGTACCTGTTTGGCACATATGTAACAGTTTCCTTCTGGATATATTGATTTTGCTGTGTATGTGGCCCATCGGAGCCAAGAATTTGACTCCAACCAACTGTCCAGTGTCCTTTCCAATTGTGTCTTCGCTTCTTTCAATGATCTTGGATTCCTTTTTATGGACCCCCATCTTTGGTCCTGAGCCCTTTTAGGTTCTGTTCCTTCTGTTCCTTTGCCACTTCCAGGGTTCTCTTCACCTCTTACCAAACAGTAATATTGTCCTGTATCCGTCCTCGCCAGTTTATAATATCAAAGTTACTGTATCCTTGTTACTTTTCCAAGCTTTTAATCTATCAGTCATCTGTGCTCCTTTGCCGTGGTAAGGTTGACTATTGCTATTTTCGTGAATGGACTCCCTCCCACTGATCTCTGATCTGGCGTATATTTACTCCATACCACCTCAGTGGTATGGAGTAACCTGAGGGACCTGGTCTGGGCGATCTGTCGGGCTCACTAGGGGACTGTTGCTCTGATATTCCTCTAGCCTCGTACTCTGCTTCAGGATTGCAGAGGTCTGCAAAGTATTCTTCCAATACGTCATCTGGTCGAGGGGTCCTGGGGTCATAAAGCTGCTCCAGGTATCCTCTACGGACGCAGGGTTGTCCTCCTTGCTGTTCTTCTCCTGGTAGCCATAGGTCATCACCAATCGTGAGGAACTCTGGCCCACATTCCCTTCTACTGATGTCGACCTCGTGGTCAAGGTCGGGGCCATAGATGGGTACTCTGTGTTTCTGGCTCCCCTTCCGTTTCAGGGAGGGGCTGGTCTCTGGGCTCTGAATATGTGGTGCTTGCTGCCCCCCTTTGTTGCCTTCGCCTCTGGTTTTCTGGGGCTTCCGGGCCTTCTCCCTCACTGTCACTTTCATCCCCACTGTCGATGTGGGCTCGCAGGGCTGGTGTGGCTTGTGACCTCTGCCGGGCCGTCCCTCTTGGGTGAGTAGTTGTATCTCTTTCATCAGTGGAGGCGGCATCAGTCCCTGTGGCACCGGTTTCGGCTTGGGTGGGAGCTGGACCTGGGTGTACATCCTCGTTTCCCTGTTGGCTTGGTCCTTCTCTGGGCTCATCTGGATAACCACCTGCTGACACAGACTGGGGAGGGAAAACACAAGGCACCCCAAGCATATCAGCCCTAGAGCGTACAGTAGGAACCGACAACCCCCACCTGGCTGCAGTCCGATCCTCGTCTGCTGCCCCCTGGGGTTCATCACCACCATTGTCCTCGCCACCTCTTGCCTGGGGTCCCTGGTCCCCGTCATCCTGTCCTTGCTCACCTTCTGGCCTCTGTGCCCTGAAACAGGAATTAAGGTGATACCACATATTTGAACCTTCAACACATCCATATCTTACTCTTATGCGCATTTTTTGGGCTGCTTATTGTTTCTGGAATACCAAATCTGGGAATCACCTCTCTTGTGAGGAATCTAGTTACAGTTCCCTCATCTTGTCTCTTGCTTGGGCACGCTTTCACCCACCTTGAGTAACGGCATACTATTACCAAAATGTATTGAAAACCATTAACTTTCTTACACACATCAATGTAATCCATCACTATGTGTTTGAATGGTCCATCTGGCAGTGGAATGTGGCCTAAAAGTCGTGGAGCTGTGCCTTTTCTGATATTGTTCATATTGCATATTGTACAATCCCCCAATACCCATGCTATCCTGTCTTGTAGCCCCGGCGCCCAAAACCCAGCATTCAAAATTTGTTGCTTCACTTCCCCCCTTGCGCAATGATCTAGATCATGCGCACGTTTAATCTTCAAGGGCGCCACTGTTCGACCATCATGGTTGCGCCAGATACCGTCAGGGCCCCTAGTTGCCCCTCTGTCTTTCCATAGTTGCACTTCCCAACTAGGGGTGGCAGCTTGCATAGGCTGTATTTCGTTGCGCATATACTCAGTGGCTACAATATGCACCTGTTCAGGGCCAACAGGGGGTATAATCCTCACTCGGACGGTCCTTCCGTCCTCCATTATGGCTTCTCTAGTGGGGCACTGTAAGGCAGCTGAGTAACTTTTAGGATTCCTTTCCGATGTACACCCTATCCACTGCTCACAACAGTATGAGCGACATGTTGGGCTTTTTTTTTTTTTCTCTGGCACAGACCACAATCAGGTGGCACAAGATCATGTAGGTGTACATGAGGACAGTGTGTACACCACAGACACTCTTTCCCTTTATTTCTCATCGGACATGGATCTGGGCACTTAATCATGTCACCTTGATTGTATGCCACCTCATGCTGTCGTGAACGTGGGAAAGGAAGCAATGAGTATAGAATCGCCTCACTTGGTGGTACAGGACGACGCTCTGCTAGTCGAACAATAGCTTCATGGTCCACCAACTGAAGGACACTTTGAGTAGGGAGAGGGTACGTTTCCTTAACCACTAAGTCTTAATCACTAAGTAATGAACCAGTATCACTGCTTGGCGCGGGTTAGGTATCAGGATGTCAATTAGGCGGTCACCCTTAAATCTCTCAGCTGCTTCAAGGAGTGCAGCCATACTAATAGTAGGATCATGGCCATTGTTGCCACATCCGAACAGGGTTATAGTGATAAGTTGCGTTGCATTATCACTACAGTCTTCAAACACTCTCTTCTATACCCTGTAGCACACCTCGTGGGGTGTCAGGCGCATTAATCACAGAACAGGGTACTATGGGAATGTGGACTCTCTTCTATGCTTGCCAGATAGGCAAACTTCAATAATACTTCATGCTCTATCTCTCCTTTTGCCTGTCTCTTCTTTCCTGTTTCAGTCCTGTAGTTTTTATTTATTTTTTTCCTCCATTTGGCACAGGGTTGGCACTTCTAGCGTGCCTACTCCTGGCCATGGAGTGGCATCATCTTTTGATCTCTCTACCCATTTTCTGCACACTCATACTACACACTTCTATCAGCTTTCTGCTTCCTGGGTTTGCTCTAATGACCCTCTCCATTGGCATTAAATCAGCCATTTTGCTGATTTTTTCCTATCTCTTTTTTCTCTCTACTCAACTTATATATATACATATACATATACATATATACATATATACATTTATTAATTTATTTTATTGTCTTACTCTGCTATCTTTTCTTATGTGATTTTATTGAGTCCCCTCAGTTACTGTTATTCCAGCTGCCATTCCCTTGATCCAATTTCTGATCTATTCCCCCCAGAGACAGTTATCACTAGTCCCCCAATAAAGACTATGCTTGCTATTCTCCAACCAACTATTAGACAGTGAAATATAAACTTTTGGAATGGATCCGCCATATAGATTCACTGTCTTCTTTTACTCTCTATCCCTAGTCTTCTTGTTCAAATTCCCACCTTAGATAATTCAGCACCCCTCTTGGGGTTCTGAATTTTATTTCAAACTCAGTTTCCTTCTCTATTTCTGTTACTTTTACCCAAAATTTATTTTTTCCTTCCTGCACTATCTCTATCTTTCTTTTCTTCTCTGAATTACTATTTCCACCTCTTTCATTTGTGTATTATTTTGTGAATCACTCGTATACTTTGTTTATTTATCTTAATTTGTTTTTATCGTATTCCTTTTTTCTCTTTCTCCTATCTTATTCTTTTCTAAACAAATTCTGTTTTACCAGCAATGGGCACACCTCTTGACTGTTCTTTTTTCTTTATTATTTTCTGTTGAATCAAGGCATACAGACAGTACAGCTCAGGGTTACATTTCACATGCATATGCAAAGTTACTATCAAAGTGTTCTATTAACTGAGTCTTTTATCAATTATTTCAACATAAGCACAATTACCCTGTATATACAGAGATTACACACATCTATACTTCCTTTTTGAGCTTCCCTCCCCGCTTAGTTGAACCATTAAAGCATTTCTTATTTGGTCATCAACCTGGAGTATCGTACATGCTTCTTCAATAATGTGCTTGAGGGCCTGCTCTTTTCTGTCTGTGTCAAGTTCACTCCTTCTCTCTCTATCTGCCCTGGCCCTAATGGAGTGGGGGCCTCTCCTCAGTCTTCAGCACAGTAATCTCCACTCCTTCTTTTAATCCAAATGACCACCACCCGTTTTCTGGCAATCTTTTTCCTTCTAAGTCTGTCTCACTGTGTCTTCCTATTACCAGCTTCTCTGCTGACCGGGATCTCTCTATGTTCCCTTCCAGACTTCTTTTCTGTTTCCCTTTTCCTTTAGGTAAATCATGTGCTAGGGCCCATCTTCCCCATCCTCTCAGCTTTCTTACATCATCTTCAATAATTTCCTCAAGCACCTCCTTTTTTTCTTCACTAGCCAAAGTTTCTTTTAACTGAGACTTCAGCTCTCTTAATTTTAGTTCAACTGTCTCCTCAAAGTACACTAATTTCCTTACTTGTTCATAAATCTTGTCATTTTCTATGCTGTTTCTTTCTTCATCATCCTCAATATTATCTCCTAGATTCTCAGTGTAATTCCGTTGGAGGCGAGTGTCCTTTCCTCTTTCTTCTGACTCAATCTCCCTTTCACCTCCTCTTAGGAAAACATTCCCCACTCTTTCTTGCTCAAACCCACTATCATTCACACTCATTCCAGTAGTCACTCGGGTTTCTTTGTGCTTGTCCAACCACTCCCCTGTCCTGTTCTATTTCGTCCACACGAGGGCGCTCTAACCCTAATTTTGGAGACCCGCGCCGTAGGAGGGTGGAGACTCGGCGTAGCCTCTACAATTGTTATCAATGTCCTGAGACTCGTCTGGTGAGGTAAGGGAATAACCTATTTCTCGGAACTCACTGTTAGAGTCGGAATCAGAGCTGATTGAAAACCAGGTTCGGGGTGGGCTGAAACACAAATCTTCAGTTTCTATCTCACTCTCATGCATCCACTCAGTCACTTTTCCCAACACTTCACTCGCTGAGAGTGGATGTCCTCCTTCAATCACAAAGCCTTGTGGGTCTGCCCCACTCTCCCTCAGCGTGAAGACTCTTCCGGATCGCGCCTCTAAGGTAGCTGGTCGTCTCAAACTCATCTAACATACGGGCGTCCCCGTATACAAACAAAAAACACTCAAACACACTCAAACACTTGTTTAAGTTTTTTGCAATCTCCACACAACACATTACCACATCATTCATGAGAAGTTTTTCCAGATGCATTTTTTCCGTTTTGCTTACTCTACACAGTTATGCACATGTTTCACTCATGTACAGTCACACACACACACGCCCATGCAGAATTGCACATACACACACAGTTTTCTCCGCTCATGGAGAATTACGCACACATTCTCCGCTTCGCGCGGAATCACACACACGTTCTCCGTTCACACGGACTTACGCACACGTTCTCCGCTCACGCGGACTTACGCACACATTCTCCGCTCACGCGGACTCACACATACGTTCTCCGCTTCGCGCGAAATCACACACACATTCTCCGCTCACACGGAATCACAATTTACTTATACATCGGGTGGGACCCCGTCTCCACCCCAAGTGAGACCTCGTCTCAAATCAATATCCTAAATACTACACAGGGCGAGACCGCGTCTCAAACCTATTTCACCTTATTTTATTATTTTTTTTACACTGGGCGAGACCCCGTCTTCACCCCCGAGGCGAGACCTCGTCTCAAACCTCTTTTCACTATACAGGGCGAGACCTCGTCTCCAACCCCCAGGCGAGACCGCGTCTCAAACCTATTGCACCTTATTTATTTTTTTATTATTATTTTTTCTTACACTGGGCGAGACCCGTCTTCACCCCCGAGGCGAGACCTCGTCTCAAACCTCTTTTCACTACACAGGGCGAGACCTCGTCTCCAACCCCCAGGCGAGACCGCGTCTCAAACCTATTTCACCTTATTTTTTTTATTTTTAATTTTTTTCTTAAACTGGGCGAGACCCCGTCTTCACCCCCGAGGCGAGACCTCGTCTCAAACCTCTTTTCACTACACAGGGCAAGACCTCGTCTCCAACCCCCAGGCGAGACCGCGTCTCAAACCTATTTCACCTTATATTTTTTAATTTTATTTTTTTTTTTTTTACAACACAATAACATATACTACACCATTCAGTATCCTTCTGCAGTTAAAGTCAATGTCAACACTTAACACTAAAATGTGGTTCTTTTTTGCAGAATAAGAAGGACTCTCTCAGAGTTTCAACCTTACTTTCACAGATAGTGACTCTTGGCAAATCAAATTTAAGCAAAGCGCTTACCTTGTTTTCTTTTGGGCCCTGCCAAGAATCACCACTGGACAGCAAAATCGTCCCTCCGGAGTTGAGTGCCCTCTTGTGTTCTTTGCAGATCCTGGCACCGTGACGCCAAATTCTGTCGTGGAAAACCACCTTGATGGTTGCAAACCCCACAAATGAATATCCTAACCAACCCAACACACTTGGTCCAAACCAAGAACTCACTGTTGGAGTAAAGTTGTTGACAAAGACTTTATTCACAATACCAGCAAAGTATACAAGAGACAATTGCCCCAAAGTATAAGTGCTGAGCAGTGTGAAGGAGATCCGCTGCAGAGAGGATACCGTTTACCTTGAGAGTTGATCAGGCTCCGACTGTCCCTTCCAAACATCTACCCCTTATACTACTAGAATCACCCAGAGCCTCCCCCCTCTGAACCACCTGCATCATATTAATTAATGTAAGAGGCCCTGGTCCTGTTCATATTAGTGGAATTCCTCATCCATCCGGTTATTAAAAAAAACTCATTCTTGCTGGGTGTTTCAGTCTGTACATTCCCTTCGTCTAATTGGGGCCCATTTCCACCATGGTTCTCATGTGTAGCGCACCTGTTCCTTTCATGTTTTCTCATTTTGAACACATCCACTGAACAGCGGATCTCCGTCACTGCCCCATATCATGATGTCCACCCAATGTATAATCATTCTTCAACAGGTCATGGTGCCCTCACAAACTGAGGTCTCTCATGCACAATACGTGCTTGGAATCTACCCAGTCCCAGGCGTCCCAGGCTCCAAAGCACATCCCTTCACTAAACCTTGTCTGTTCTCCTACTCCCTTTCCCCTTTTATCTGCCTGGAGTATTTCGGCCTTCTGGGCTACCATTAAGATGTTGCAAACCACCCTTCTTTCATAAGTCAGTATAAGCATTACACTCTCAGGTTAATATTGTGTATTAGTACTATATTCTTTATGATAATATGTGATAATAATTTCCACAATTTCCAACACGCACGGTGAAAAAGGCAGAGGGGTAGTGCACGCTAGCAGTTAAAAACAAAACAAAACGTAGGTGGCTAGGGCTGAGATGGGGACAGTAAAAATACAGGCTGGGTGTTAGTCTTTAAAAAGACTGGTTGGATTTTGATGTATACACTGTATATCGGGATTGGTGTTAGATAATAGACTGGCCACAGCTTGCACATGCGAATTCGGCATAGGACTAGACTAGAGCGAGTGTGGAGCTAGGACGGAATGCGCACGGTTATAGCACTCAGGTGACGTTGCGTCATGTTCGCGTCGCAGACTCAAAATACTATGTATGGTATGCTAGATTTTACGAAACTATTGATTTGTTTGTATGTTATAATAGTCCTATGACCTGCATTTTGACATGGGCGAATGTGTTGCATCTACTAATTGCAAATGAGCCTTTCCTTGTAGCCTACTCACGACCCCCCAGTGGGTCGCGCCCCACCTGTTGAGAACCACTGATCTACAACAGTTTCCTCTGCATTCCCATGTATTTTTTAAATCAATTTAAAATAACATTGCAAAATGACAGCAAAATAATTGTTAGTTTTCTACAGAATTGAGGTCTTCATCTTTCACTGTGTATCCTGCTGATCAACTGCTGGCATTAGAAACTTAAAATGAAGACATTGGCTGCTGATTAATTAGCATGCATTTACTTAAAGCAACTGAATGATAAAATGTAGGGTATAAGTGGATATGGTGCAGATGTTTTTTTTGTATTTCTTAAGTGATGTTTTTGCTGTTATAGTTGTTGGTTAGGTATGAGAGGTACTGCACCTCTAAACAATTTCTTGTTCTTTCTTGTTCTCTTCAGGCGTGTCTACTGAGTTAGTAGTGACGGTATAAAGTGAATGAGTTATCGAACTTGATTCAATGTGCTTACTCTAGCTTCACTGTTCTCTTCAGGTCTGTCAGTTTCTTGTATCTCTTCAGGACAGTGTCTGACTGACTGAGTATTGTGCTGCAGCATAGCTGGAGGCTCCTTATTGTACTTGCTGGAAGACCAGAGAATACGGCATTACAGTAATCAAGTCTTCATGATACAAAAGCATGAACCAATGTTTCAGCATCACAAAGAGATATCATAGATCTGATCTTAACAATATTGCAGAGAAAACTGTTCTGGTGACAGCTTTGACATGGGACTGGAAATTTAGGTTTTTGAGGTTTTTGACAGGTTTTTGACAGGTTTCTCAGGCAGAAGATAGATCATCAGGCAGGTTGTTACCCTTAACTGTTCTCACTATAAATAGCTCTGTTTTGTCAGAATTTAATAGGAAGTTCTTACACAATCACTTCTTAATCTCAGACAGATATGCTTGGAACTTAATAAGCTTAGAATGGTCATTCTGTTGTACAGGAACATTCAATAGTGCGTCATCGGCATAACAGTGAAAATTCACATCAGACTTGCTTATTATGGTGCCTAGTGGTAGCATATAGATGGAAAAAGCATGGGATACTTGGCCAGCATCGCTAGCATGTAATAAGTCACTGGTAATTCTGGTCAAAGCTGTCTCTGTAGAGTGACCAGACCCTTAATCCAGATAAAGGATTGTATCTCAAATCTCAATCTCAAATAAAGGATTGTAAGATTGAGGGCTGTGAATAGTGAAGGTGAGATGAGGCTTTGTTGCAGCTTTGAAGCTTTTCAGCAAATGTGTTGCAAAATGGTTCATTTCTGGAAGGCTCATATAAACTTCAAATGCTCACTAAGGCCATCTAGTGGTGAATAAGTAAACATTCAACTGGAAAAATCTTTGAAGTCATGTCTTTTAGACATGGCTACATGTCTTAATTGTATGAAAGGAATTATCTAAACACATTAGCACAGTGTTAATTGCACCCTGCTTATGTGAGGTAGTCTCAGCTTTACCTACTACCTACATTTCTTTGAATACTAGAAACAGGAAAATCCATTGTTCTCATTACTGAAAGTGACATTTAAACCACTGCATAGCCTACCTATGGAGAAATATGATCAAAGTACTCCCAAACAGGCGAAAATTTCCTCTTCTTGCTCATCTCTGTAGAATAATGCACAACTTGCAATCAACTACAAAAACTGTCCAACCACTGACAAAAACTCGCAAATGTGTATTCTTCATGGGACATCTTTATAGTCGAGATGTCCCACCAAAATCAAACCTCATGTCAAAGCAGTAGGTTCAAACATCATATCACGGGATCTCTCCATTTTGACACAAGCCTAGATACGGAGCTTTGGCTGGAAACTCGACATACACTTCAAAGTATCAATACCAAAGATGGTAGATAAGTGGAGCAAGATATTTCATGATGAGCCACTTCACGAGGAGGGGGCCACTAATCTAATCTTGGACATGGTATCCAAATCCTCCTGCCCATTTAAAGGAAAATGGCAGGAGCAAGTGACCTGTTAATGATGAGATGAGCTACTAAGGACAAGGAGCAGTTCTTTAAACACAGCAGACAGTATTCCAACTGGCAGGTTGTAGGCTTTGACAATTTAACTAAGTTCTAGTGCTGTCAATGTTAACATGTTAATGCATATGATTAATGCAAATGAATGCAGATGCATAAGTCACACTACCTGCCAGCGACCCCTTCACTTATACATACATACCGCAAGGACTGTGATTGGTTGAGGTCATCCACTCTCTTTGATTTGTTTGCAGGTATACTACGGCAGCACGCTGCAGATACTTTTAGCAACATGCCCACTGAATAGACTTTGTTAATAATTAAATAACTTTGTAAATGAATAAGTATAACAGGACAGCGACGGCGACAAGGCAACGGGAGCACGCAGCACTTGCGCACCTGGGTTGTGAGTGCAGGGGTGGGGTGTTAAAAAAGCGGAGCGGAGATGGAGTCTTTTTATTTTATTTTTTTCAAAAATTCAGCTCGCCATTTGCGCTCAAGCTTTTTGCAAGTCCTTTTGAGCAGTGTTTAGATGACAGTGTTTAGATTATCTGTTAAATCTTCAAGAGACAGTGCCTTTGCACAGCAGGAGTCTAAAATGTTTGCTTGACCATTAAGAGCTTGGCATTATTGTCAATTATATATATATCGCGGCAGTGATCCTTGTGGCATGTGAACAGGAACAATGAAGGAAATGCATGCATGATCCAAGACTGGGAATGCTCTGAAGGAGTCGCCTCAGCAAGAGTCTCTTATTCTGAGTTGAATTCATCCAGAAATTAGCTCCAACAATGTGCTACACCTGAGTAACCCATCTTTTCTCTTTATTTTAAGTTATAAACATATTCTTAATTCAAGAACAGTGACACACAATGTCAAGCAAGCTTCTTTATTATAGACACACATTATAGACATATAGACATTATATTATATACACACAAAGATGTGTGTCTTTAAATGACATCTCCAAGATAACATTTCAAGCACATATGTGGTGGAGTTGTGTGTAACAATATAACATGGCGTGAAATCCACTATCTGCTTGCAAGAGACCTCATTAGTTCTCCATCCCTGATATCATAAAAATATCCATCACTATTAAAAGTTAGGGGTTCATTTATCATCGCAAGAATTTCTCGATGACACACGAACTGTTCCAAGCTTCAGATCAGAGAAGCATAATGAAAACTTTTGGCTACAGTTGCAGTACAGTTGCAACCTTTTTGCTCCTCTTGTCTGCAAGGATGCTGCATGGCCAACACAGACTTCCTCTGGTTCCACATAACCAAAACATTTTTTGATCATACTGTCCTGAAGGTAAGTTGTAGAAAGAGCAGCAAGTGGATCCTCAAACTGGTCAAACACTTCCATAACTTTCATCTCGCATTCTCTGCCTTCATGTTTCTGTAACTGTTGTTTACTCTACTCCTGAAGCTGGTCACTAACAGGGCTTGATACTGCTGAATTTCTGCCATTATTTCATTCACACCATTCTGAAACACAGATAATAAATACACTCATCCAGTGACAGTAAAATTAAGAAATGCATATATCAAATGTGCATAATGCATATATCAAACAACCCCAGCTTATAGCACATATATAATTATTCATATATATATATATACATCTGTGTGTGTACCCTTTCTCGTTGGTTTACAGGAGGTCCACTGGAGGCATACTGCCCTTTTGCCACATATGGTAGTATAGCTATTTGAGAAATACCATGGCAACAGTGCAGCATTTTGCTATCTGGCTATATATAGATACAGAGCTATGTCTACAGAGAGACAGTGAAAAGAGAGAAAGTTTCCGTAAGGATAATTATGTTTAACATGTTTTCACAGTAGCAGTCTTTCTATCGATACAAACCTGTGAAAGGTGATGTTTTTCTTGCAGTCATCATTATAGCAGTAGCCTGTCTGGTCAGAACAGCATGGTGTGACTCGTTTTATGAATGTCAATTAATAAAAAACCTCTTGACAGTAACTTAATTTCTAACAAAATATTTGTTTAATTATTATTATTCATGATGTATTCCTTTAATTCATACATGTAAACATACAAAACTTGACAAAATTAAAAATACAGAGGGAGTAATGAAAGAAGGAAGACAAACACAAATAAAGAAAGATTGCTAACAAAACCTGAGGCTTAACGTTACCTGAGAATGGTCGTCAGCAGTGAGCAGGTCAAGAGAATCATCACAAGGACATCAAGTTAAGTTGGTAACTCTAGCTGAGGTGTCTCCCTGTATATGTCATGGCAATCTTAATATATGTATATATATATATATATATGGAGAAAGATAGATAGATAGATAGATAGATAGATAAATATATGCGTTTTGCCTTTCTACACGACAGCAGCTAATGCCAGCGAGGACATTCTACATACTCTGTCCAGACACAACATTCGAGATCTCTTCCTTGGTCTAGGCTGGTAAGTTGCTAGCATTAGAACAGAACAACCACTGAGGCGCACACCTGCTCTCCTCTCCCCAGAAGTCTTTAAGACTTTAGAAAGCCAGATAAAATGGACTAGCTAGTTATTCTGTTCCAAAAAGTAGACATTACTGACCATGCTGTGAGTTTCTTGTCTTTACCAACGAAGGTTTAATGCATTTTTGGAGAGATTGCAGCCATGCACCTATGCAGCCATTCTGTAGGTGGGAGGGTGCTACCACAACATCTGAAATTCCGAGCCGGAACAGAGGCATTTATCAGGCATTTCATCTTAACCATTGTATTAATCATAAATGATAAGAAAACAAGGCTTTAAGTGTAAAACAGGTTAGTTTTAGATGAACAGGGTCGGGCATTAATTCTATTTGCTTTATTAAATGTAGGCTACTAGGCTTCAACTGCTTGTTACTTAAGTTGGTTGATTCATTTCTAATTTCTAAATTTAAATATTTCCAATATTTTTCCTGGTATAAAAAATATACAATGTAACCTCCAGATTCCTGCTCATACCTTGGCTCATTACAACATCTGCTGATTAGCAATTCCCAATGTTAAAAAGTAGTTAAGATGTTTGGCCCTTTGTTTAATTATTGTTTAACTGTGGACACCAGCATTAATCTGTTTGTTTGTGATGTTTTCTACAGAGTAAATATATTTACTAACATATTATTTGCAAAAAATATGTAAAGGTGGGTTTCCAATAGCACATAGCCTTTTAGACACCTTGAATACCCGTTGACCCCTGGATACATCACTGATGATGCATCCCAGTGCATCCATGAGGTGTTTCTTGAATATATGCTGAGTAGCCTATGCTGATATAGTATGGTCAAGTTAGTTCATTTTGATTTAATAAGGTTTTGCAAAAAGAAAAAGTTACTGCTGCCTGTGAACTGAAATAAATCCAGCAACATAGACTCAGACCATTAAACGAGAGACACAAATTCCTGTGTCCACTAATCCACCTCACCATTGGTGACTTTCACAGTTGCTTTCTGTCATTCAAGCACTTTTCTTTTACAAAACGTCCCACGAAAATGGAAGGAATGAATGAATAAATGAATAAATAAATGAATAAAACAGACATAATTTTTCTAGGGGAACAACATTCACAGGGAATCCAATCTGGAGCTCCATATTTGATTCAGTCCTCCTTTATCCACAAGATGGTGATGAAAGCACAATAAAACACTCCTTGATATTACAACATCTTTGAGGAGGCTAGGTCTACCCAAACATACTGTATAGCTGAGAGACTGACATGTCCATGATGAAACATCTCTCTCCAGTCCATATTTTCTAACAAAATATTTATTTAATTATTATTATTCACAATGTATTCCTTTAATTCATACATGTAAACATACAAAACCTGACATAAAATTAAAAGTACAGATGGAGTAATGAAAGAAGGAAGTCAACCCGTTAATGAAGACAAACAAACACAAAGAAAGAAAGAAGAAAGAGATTGCTAACAAAACATGAGGCTTAACGTTACCTGAGAATGGTCGTTAGCAGTGAGTGGGTCAAGAGAATCGTCACAAGGACATCAAGTTAAGTTGGTAACTCTAACTGAGGTGTCTCCCTGTATATGTCATGGCAATCTTAATATATATATATGTATATATGGAGAAAGAGAGATAGATAGATACATACAACATACTGTATAGCTGAGAGACTGACATGTCCATGATGAAACATCTCTGACTGTAACATATCTAATCACTAGTCACCTTATATGTGATGTGAATGTTCTGCAATTGCACTGGGTCTCAATAAAAGCAAAGCTGCCTACATGCATATTACAATACGGTTTACAAATAGTTTGTAATATGCAAATGCATAAAATGTTGGATGATGACCCAAATTTTAGATTTGTACTAAAAACTGAAAACCCCAGCAAATATCACCTGCACTGCTGTGTTAGGTAAAGGCTCATTTTAAGCTGTAGAGGGTGTTATTTCAACCCATAAAATGTGATTAAAACTTGATCAGCTCCCTCTACAGACGCTGTTTTTTCTTAACTAACACTAATCTTCTAAATTCTCAGGTTGTTTGACAACCAAAGAAGATAGAAACCAGCGATGATAATTTTCGAAGAGTTATGTCGACCGACAAGGTAATAAACCTTTCATCAGTACTAAATAGAATGACGATAAAGTAACTGAAATCATCATGGGAAACAGTCACTGCATCTTTCTCTCTCTCTCTTTGTGAAGTTTGTGGGTTTCCTGTGGCCCCTCCATCTGATTACTTCCTTTCTCTTTTAGATGTTTGAGTCAAATTGGTAATTCGTCATTTTCAGTTCACTCAATGGCAGCTGCACCGATACTAACCTTGATGACCAGCATCATATTTATTATCTATGTATACTGTGAGTAGCTAATGACATTTAGTCATCCTATTTCTGAGACTTTATTACACTGTCATGTATGTAACTGTGACACTTTTACATTTGAATGTCAAATGTGTAGGCCTACACCGCAAAAATTAAAATCTTTACTAGCGTAATTCCCCAGAATTTAGCATATTTTTATTGTATTTTCTATTTTAAGACTCATTTACTTATTGAGGCAAAATTATTTGGCTTTTTTCAGTATATTCTGTCTTGAAATGTTTTACTAAGATAGTACAACTATCAAGAATCAGAATTGGACTGCATTATGACAGACATATCATGGTTTTAGTCAATGCCAATGTGTTTTGAGCAAATTTAGCTAGTTTCTACATACTAGAATTCAAAAATAAGAACATTTATCTTATTTGCTTAAATATGTAATCACAAATACTTAAAACAAGTAATATTTTCTTAAATCAAGACTTTAAATCAAGTCTTTAATACATTTCCCATGCATTCAACAGACAATACTGACAGTATCTGCCACTGTGTCAATTATTTTGTTCTCCGTTTTCTTCCAATTAGATCCTTGGGAGCTCACAGCATCTCAAGGTAGGTTTACCATCATCAACAGCTTAAATCGCCACCCCAGTGTTCACCCATCCTTGTTTAAGAATTGTTTTTTTTTTCAGCAATAACACCTCAAGACTTGGCACACAACAACATACTTTCTTTTCCACAGATGTCGCTTTCAGTTTTTACTTTACTTTTTTTCCTTTCAGTTTTTACTTTACTTTGTTACTTTAAGTAACAAATGTTTTATAGTCTAATTGTTCCATAAATTACTTGACTTGAACATACCATATTTATCACCCAGACAAAATAGTTTATATAATTAATATTTCTTATAATTCATTTTCAGCGTTCTACCCAAAGATAAGGGTGTCCCCAAATATTATAGGTGTGAGAGAGTCAGTTGATCTGAGATGTGAGAGGTCTCAGTGTGGTCCTGGGTGTTGTTTCGACTTACTGAAGACTGGAGAATGTAGATACAGAACCCCATCATGCAAGCTGATCCTCACAGGTAGAGAACTGATGAGATGGGCAGGTGAGGATGGACCTGCACAGATCAATCTGCAATGTTCCTGTGCTGATGGAGAGCGTTCAGACCCAGCTTCTGTCACTGTTAGAGGTAAGCTGTGAGTCCCCATATACAATTAGCATGATTTATTAACTACAGCAGTGGGTGGCAATCTACTGTACATTTGTTGTTTTGATTTGACTAGTTAGATGTTTGACTAGTTAGATGTTTCTAAATCTGTCACCAGAATATGCATGTAGTCATTTTGGTCTTTTCTGTTATATGTACTTTAACAGAGATCCCCCCTGAGCTAAAACTGTCATCAAACATTACAACTAAGAAGGGCTCAGTTGATCTGAGCTGTGACGACTCCCAGTCTGCTCCTGTCTCTCAGTGTATTTTCTCCTTAGTGGACAAAGAGGCACATACTTATACAGGGCCCTCATGCAAGCAGACCCTCACAGGGGAAGAGCTGATGAGATGGGCAGGCCTGGACACATTACCTGCTCAGATCACAGTGAAATGTTCTGTTGCTGATGAACCATCACAACACTCACATCCTGTTTCAGTCACTGTTGAAGGTATGATGTGTCATGATATTTGAAAGGCTATTCAAAGATGTTGTGGTTGATTGTAGTGAAGACTGTGGTAATATGATCCTCTTTACCTACAAAACAAAATAATCTGGTTAACAGTGGAAATGGTGAAATTACAAGTCTGACAAATACTGTACCGTTTCTGATGAATAGCTCTGTAAAAAGGTTTTTTAAATTCCAAAAAAGTCTTACATTGTCCAGGTACAGTCTTACCAAATATGTACAATATAATGTCTTGGTTATTTGTGTTCTTGTTTTCCTGAAGCATCTGTTGCTCCTCCAAAGCCCCAGCTGAAGATCTCCCCTGCAGTCATGAGAGAGAGTGACTCAGTTCAGATGAGCTGTGAAGTAGCTCAGTCTCAGTCTGCATCTCTGTGTTTATTCTACCTGGATGGGACAGAAGCTGCTCCATTCAGTCGCTCATCATGTCAGATCTCCCTCACTGGTGTTCAGATCCTGCAGTGGACACGTCAGAGTTCCCCTCTGGAGGCTAAAGTGGGCTGTTATTACCACACATTAGCAGAACAACAAACTGCATCTGCCCTCTCAGACACTGTTTCACTGACTGTCCTCACATTCTAGTGTTTGATAAAACACCAGTGAATTTTACAGAACATTAGGTCTACTCTGTGGAATAGTATGCTATATTGTGGAAGACATGTAGGTACAATTCTAAGAGATTTAAGATGCATGTGGACTTAAAATGTCTGATAAATGTCTGGTCTCTCAATACAGACAGATTGCAGAAGCCAAACATAAAGGTCCTTCATGATGATTCCATGTCCATTGTCTGTGATATTCCCAAGCATTTTGGTGAGGCCACCAAATGCCACCTTTACACTGGAGATGAACCTCAGTTATATCTAAAAACAAAGCCATCAAAGAATGCTTCTGGAGACCTGTCCTGCCACTTTCCTGTGAATAAAGATGATTTATTCAGACGTTTGCGGTCTATGAGTATCAGAGGGGTGAGCTGTGATTACACACTGAACACAGAACCTCCAGATCTCTCTCCACACAGTGACCCTTACATCTTTGCAGGTCAGATCTGATGCACTATATGTGAAAATAAAAACAAGCAAAAACCATTTCATGTCTCTGGTAATCTGAAATGATTATTTGACAGGATTAAGTCATGTCACAACAACAGCAGCAAGAAATTTATCAACAATGTCAATGACAACCTTAACAACAACTGCAACATCAACATCAACATCATCAATGTCACTGGCAACCTTAACAACAACGACTGCAACATCATCATCATCATCAATATCAATGTCAACATTGGCAGCAGCAACAACATGTAAGATGGCGCTTGAGCAAAGCACGTATCACCTTCTCATTTGTCATGTTCAACAACCACTATTCTTAGCCATAACCAGAGTTTCCTACCATACATGTCACCATAAGATACTTAAATTATCATACCATAAGCTAGAAATTGTATCAGAAAGAAGAGACTGATTTCAAATTATTGGTAATTTCCTAATTTTCTCAAATTTATTTGTATATCTACCCAGTTTCAACTTCTACTCATCTAAGGCTCACTCATCATGGAGGGAATTCTTCCAAATTTGGTAAACATACAGTATATCTTTCCTTATTTCTGATAGTGCTTGATTTCATAGACATATTCTGCATCTGACACTCTGTCTCTCATTAAGGTCTATTGTCTTGGTCAGTGTTAGTGTTTATAATGGGCCTGTTCCTGGTGTCCCTCACAGCCTCATGTCTCTACTACAGTGAGTTTGTCACTTCCTTGTCATCGTGAATTACTGAAGTTTGGTTAGCTGTCTATTAATGTTAATGTCAGCTTAATTTGTTAATGTCTGTGGTTAACGTGGTAATTTTTTAGTAATATTTATTAACAATTGTGGCATCTGGCAGTGTAATTTCATCATTGAGTTAGTGTGTTCCCCCAGTGTTAAATCTATATTCCTGAGGAATATTTGGTTGATTACTAATATTACTAAAAATTACCAGGTTAATCACAGAACTACCAAATTAAGCTGCTTTCTTAATAGTTGGAGATAATGGAGGCAGCTGGCCTCAATGTGTTTAGTTTAGTGTGAGAGGTAGTTTTGGTGTGGGTTCAGTATGTGTTAATAGTTGGAGGCCATGTGAATTTGAATGTTTGCAGAGCATGTTCATGTAAAGGCTCCATTTTTTACAGGAAGACATAAACACACAAGGTAAGACAAAACATCAATCCACGCATCAAATTCAGTCACAAAAATACAGCTTCAAAATACAGCCACATTATGTATTCTTCTGTATTCTGAATTCATTGTGAAACTCACTGGGCATGTAGATCCACTTAAGTTTTCACGTGTAGTAGCCTTTGGTCCAGTGTGGCCGCTCAGCACCCGCTGTGGCCCCCCAGAACACAGATCTGAAAGTTTTTGGGGAAAAACTTGAGAACCGTACCACCTGATCCAACAAAATATGGGTGCTCCGTAGGTCTCAAGGAGCCACATCAAACAAGCCCTCACGCACCCATGTGTGGTGTAGCACCACCCACTAACAGCCAACAAATGGGAAACTCTAGTTACTGTCCCTGGTATACTGAAATACCCAGGCCCTTAAAACTCAATAGGCATGTAGCCCTAGTTGGCCCATAGCCTGTAGTAAAGTTTTTTCCCCAGAGACTGCTTTTGACAGAGAAAAAATGGCAGTATTGTTCATCCTGAACCATAGTTCCCCAGGTGACAAAATGTTTGTGATGAATGGGTCTCAAGCAGATGCATCCAACAAGCCCTCTTACATGTGCAGGACTGGGCCTTAAAAAAATCAAGCGCATTCTCTTTTTGAAGACAGAAGTAGGACTCAATATTCATTGGGTGGGTCCTTTTAATGATATAGCCAAACAACAGTTTACTGTTCCAAACTGTAACAAACCACATACTGTACACTACATCATTTATGAAAAGGGAAGCTGGCTCTGCGTGTGCATGTGAAAGTGTCTGTGTAACATTCTGGGACACACAAGCTGGTAGAGTACAGATGTAGTACAGATAGGCTATGTTATGAAAAATAACATCGCTTCTGTAAAGAAAAATAAAAAATAAAAGCATTGCATGGAGTATGATTTTGCCCTATACTATGCCCAACCTCCCCGTCCCCCCTACTAAACACACACACACACACACACACACACACACACCATAAACTGTTAAAACTGTCAAATCAAAGAAACCAGTGGACTCTTGACTCTTATTGTTTGATTACTGGTATAAATGCCTTTTCTCTTTTTTCAGGCCACTATATACCACCCACAGGACAAGTAAGAAATCATAACATGCTCTTCAGTCCATAATATTAACCCATACTATAATAACCCAAATGTTTGTGATATTGTTATAATTACTGATTTATTGTTATAGGACTACAATAAATACACATTTTTATATTTCTATCTATAGGGAATACTGTCAGATTTGGCCCTGAAGATATCAGTGTGAGTATAGTAGAACTAAGAGCTGATGTTCATGATTAATAACCGTCCAATTACCAATTTAAAATGCTGTCAGCGTTAACAAGTTAACATGTGAGTAATGTAATCATTTTAACAATTTTTTGTTTACTCATATTAATCATGTAGACACATACGTCACAGTACCCACCAGTGCCCTCTTTACTTACACACACCGCAAGGGCTGTGATTGGTTGAGTTAGTCGAACTCATTTTGTTTTGTGTGCCGGTGTATTTCAGCAGCCCACATGCTAGTCCACTGTGTAGACTTTGTAAATAATGTAAGACATTGCAGTTGCCATAGTCAAAAGTTCTTGTTAAGATTCTGAGAGCTCTGTGTGGGGATGCAAGAGTTCCTCTTTGACATTATTTGCAGAATACAAGCAGCATAATGACGGCTGTAGATGCTTCATGATATGGCATTTATAAAAGAGCTGATGGACACGTTGAATGAGAGTAGGCCAAAAAGCCAAACCATGGTAGATTTGAAGCTGGGTTTAAAAAATCATGGGGTCATCATGTATGATATTCTTTCTTCACAAAAAAATAAAGACGAATTATGGAATGTGTAATTAATTCTGCTTAATCGCGATTAACTTAAATTTTTGATATGACATTTATGTACTTTACACTTTAGATTAGAGTACACATATTCACCATTAACTAACAGCTTATTACCATAAAAATGAATAATATACTAACTATTTCTCATTACAAGTCACTTGTTAATACCTAATTCTACATGAGCTTATTCTACCCATAGTAAACCATTAACTAAAATTTCTTCAATATAAACTCCTAATTACTGCTTATTCATTGTATGTAATCTAGTTGTTGTATATGAATTATGATCTCAATATGCTTTACTCAGTAAGGTGGTAGTGCAACATGAACAGTTATTCACAATCAAAAAAGACGTAATTAGGACATGAAGACACTATTAGGCACTTGTACTTTTGGGTTTTGTTCCTATGAATAGACCACCTTTTATAAATGTTATTGATGGAGAATAACTGTTCCTGTTGTACTACTACCTTATAAGGTCTATACTAACCAAAGCATATTAAGATCATAATTCATGTACAACAACTAACTTACTAACTACAAATAAACAGTAAGTAGGAGTTTACATTGGAGAAATTCTTAGTTAATGGTCTATTATGGGTAGAATTAGGTCATGCAGAATAAGATATTAATAAGTGAATGTTATGGCTTGTAATGGTTAACATATGGCTAGTATGTTACTAAATTGCATGTTAATAAGATGCTAGTAAATGGTGAATTAATGTAGAGTTACTTTTTTAAGTTAAAATTATTTATGCAGACACATACATCACAATCCCCGCCAGCTCCCTCCTCACTTACACACATCACAAGGGCTGTGATTTTCTGAGTTAGTAAGCCCACTGTAGGTACTTTATAGCAACATGCTAGTCCATTCTATAGACTTTGTAAATAATTTAAGACATTGTTTTGAATTCAGTGGCAGGATTTCTCAATTGTACAGTGCCTGTCTTTCAATAATGTTTTAAATAAAGGCACTTCAGCAAGTTTCCTTGTACATCAACTGACTGCCCAGAAACCTTGTAAATAGTTCAGATATATTTTTTGCAACAATAATGAGGTTGTTGAAATATGCCATGTCTCTTTTAACAGTAATGTAACAAAATGATAGACGCATAATCAATCTTGAACTAGAAATTGGGGTCACCAACCCAATACAAATTCCAGACAGTGTTCCAGATCAGCACCAGAATTTAATCATAAGTTCCTTGGCCTATTATCCATGTTTTCCAAAAGTTTAACCTTTTTTTATGGTAAGGATGAGGTTTGCGTCGAAAGTTGTGTGCAAATGTTGTGCACACATAACCAAAACTTATGTTAAAATGTTGAGGTCTATATTTTATTGTATGATACACCCTCTGACAGATTTGTACAGATAATTACATTTCTTACGTCCTCTATGAGTGGTGCGCCAATACAGAAACACTGCTTTTAAAAGCCTATTTTACAGTACTTGAACATCAGAGCTAAAGTATGCAAACTTGTAACAAAATTACATAATTTGTTCATTTGACGGCAAAGGCATGATCAAGTTATAGTTTGCTTGGTTTGCTTTAACAGTATGTTTTCGTGATTTAAAAAACATTTATTTTTTAAGTCTGTGAGTTCCATGGAAATGTCACATCCATAACAAATTTAAGGTTAAATTTCGGCCTACCCAACTCAAAAAGTGTTGAGGCAAGAATGTTCAAAGTTAATGCGCAAAGCATGTTGATATCAATGTAATATATGTTGAACATTTTTTTCCTGTTTGTTATTTTGAAATACTTAAATGATGTGTTATAATTGTGTCATATTAGTAACATTTCACAATTCACTTTACTATTAACAAAAATAATACAAAACAGCCAAACTCGACAATCACGCCCCATAAATAATTCACAAATGGTAAGTTTATTTCTCAATGCATACAGTTAATAGGCTATGTCCTATGTCCATGTCTATTTCGTTTCCAAACTTCCGCTATATAAAGATAACGTATGGAATGTTAAAACAGAAACCTTTTGGGAATAGCTATGACGCTAATAATTTTGAAACAGGCTCTATAGCTTCATTTTACCACAAAGTAAATATTGTAACTAGCTTTATTTTGCATGCAAGTCACCCGCGAACATTCCTAACCATCCAAACAATCCTAATCAAGATGGGCCCAGTTCACTGTTGTTTAAAAACCCTGCATTAACGGCGACATCACGATAAAGTGAGCTTCCGTTAATGCACTATTAACACGTTAACTTTGACGGCCCTATTTAAGATCAATATCTAGTCTTATATGTGCTCAGTGTAATTGTGCCCATCCCACAGATGGAGAAAGTGGATGATAGGCCTCTCCACACTGCCTTTGTATCCTCAGGTAAAAAAAATACTTCTGCTACACACAATTGATTAAACATCAATAAAGGATTACTACATTAGGATTAGCATTAATCATTCAGAAGCTTTATGGATAATCTAGAAGCTTTGCTAATCATGGATGAGTTTATAATGCCTCATTGATAAGGCTATGGAAAATGTTAATAAACACTACTATAAAAATGTACAGGTAATTCTATGTCATCTATTGAAGTTTAAGTTGTTATTTTATTCTTATTTTTGCAAGTTGTCACATATACAACTTACAGCTGTTAACCACTACCACATGTATGCACACAATCAGTTTAAATTCTCATTTTCTGGTGTTTTAGATGGAGACGGAGAAAAAAACCCTGGACATGATGTGGTAAGACCCAGAGTTCTATATTAAACTGAAGCACAGTGCAATAGCAAACCTAATCCTAATGTTCAGTAGGTTCAATAGTACATGGGACATGTTCAGTAACTAAACCTATCCACTCTGCTTCTCCCAGGCCAACCCATATCATGTGTACAGCACCATTACTGACCCAGCGGATCTGTCTAACCATCAGGGCCCCACCTACAGTTTAGCACAAGCACAAAGTGATTCAGACACCCAACAGGGCATGACTTACAGCTATCTGCAGGTCTAGTTTTATTGGACTTAGTCTCTTCACCAATGCTAAAAATAATAATTGGTTCTAATGTTTAGAAAAACTGGGGCATTGTAATGGCTGACAATGGCCAAAGGACATTTTTGAAACATGGTGGCACCAGTAAATGGCACCTTCCAACAGGAACAGTGTGCTGTACTGTATGCTACCTCAGCGGAAAGAGCCTACATGATTAAAATGAAAATCTTTATACATAGACAGACAACCTAGAGGCACATACACACATTGAATACAGACATAATACCATCATTTAGATCCAGTGGTAGAAAGTTGATATAAACATAAAGTTTAAAGTTTAAAGTATAAATTATTTTTTTACAACTGTTTTGTCCTATAGTATGTGGTTCCTTGAAGATCTTCTGGTCAGCAATTAATAATAAATGCAAATAACATTTAATATTTAAAATGTTATTAAATGTAATAGTACACATATTTTATCTGTTGTTATGCAGTCAAATGACAACTATGTTCTGTACTGGTTACACACAAAGACACCAGGCTGTACTGTGGAAAATATGTCTTTTAATTTAACAGCAGTTATTTTTTTTCTCTTGGAGGGCAAAATGTACATAAGCCTTTGAAGCTCTTTATAAAAGCAAAGTTCTTGAAACAGGCAAGTAGTGGGTTTTCAAGCAGCCTAAAGCTCGGTGTGGTTTAAATGTTTACTGGCTATATGCTCATGTACAACAACAGTTTCATCTGTCTTCCCATGCATTGCTTTGTTACTTTTTCCATTTGAAATCCACCTCAGCTGTAAAAATGGAGAGGTAGAATGAAATGAACAGTGGGACATTTGTCACTCTTTTTTTCAATTAAAATCCACACGTAAGCACAGTATTCAATAGACAAAAGAAATCAAGGCAGAATCACATCACCTTTGAGGGTGCTAACAGTAACATTCAACATCACTTTTCTACATTGAGGTGACAACTCAGTGTCTAATTTGTGTTCCAGTTAATAAAGTCAGTCTGACAAACAGAGGTGTAGTCTGCAGTGAGTAGCAGATGAGTTTATCTCAGTGAGTAGATGGTCTCTCCTAGAAGACCTGTGGTCTCTGGTTGGCTGTTTTGTCTGTGTGTTCACTGCATGTTGTGCTCAAAATCAGGAAGGTTTTCTCTGGACCGGGTTTGCCACCATTTGCTCCTGGATAAGCATGATGTGCTCTGATTGGTGGTCTCCATTGGTGCGTCTTAACATAGTTTGCTTTGATTGGTGGCAACTGCTATTTGTCATCAGCATGGTGTACTCTGATAGGTGGCCTGCTGTGGTCGGCGTGGGGCCTAAGGCAGTCACCTGGTGATGAAGGTGATCAGTACGGGTAATAGAGCAGCACAGAGCTGAGGAGAGAGAGATGAGGCCCCTCCACACTCTCTGGCATTCTCCTACACACACACACACACACACACACACACACACACACAAACACACACAAACGAACAGCTCTGTCAGGATTTCATAAGCTTTAAATAGTAGAAGCTGTTCTATGTGATGCATCTTTAGTGAATTAATCAACACAAGTAGCCTATTGTCTAACGTACAGTAAAGATGAAAGTTCAGCTAGTTCACACAAACAGAATGTTTTGGTTTTGGGAATTGACCCACCTCAGGATGGAAGGGATGGCAGGAGTCTGGTTTCTTCCTGTCCTTCTGGAACTTGAGGCGATCACACTTCAGAGACTCGTTGTGTTCACAGGAGTCAAAGACCAAACACAACAATACAGACTCACCAGTGGATGGGCCTTTGTGCACACAGGATTATCACATCTGACAAGATAATAACCACAATTTTTGTCTCAGAAAACATCCCATCTCTATATATCGTGGCATATCTAGCCAATGTATAATTTTGTGATCACCATGAATAAACATTAGGTTACTTTTTGTGAGGTTGCCTAAAGACAGTTTACAGAATAATAATGGAAGGTCATCCATGTGAATTGAGCCACCATTTCTCACTTTTCCCCCATTATGACACTTAAACACATAATGGTCAAAGTCACCGGCAGTTCAGAGAAGGATATACATGATTTCAACAGGCTCCATGGTAACTGAGGGAATGGAGCTACAATCACATTTGTTGTCCACGACAACCATGAAGAGGTTACTGCTGGGAATCTGCTGAATGACAAAAGTCCTGAAAACAAGAGGAGCAAGAGGGAAATGAATCAGTGTGTATACATGTATCATTCTGATTAGTTTTTTCTGATTGGTTAGGCACAATATTTCTGACTATTTTTTTTGCAAAATTCTACACAGAAATCAAAACCACCAAACCAGCAAAGAAGAATTACAGTAATAAGCACTCAAAGCACCAGCTGCACACTAATAGTAAAAATGAAAAACACATTGGCTAAGCCTGTGTGCAGGGCATCAGTTTTCTGTAGCTGATAACTTTGTAATACAAGTAGCCTAATGTCATGGATATACACAGCTATTCAAATGTGAGAACTGTGGATGTTTACATGTGTTTCAGTATAGGCTTACGGTATATAAGAGAGAGGGGGTCAAAAGCACAAAAGTTTTTTTTCAGTAGATTAGAGAAAACATAGGGTTGACCTTATCATCTTTAGGTCTGGTCGTAAGATTTTGTTGTTCATTCTTCTCACCCTTTTCTCCACTTGTTCACTTCCTTTAACCCATCCTACCTTACCCTCCAACACATCACCTGTTCTACTTCTTTACTTCTCTTTCTCTCTTTCACTCTCTGTTCAATATTGTCCTATATTGTAGTCCAGACCAAGTGCAAACCTGTTTTTGCAGTGCTGAATGTTGAGTCAAGTAATTATCAAAAAAGTGCTTTGACATGTTTCAATGTAGGAAGGCAATTGTCAGAACTGTGTAAGCAGAAGACAGCGATGTAGATGTTTTTTTCTAGAAGTGTATTATAAAGTTGTCTGCAGCAGTTGTGTTTACAGTTTACAGTGTTTACAGCAAAAATGGTGTTACAAAATTTCAAACTGAGTTTAAAGCATTTTAGTTTGACAAACGTTGTGAATGGATTGACTAAAAGTATTAATAATTTCAGAAATCACGGTTAGTGTTTAAGCATTCAGAATAAAACTGTAACTGCTAGTGTTAGAAACAATGGCTGCTGATTAACTAGCATGCACTTATCACTCTGGGTTCCCAGAAATGAAAGCAACTAAATGAGAAAATGTTGGTTCACGAGTGGCTATATGGAGATGTTTTCTTTGTCATTTTGTATTTCTAAGTAAGTTACTATATGCCTAGTGGTATAGCCCCAAGTTTATTTTAAAGTGATGTGTGTCATGAAGCCAAGACCACAAACTTGAATGGGTGATGGTGTGAGCTGGTGTGTGTTTTTGGTCTGTACCTCACGCAGCCCTCGCAGTCAATGTTTCCAGCTGTCTCTTTGATGGTGCGCTCAGACACAAAAGCAGGGTACTCAGTGTCACAGGGAACCATCATGGTGCGACCCCTCTGACCTCGATCAGCTGGACAGGGTTAGTGCATGGGCAGAGACAAAGTGAATATATGATTTATAGCCCAATGAACTTACACAAGAGTGCCAAATGTATAGGATGTTTAGGGAGGCTACATGTACCACCCCTGTCACGGTGTCTCTCCGAATCTTTGGGTTCTTCGGGATTTTTTTCCGTCTAGGCTTCGCGGTTTCACTTACCTCATTATTAGTTTCACCCCACCAGTCTGCTCCCCGCTCCGTTCGCGTCACCTTAGTAATTACCCTCACCTGCCTCCCTCGTTTCCCGATCACCGTGATTTGCCGTCTCTCATTCACTTCCTTGTTTTGTTCCGTCACTAGTCCATTCTCCTCTTTCCCCATTATCTCCCTCACCTGCACTCCCCAATTATCTCTGCATTACACTCGCTCTGTTGGTTACGTTTGACTATTTATACACGCCCCTTTCATTCACTCTTTGTCAGTCCGTCTGTGAACCACACGTCTGGCAAGCGTATAGACTCTGGCTCCGATTATCTGCACATCTACTGAGATTTCGTTCCTCGTTTTCCCCCGCTTTCTGTTACCTGCTTGTTGTGAGTTTTGGTCTCCCTGCTCGTCTGTCTCCTGTGTTTCTGCCAGCCTGTTTGTATCTTCCCCTGCCTTCTCCTGCTCCCCTCATCCCTACGGCTGCTTCCTGGTTTTCGACTCCTGCCTGTCCCTCGACTCTGCTCTGCCGCTTCCTGGATCACGACTCCTGCCTGTCCCCTGACTCTGCTCTGCCCTGCCGCTTCCTGGTCACCGACTCCTGCCTGTCCCCCGACTCTGCTCTGCTCTGCCGCTTCCTGGTCACCGACTCCTGCCTGTCCCCCGACCCTGCTCTGCTCTGCTGCCCCCTGGTCTCGACTCCTGCCTGTCCCTCGACTCTGCTCAGCTCTGCCCTTTCCGAATGGCGCGTCAACCTACTCTGCGCGTCTCTGCTGCAGCCGCCTGGTCGCATCGAGGCGCTCCGGTGCCTCAGTCTACCTCCTGGGACTTTTCCCCCTTTTCCCTTATCCTCAATAAACTTGTGTCTGAGAACGTACGCTATTGGGTCTGCCTTCTGTCTGTCCGGTTTTCTGACAGAACGGACTGACCTAACATGGACCCAGCGGACATTCCCATGGACCAGTCTCCCGAATCGCCCTCTCCTTTACAGCGTCTGGAGAATTCAGAGAGGGAATTAGGACGTGTTTCCACTGATGTGGCCTCCCTGATGGGCACTACGGACCACATCCGACAACTGGTTCTGCTACTGCAGCAGCAAGGAGCGGCTCAAGCTCAACAGTTGGCCCAGATCGCTGCCAGAATCGCCCCCACTGGGGAAACTAGCCCGGCGGCTCCCCCCGCGGACCGATCCGCCCCGGCACCGGCTCCTGCGGAAATGCCCATCGCCAGCGGAGGATCCGAGCCTAGGATCGGACTTCCAGAAAGGTTCGGGGGAAACTCCAAGGAGGTCGAAGCCTTTATTACCAACTGCCAGCTTACCTTCGACCTCCAGCCGCGAAACTTCGCCTCTGAGGCTGCCCGAGTGGCATTCGCCATCAACCTCCTGACTGGCCGAGCCAGGTTGTGGGGAACGGCGGAATACCAGCGTCGTTCACCTGCCTGCAACTCATTTGACTCCTTTGCTGCCGAACTCAGGAAAGTGTTCGGGGTGGGTTTCCCCGCCGCCGACGCCTCCAGCGAACTCACAGAGATCCGCCAGGGGAGGCGGTCTGTTGCGGATTACTCCATTGATTTTCGGACTATTGCCATTAGGAGTGGTTGGAATATGGAGGCGCTGGTGGGCATATATCTCCACAGCCTGGCGGATTACTTGAAGGACGAGTTAGTTTCTCATGAGACCCCTGCTACCCTGGACGAGGCCATGGCTCTTACTCTCCGCATTGACCGGAGGGTCCTGGCTCGGCGCCGAGAGAGGGGCCTCGTTAATCAGCCTCCCCCCCGATCCGCGGATCGGGGCGCCACCACCTCTGGGCGCTCTTCCGACCACCAGCAGGGGATTCCCGAACCCATGGAGGTGGACCGCACTACCCTCTCTCCACAGGAGCGACAGCGTCGTCTGAAAGAGGGCTTATGCCTCTACTGTGGAGGAGAGGGCCATCGGATACCCACGTGTCCGTTAAAAGATCGAGCTCGCCGGAAGTAGGGGGCGTCCGGTTGAGCTCAACCTCCACTAGTGCATCTAGAGGTGACAGGCCACTCCTTCGAGCTGTTCTCCAACTCCCCTCTCGTACGCAATCGCTAACCGTCCTGGTGGACTCTGGTTCAGAGGCCAATATTATGGACTCCTCTTTCGCCCAGCAGATGGGGGTAAAGCTCTACCAACTTCCAGCTCCTGTCCCTGCCCGGGCCCTGGATGGCCATCTTCTAGGTCACATCACTTCTATCACAGAGACATTGGGGTTGTTGTTGTCGGGGAATCACCAGGAAAAGATCCGGTTTCACCTCCTGTCCTCCCCTGGACAACCGGTCGTCCTCGGCCTTCCCTGGCTCAGACAGCACAACCCCCGCATTGATTGGCGGAGGGGCACTATCTTAGAATGGGGGTTGGACTGTCATCAGTCGTGCCTTCGTGCGGCTGCCCCACCTGTCCCGTCTGCACCCTCCACGGTCCCTCCCGATATCTCCAGAGTTCCCTGCTGTTACCACGACCTGCGAGACATCTTCAGCAAGTCCAAAGCTACTTCCCTGCCGCCTCACCGCCCTTATGACTGTGCTATAGACCTGGTCCCTGGAGCCGCACCTCCTCGTGGGCGTCTCTACTCCCTCTCCGGCCCTGAGAGGCGCGCCATGGAGGAGTATATTGCTGACTCTCTGGCTGCGGGCATCATCCGCCCTTCCTCCTCTCCTGCCGGGGCGGGATTTTTTTTTGTTGGAAAGAAGGATGGGTCCCTTCGTCCCTGCATCGACTACCGTGGACTCAACGAAATCACGGTAAAGAACCGTTACCCTCTGCCCCTCCTGTCTTCCGCTTTTGAACTTCTCCAGGGGGCCACGGTCTTTACTAAGCTGGATCTCAGGAACGCCTACCACCTTGTCAGAATCCGGGAGGGCGACGAATGGAAGACTGCGTTCAACACGTCTAATGGACATTACGAGTACCTGGTCATGCCGTTTGGGTTGACCAATGCCCCCGCCGTTTTCCAGGCACTAGTTAACGACGTGCTGCGCGACATGCTTGACCGTTTCGTCTTCGTGTACTTGGACGACATCCTCATTTTTTTCAAGTCCCTGGAGGAACACAAACAAGCACTCACTGTGGTTGACCGATTCAGCAAGATGGCCCACTTCATCCCTCTTCCCAAGCTCCCTTCTGCGAAGGAAACCGCGCAGACAGTCCAGCAGCATGTCTTTCGCCTTCATGGCATACCCCAGGACATTGTTTCCGATCGTGGTCCCCAGTTCACCTCCTCATTCTGGAAGGAGTTCTGCCGGTTACTGGGGGCTACGGTCAGCCTCACATCCGGTTACCACCCACAATCTAATGGACAGTCGGAACGGGCAAACCAGGAGCTGGAGAAGGCCCTGCGTTGTGTGACCTCCCGGGACCCCCTCTCTTGGGCCAGCCGTCTGGTGTGGGTCGAATATGCCCACAACTCCCTCACCTGCTCTGCTACCGGGATGTCTCCATTTGTATGGGTACCAGCCCCCGCTATTCCCTAGCCAGGAGGGAGAAGCCTCCTGCCCTTCGGCTCTTGCCAATGCCCGCCGCTGCAGGAGGACCTGGGCTCGGGCTCGAGCTGCCCTCAGGAGGGCCAACTCGGCCTACTCTGCCGGGGCCAATCGTCGGAGGACCCCTGCCCCGGCGTACCGAGTGGGTCAACGGGTCTGGTTGTCAGCCAAGGACCTCCCTGTCCGAGTCGAATCCCGGAAATTGGCAGCCAGATTTCTGGGGCCCTTCATGGTGGAGCGCGTTGTCAGTCCCACTGCGGTCCGCCTCCGGCTTCCGGTGTCCATGCGCATCCACCCTACCTTCCACGTGTCCCGGGTCAAGCCTGTCCGGGTGAGCCCCCGGACCCCTGTGGAGCCTCCGCCTCCCGCTCCCCGGCTACCGGATGGGGATCCGGTCTACACCGTCCGGCGTCTCCTTCGATCCCGACGGAGGGGCCGGGGTCTCCAGTACCTGGTGGATTGGGAAGGGTACGGTCCGGAGGAAAGGTCCTGGGTTCCGACCAGCAGGATCCTGGACCGCACCCTCATCGCGGATTTTCGTCGCCAAAATCCCGACCAGCCGGCTCTCCGTCGGGGTCGACCTAGGGGCCCGGCCCGGTTCGGCTCCTCACCCTCCGGCACCTGCTCCACCTGCCAAGGGCACCCGACCTGCACAGGAGGACGATGACCAGCTCTCGGATCGGTCCGAGGAGTTCTGACCCCACCTCCGCTCCCCTCCTCCCACCCGGTTGGTGTTTCCTTTTCTCACTTACCTTCTCCTGCTCTGGGGGACTTCTGGGGCCGTCCCTTGGGGGGGGGGTTCTGTCACGGTGTCTCTCCGAATCTTTGGGTTCTTCGGGATTTTTTTCCGTCTAGGCTTCGCGGTTTCACTTACCTCATTATTAGTTTCACCCCACCAGTCTGCTCCCCGCTCCGTTCGCGTCACCTTAGTAATTACCCTCACCTGCCTCTCTCGTTTCCCGATCACCGTGATTTGCCGTCTCTCATTCACTTCCTTGTTTTGTTCCGTCACTAGTCCATTTTCCTCTTTCCCCATTATCTCCCTCACCTGCACTCCCCAATTATCTCTGCATTACACTCGCTCTGTTGGTTACGTTTGACTATTTATACACGCCCCTTTCATTCACTCTTTGTCAGTCTGTCTGCGAACCACACGTCTGGCAAGCGTATAGACTCTGGCTCCGATTATCTGCACATCTACTGAGATTTCGTTCCTCGTTTTCCCCCGCTTTCTGTTACCTGCTTGTCGTGAGTTTTGGTCTCCCTGCTCGTCTGTCTCCTGTGTTTCTGCCAGCCTGTTTGTATCTTCCCCTGCCTTCTCCTGCTCCCCTCATCCCTACGGCTGCTTCCTGGTTTTCGACTCCTGCCTGTCCCTCGACTCTGCTCTGCCGCTTCCTGGATCACGACTCCTGCCTGTCCCCCGACTCTGCTCTGCCCTGCCGCTTCCTGGTCACCGACTCCTGCCTGTCCCCCGACTCTGCTCTGCTCTGCCGCTTCCTGGTCACCGACTCCTGCCTGTCCCCCGACCCTGCTCTGCTCTGCTGCCCCCTGGTCTCGACTCCTGCCTGTCCCTCGACTCTGCTCAGCTCTGCCCTTTCCGAACGGCGCGTCAACCTACTCTGCGCGTCTCTGCTGCAGCCGCCTGGTCGCATCGAGGCGCTCCGGTGCCTCAGTCTAACTCCTGGGACTTTTCCCCCTTTTCCCTTATCCTCAATAAACTTGTGTCTGAGAACGTACGCTAATGGGTCTGCCTTCTGTCTGTCCGGTTTTCTGACAACCCCCCCTCCTAACCCCCACAAATTCATACCCACCTTTAACTGAGAGATCAACATTCCACCAACTGTACAGGTTAAACTCCAAAAGAAATCTGAGGCAACAAAGGAGGCAAGAGAAAATTAAAAACTATCATTAATGTACATTACATGCTGAGAATGGAAGCTGCCTGGATGGCTGAGAAGTTGCTAGCAATGCTACTCACATGATAATTTCAGTCAGGAGCCATTTGACTGCAGAGAATGGCTAAGAAAACAAACAACACTATTATGAGCACTAGGATATATACACAGTTTCCAGCTGTGTGATCTATGTAAAATTTACATTTTTCTTCTTCAAGTTCTCTGTATTTGCTAAGTGCATTTGTGATGCACTGTATTGTATTGCAGGCCACAGGCCACATTATTGTTTATATACTATTTCTATGCAACAGTATTGGTAATGAGAGACATTAGTTAGAGACACGTTATCCTACAATAGAATTTATAAAGTATTTACTGTGGATAACCATATTGTGTAAGCTAACCTATCTAGTTATGTCACATAATTTAGCTCAAGCAAATAAAGGAAGTATATGGGGCCTCGGAGAACTTCTGTGATCTGAGAACGTGGAATAGCTTTAATTTTTTACATAAGTGTTCTGCTGCTTTCATGCAAAATCAGCAGATGGCCAGTTAAGGACTTAAGCTTAAGCTTAAATATATGATTTTTTGATGATTGAAGTTAAATAGCTTTATTTTGTGCTGGTGAAAATTATCTTCTGCATTCAGCCCATGCAGGGCGGTACTCACATTCAGCAGAGAATTAGCACTGTCACCACTTCCTGCGTACTCTTTGCACAGTGCCTGGTAGTCATACAGGGTTATTCTGAGGTAGAGAAGCACACAGGTATCACTCAGGTGAAGCGCAAGTGTACAATATGTAGATATACAGTATATATCTATGTAGGCGGGTTTGTGTAGGTTTGACTTGCTTTTTAAAAGAGCCCATAAGGAGCAGCTTGTTCATCACAGCTCCCTCCACTTCACCGAAGAACAGCCCTGTCTGTTGAGCAACGCAAGAACATTGTCACACATGCTCACATACACTTCAAGGCTAGAAAAACAACATAATCCCCCAGTCCCACACACATACACAAATCCTTTAGACTACACACCATGTAATCACACCAAAACATGTACTGTAAGTATACACAGACGTCCATAAACAAACAGCAAGGAGTGTTCAAAGTAAAGAGTAATGGGTATTTAGCAGATACTTTTATCCAAAGCAACACAAACTTGCAATGACAGCTCTGTGATTTAAATCCAGACCAACTTTGTCAGAAGGTGATTCAACCTCTGCTTCAAACTGAGGAGCTTTTGTGTATTAAGCATATGGCATAAGGCATATTTGTAACTGCAACACTGTCATGAGCTGCTCTGGACCAAAAGATCTGCTAAGAGCACATAAACTACAGGGGCACTATGGGCTACCTGTGCGTACTCTTCTGAGACCAGAATGAATCCATTGTTGTCTATGAGGTAACACTTGATGTCCTGGTGGGAACAGAAAGGAGCTGTGAGGCCTGATGCAGCAGCAGAACAGGAATCAAGAACTGAGCACACAGGGAGCACAGAGGAGTGTGGCCTGCATACAGAAATGAAAGTCCAGGGCCAGTTCCTTCTGAGAGTCACAACATCAAAACAGGTAATGATGTTTATGACTCTCTTGGGACTCTAAAGCTGCTTACCCTAGTGCCATATGAATATATGTGTAATGTTACAACTACAAAATGACTGGCATTCAGTAGTTAATGCTTTAAATCTTTCAAAAGTATACAACAGTATACACTATAGGTGTCTATTTGTGTCTTTTTGGAAATTGGACTGATAAGTGGTGAAACATAGAGGACCCCTACAGGACACTACAGTGTGTGACACAGAAATTGTGTTGAGTATCTGTATGTGTGTGTGCGTGCGTGCGTGTGTGTGTGTGTGTGTGTGTGTGGCAGGGGGGTTAGGGTTAGACAGAGAGATGGATACTGTAGATGGATAGATAGATAGATAGATAAATAGATAGACAGAGAGAGAGAGAGAGAGAAAAGGCAGCAGGTGGAGGTGCTTTCTTTACCTCACTGTCACAGCTGATTGTACACTTTCCATCCAGGGCTGCACACTACCAGGAGAGAAACCACAGTTCAGTCAGTCCAGTCTACTGGATGCACAGAATCACAGCTTGCCTCTTCTAAAGAGGGTGACATGTTTATCAGTCTCCTTAGATATCTTCAGTGTCTTCAAGTAGACCAACAGTGATCCTCTCTGAATAATGGGCACATCAGCAAATGCCAGTGCGGTACGGGTTCAGCACACTTGAGGCCAAAGAGTCAATTTGAATAAAGTTATAACACAGTGGTGTGATGTATATATGCATACATACATAGGGCATAGCATGTTAAGTATGGCTAATTCTAATAATGTTGTGTTTGGTTAGAAAGACAAAATGCTGCAGCTTCTTGCCTGTCGACTTGCTGTCCAGAACTTTCTCTGGAAGAAATCCAGCTTCATCTGTATCCCCACAGCTGAGAGAAAATAGGATAGACTCAGATCACTAAACAACACACAGAGAAACAATTACATACTTGTCAACCTCTCCAGAGGCCTTACCGGCTACGATCGGCGACTTTCTGTCATCCATCAACTGGATAGCTGTGCTGGCCAGAACAACACTTTTATTTTCCATGACTTCCCAAAAAAAGAAAATATGGAAAAAGACAAGAACAGACCACAGCATGAAGGGTATTTACACACACTGGGATACAGGGGATCTTATTACTGTAAGAGCATTGTGTTATTTTACCCACTAGATGGTGACAAAGGCAGCGTAAAAGAGTGCTTGTGCAAAAATCACACCTACTCTCTCCAAACCTACTCTCTGCCTGATATGACACCCACATTTTTCTTTAAGATCACAAAATCTGTTATTGAACACTCATTGAACACAGGCGAAAGACTCTGGGGGGTTCAATCACACAGACAATCACACATACAATGAAAGATTGAAATTATTCATAAGTAACACAGCTGAGAGGCTGGCACATCTGTGATCGAACCTCTCTCAGTAAAACATTCCAACACCAGCCACTACAAAGAAGACTAAACTGTAAATGCTATGGAATTAGACTGACTATCAGTAAATGAGCTGCCTCTATAGATGACAGCACAGAGAGGTCTGTCAAATCCCTCATCTTCATGATTCCATATGTATTAAATGGTGAGAATGACCACTATACCTGTAGTCTTTTGCAAGTCAAACAGCAGACCTAACACTTACACATTGGCAGGACAACAGGGGAGGAGGTGTGAGCTCACCTGAGCTGAAGGGGATGGAATAGATAAAGGTGCCCGGCACCTGCTCGGCTGCCCTCTTGTACCACAGGGGGAAGTGATCAGCGTTGAACACACCCTCCGTGTCCTCGGCCGTCAGGATGTCTCTGTGAGAATGACAGAACAGGGAAGTCAGAGAGAGATGAAGACTTTGTGATGGAATAAAGGAGTACAGCACTCTACTTACTGATTGGTCAGCTGCTCTGGGTTCACAAACAGGTTGGTCCTGGAGAGGCCGGTGCGAGTGCCCAGAAATGCAATTTCTACGCCTTTATCAGAATTCCTGTGGGGAAGGAGACAAACAAGATGGAATTAAGCTTTTACATTTTACAGACACATAATCTCAATAATCTTTCTCTTTCTCTCTCTCTCTCACACACACACAAACACACACTGACCGACGGATTTTGACACATTTTGGTTCCAAATGTCTTTGTGAAATGTCATAGTAATAGCAGGCTAAAATCTCTATAGGCCTACTTGCAGTACATGTCATCCATGTTTTGGGATTGCCTCCAAACTGCATTGGCTCTGTTGTTGCTGACAGCTTGCATGTCTACTTGGGTGTGTATGTATATGCTTGCATTTGCACACATTTGTTGGAGATGAAGAGAGCCTTACTCTGACTTGTTAAGGGCCAGGCCAGTCCAATAGGCCTCCATGGGGGCAGTTACCACAGCATCAAACAGCACCTGCTGGATCAGCTCCCTGTCACCTGCACCATTCCAGCAGCAATAATCATTTACACAGGTGAGCACACACACACATGCACACACATGCTCATAATAATAATAAACCTAATATCAGTGACTCACACTTGAGGTGGGGCTTGCGGCCCGTCAGGTAGAGTTTGATGGCCTGGATCTGAGTCAGGTAGCGATGCTCATGGTGCTCATCTGTGTTACAGTAGCTCCTGTGAGCACAACCAAATCAGCTGCTCATCAGTGCAAAGTCTCAGGGCATCATAGCTACTACATGTTTCTACAATCACACAGTATGTTATCATACAGACAGACAGACAGACCAGCAAAGAGACAGAAAGACAGAGAAGCAAATACACATATGCAGGGTCCCACAAAGATAACAGCATTTACCACTCATCTGCCAGGGCTACATCTTGTTGGTCAAGGTCCCGGAGGCCTGGAGAAGGAAGGAGAAGCAGGGACGTCTGTGTGACCAATGAACAATCACTAGAATCCACCACTGCTGGTGCAAAAACTAGAGAGCAAATGTACCTGCATCTATTGAGACATTTCCTTTGAAGAAATATTTGCCGTGGCCTCTGGAGAGGGCAACCCCTACACTGAACACAGCAACAGCACAACATGAGCACAACATCAGGACCATCTGCTGCAACATTCTGATTCAATGGACACTATGCATGATATCAGTCAAACTGCATAAACAGGGACACTTCAACAATACTATTAACAATGCAATTACTATGCATGACACGTGCATAATGTGCTTCTACCTGAATGGGGTCCCTTTGATGTCTGTGTAATAGTAGTCATTGTGCATTTTCAGGACCCGTTTCTGTTTGCAAAGTAAGAAGCCATCTTAGTAGAGCTAGACAATCACAGCTAAATTCAGCTTGGTTAAATGATGAAACCAAAAGTGGAGAGGTAGTGTCTGATCTCACCCCTTTATCAACAGTCTTCATGACTTCCATAGAGAATGTTCC
The DNA here is from genome assembly GCA_027481765.1 of Tenualosa thibaudeaui. NCBI lineage: Eukaryota > Metazoa > Chordata > Actinopteri > Clupeiformes > Clupeidae > Tenualosa > Tenualosa thibaudeaui. The sequence goes on from JAIFZK010000003.1 coordinate 1,547,108, forward strand.
AGTCTTTCTGTTCACCATGGCATTACGCAACTTAGGAAGGAAATGCACAAACACCATTCATTTGTGATTTCAGGGGGAAAAGCTTCTTGAGGAATGGTCTAATACAATTAAAGGACAATTATTAAAATATCAAAGACAGAGTGTATAGGCATCTATCAAGTGTCTAGCTAAGTCCACCTTGGCATTGAATGAAATCTTTAGTAGTTAAGTTTTCCATGATCCCACATCAGATTTATTCAGTTCCCATGTATGTGCAGAGGTGGGTTTAGACAGACTCCTGGTTTGTTTTCGCACTTTATCTGATATTTGTTTATTATTTTAGGCATCATCATAAAATAGCATGTGTCCTGGGTGCACATACAACATCATCTGTGTCCTCCCACTCCACCTCTGACAGATCAACACTGCTGTAGTGGGGCTTCCTCCGCTTCTGGCCTTCCTGGTACTAAACACACACACACACACACACACACAGACACACACACACACACACACACACACACACACAGAAACACACACACACACAGAAACACACACACACACACACACAGGTCAACATTAGCTGTAATCCAGAGGAGCTGATGAGGTTCTATCAGATGTGGAGATGATGAAGCAACAACACACCCCACTGCAAAATGAACTGGTCTCTGGTTGCACCCACGTCTTATTCCATTATTATTATTCAATATTATCCTTTTAGCACCACTATAATGAATGTGGGTTTGGCAACAAGCCCCAGCTCAGTTTGGTCATAATGAAAACAGTCCATGTTCAGTCCATGTTCAGTCCCCTCAGTGCAGTCTTTTCCTACTAGCTTGTGTGTGTGTGTGTGTGTGTGTGTGTGTGTGTGCTGGGCCAGTGAGTAATGACATGGTGCAGACACGCTAATCAGGATTAGAAACCCAACCGACTGGAGTTTCCCTTTTTGCCTCACGTGGCTTTTGGTGCGGATTTACATTCCAATTAAAGTAGAGGCTTAAAGATGGAGCTGGTGTGGACAACACCAGTCAGATAAAGGCTTTCTATTCAGTAGTGTCTGTGATGGGGACAGAGCTGATCCTCCTCACTCACCCCCCAAACCCCCCCCCTCCCCCTGCCTCAGCAGTGTTCTCTGCTCCTGGCACAGGCCCTCAGTCAGCGCACAGTCAAGCTCACTTTCATTATGTCTCACTGCAGACTAGCTCTGGATGCACACCACAGTGGCCAACAGATGCACACTTAAGAAAACACACAAACACAGAGAGGGAGGAGAGAAAGAGACAGAAAGAGGGAGAGAGAGAGAGAAAAGAGAGAGAAAGAAGCAATGACAAGAGAGAATGAGCGAGTGAGAAAGAGGGAGAGAGAGAAAGAGATAAAAAGAGAGGGAGAGAGAGAGAGAGAAGACAGCGGGCAGCACATAGTCATGACTACTAATCACTAGCACTGGCACACATGGTCACAGTGGACAAAACTGCGAGTGACACTGAGACCAGACGCACGGCGGTGCGGAGGAGACAGGATGGGGCAGGACGGTGGCTCCTGGTGAGAGAGGGAGGCGTGTTACCTGGCCGCCAAACGCTCGGCCCTGCCAGGGATATGATTAGGCTTTACTCCTGCATGCATATATCAGAGGGGGAGAGGGCAGGGGTTACAGAAGGTACCAAAACCATGGTATGTGTGTTCACACTGCCACAGAGCCCCATATACACACTAGGAGGCATTGGCCCATGCTAGCTGTAGGATCTGAGCTAGTGTGCACTAACTGCTAGAGTAGGGACCTTAATGCTTAAGGCCCCTACTCTCCTCTATGGCTTAACAAGTACAGCCATAATTATTTATGAAAATAGAAGAGCTCTCTCAACTTAGACTTCATAATGAACTTCCCAATACAGTTTGTGTATAGTTCACAGTATGGTGAAATGTCATAATTCTACACACTTTATAGAGAAGGGGCGCCCAGGCTGTCCATGTTCCTATTCTCTTAATGTTACTGTCTGGCTATCACAGTGCTGTTCTACCATGTGGCTAGGAGTGTGTGGAGAGGTAGGGGTGTGTAGAGTTGTGTGCTCATGGCAGTGTGACTGGGCTCAGTGTAAAAGCACACTGGAGGTCTCTGGATATGCTGATTAGCCACTTACCAAAGGCCTCAGGTCTGGGTGGATGAGGATGTAGCCATTATTGGTGACTGCAAAAGCGTAGCCATGGATACCAAGCTGAAAAAGAAAAATATGAAAAAAAGCATTACAATGTCGCTTTCTCTATCCCTTTTAAAGTTTCTGTGACATAACCAGTTTTTTAAAGGAGTACTTCTCACAAACTGAAAAATCAGGATAGTAAAGACTAATGTAGTCTATCAATCACAAACTGTGCCAAAGCCAGCCTTACCTTATGTTTTGGCACAGCTTTCATGAGTTCCTGAAGAGGGATATCAGTCCCTGCTACACCAAGGAGGATGCCTTGGTTTCTCTGTGGGTCAAGGGGGAAGGCAAATAGTGAATGGCACCCCAGAAACACCAAAACAACCAAACAAGCCGAGACCCTTTAAAGCCACACAAGCTTACGGTTTCATTCTTGGTGCTGAACACCGGCATGGCCACAGTGGTCACAGGATTGAGGCCTCTGCTGTCTCGAAGCTACGACACAAAGCAGGGGCCAGATTACAGATCAACAGCACAGGACACGGGCTGGAAGCCCAAATAATAACACAAAGCTTAGCAGGGCATGCAGTGGAGAATGACTTCCTCTCTACAGAGTAGGTTGAAGGTACAGAAATCTCCACAGACACACACAGAAAGACTGAGCTACAGCTACGGTTAGAAAACAATGCAAGGGACACACATGCAGACAGACAGTCTTTAACTACAAATGCTTTTAAGAATAGATGGGCTGTTGAAAACAGAGACAGCCTGAGGCCCAGATGAGAGTAGAAGTGAGCCCACAGCACAAACACACACACACACACACACACAAAATCTTAAATACCAACTGGGTTCTACAGAGCACATAGACAACAGAGACTGAAAGGGAGACACAGTGGAGAAGTGTACAAATCTGACTACCACAGGGTAAGACATGGGGAAGATGAACACTGACAATTGAGGTAATTTCACAAATCATAATCAGACCCTAAATATAATGTTGACACTAGCTTTATATCTTAAAGTTTTTTTTGTATGATACTCAACTTGATCACTGTGTGTATACAGTATGTGTGTGTGTGTGTGTGTGTGGGTGTGTGTGGGTGGGTGGGTGCGTGCGTGTGAGTGAGTGTGTACAATGTATGTTAATGTAATGGGTGAGTGAGTGTGTGTGTGTGTGTGTGTGTGTGTTGTGGAGTATGTGCAGGGGCTCTTTTATCAGGAGGAGATGTGCAGAGGTAGCACAGCCCCTGAGCCCGTCACCTGTAAAGCCTCTTATCCCTGTGTGTTTGTGGCGCTGACGCCAGGCAGAGCACTCTCTGTGAAACGACCTTGTGCTTTCCCTTCACCTCTCCTCTCCTCTCCTCTCTTTCACACACTTCCCCCGTTAGTGCTCCCTCTCTCTCACTGTCCCCTAACTCTCTCTCTCTCTCTCCCTCACTCTCTCTCTCTTTCACTCTCTCTGTCTTTCTCTCTCTCTCTGCTCCTGTGTCAGTTTTATTACAGCTTCAGGAGATAAAGCCAATGATCCGCGGAATGATGTATTGTGTGTCTCTGGGACTCTGATACAGCCACATATCCTCTAAAGGGATAACCCCTTGTGGATGTGTGTGTGTGTGTGTGTGTGTGTGTGTGTGTGTGTGTGTCTTTGTGCTTGTCTGTGCCAAGGTACAGTATGTATGATTGTGGCTAATATGCAGAGAAGTATTTCTCTGTATTTGTATTTGTGTGTGTCTGTGTGTGTATTTGTGTGTGTGCATGTGCGAGAGTGAGTATGCTGGCTAGTGTTTTTACCATAAAGTGTGTGTGTGTCTGACTGAGGTACAGTATGTCTGATAGTGGCTAATATGCAGACCCAAGTATTTCCCTATGTGTGTGTGTGTGTGTGTGTGTGTGTGTGTGTGTGTGTGTGTGTATTAGTGCATGTGCATGTGTGCGAGTGAGTATGCTGGCTGCTGGATGGCTGGTGTTTATAGCTAAGATTCAGTCACTGCCTCCTGACAGATGAATAGCTGTGGATGGTATTTGTGTGTGTGTGTGTGTGTGTGTGTGTGTGTGTGTGTGTGTGTGTGTGTGTGTGTGTGTGCAACCAATCAAAGAGCTCAGAAGAGAAGCAGAAGAGCCCCATTCACTGCAGCAAACCACCACCCCTCACCATCCCATTCCCATTGAGTTCTCTCTCAACACACAAGCTTCTCCCCAAAGAAAGTCAAGACACAAATCCCTTGGTCAACAAAAGGCCAGGAGTCATTGAAAGAATTGCTTTACTGTCTAAAGATATGATCAGAAGAAAAGTATCACCTTGTACGCCTGTGTAAGCTATTAGAGAGACAGAGAGACAGGGTGAGAGAGAGACAGAAAGAGAAAGTGAGAGAGAGGAAAAACATCTTAATGTTTAAAGCTACAACAAAGAACATCACATCACAAACCACATCATATGAGCATATGTATATGAGTGTATGTCAGCTGAATCTGGTGTAGTGGTTCTCTTGCACATTCAACCAATGCCCATGCCCCATCTCATCTTTTTCATCTTTTTCATGAAGGTACCCTACCTTTGACTGCAGCTGAATATAGCGACTGAAGCTGTTACATTACTGTAATATTACAGTAACAGGAAGCTTTAAATGGAGGCTTTATATGTGAATGCAGCTAGTCAAACAACAACTGGCATTGGATTGAAGCAAAGACAAAGACAGACAGAGAAAGAAGGGAAATGTGTGAAAGAGACAGTTGGACTCAAATTGAGAGGAATGGTGAGAGAAAATGAGAGGGAGAAAACACCTGTAAGAGGAAAACAGTAGGGGAGAGAGAGAGAGAGAGGAAGAGAATAAACTGAGAGAGTTGGGATTGTGGTGGAGGACTGAGGAGGGTACAGAGCAAGTCATCTGGGAGGTACAGCAGAACTAATGAAGCTCCTAATGAGGAATCATCTCTGCAGCATGAAGGGTAATGAACAGAGAGGACACACACACACACTCACACATACACACACAGGGGTGGCACTGCCACATTCACTACAAGAATAGAATCTTTTTGTGTGCACACAAAACAAGCACACATGGACACAGAAACAAACACATACACACACACACACACACACACACACTCAAGCAGGACGACTTACTGTGTTGTCCACATAGGCCTCGGTCCAGACAGTGTCATGCTCATGGTCAATGACTTTAGGACGACTCATCACATGCAGATATCTCATCACATTCTCCTGCACATCAGCCAGTGTGGAAATCTGACTGAAGTATCCTGTATGCACACGCACACACACACACACACACACACACACACACACATACACAAACAGAAAGACATATTTAGACATATGTGCTGACACAAAATCATGTGTAGCACAGTCACACCCACATAAACCATAAATGGAATTGAGCTAATTTCTTCATAGTGCTGTGGTCTGCAAAAAATAAAGGGCTCACACATGCTGTACGTTGCATGCACCAACACACACACACACACACACACACACACACACACACACACACAATACAGAGCCCAGCCATGCGGTGCTAGGGCATTTGGGAGCCATCAGCCGGGAGCTGCCAAGGGATTGGCTCTGACAGGAAGAGTGATTTGGAGAGGTTGACCCTTGACCCCTACATGTCAGTCCTCTCAGTAGAGGAGGCAGAGCTGCCACTGCCAGCCAGAACACCCACCCGCCCACCTCCCACATACAAGCACACACACACACACACACACACGCCTTAACCCTCAAACTGCAGTTTCTGCTGAGCTTGCACACTAACATGCTCACGCACACCTACACACACAAGCATACAGCACATACATTGGCACATATACAGATATATGTTCGTGAATACTAATAGACACAATGACTTGATTTTCAGTTTGTAGCTGAATTGAGACAATCAGAAAATATGCAAATGTGTACCTTTGTTAGCGCAGGCCATCCACTTCAGGTTGTCTGCAAAAGCTGACTCACGGCCAATCAAGTAAGGGAAGATGCGTACCTAAGGGCACAAAAAATATTGAAAATTAACTGTGTTTTGTTATTATAAGGCTCTTCAGAAGTCCCTGCAGAATGTTTCACTAAATCTTTCACCTCAACACTCAGTAAAATGTTTATAAATATTTCCTGAAGGCTGATTATAAATGATAACTGCTGCAATGGGTTTTATGCTTAATATTCACAACTTATAATTTGCAGTAGTCTGTTTGCTTATCTTCACAGGAATCCAGAGCCACATTAAATGGGAGCAGGTAGGTCAAATAACATATAACATATAGAAGCATGAATGATGTGGAGACTGCAGTGCAAGTATTTAAACCAAAAAAACTGTAATCTGTAATAAAAAAAAAAAAAAAACTTGGACAAGTTTTCAGGCTACGTACTCTGCTTTTAAAAGCAGTGCATTTAGTGCAGTGTTCATGGAAAAGTCTAATATCACCACACTCTGTACTCTTCCAATGAGTACACTACTCTGTACTCTTCCAAGAGTTCCATCTTTCTGGCCCAACTCTATCCATCAGTCTGAGGAGACCAAACTCTGTGGCTTCCTTCCTAACTGGGCTGGGCTGTTGCCCAAAATCTCCCCCCCCCCCCCACCCTCTTGGCTCTTTTCTCTCTGTCTTTTGTCCCTAAGACTCTCCAATGCAATGGCAAATGCAGACAAATACAATCACAGGAGTAGATGCATTTTCACTGTGGCCTGATCAGCAAAAGCAAAAGTAGAGTGGATATGTCTGCACTAAACAGGCTCTGCAGATGATATTTGACATCATCCCCTTCACTAGCACTCTCTCTTGCCCTCTCGCCGTCTCTCACTCACTTCCTCTCTCTCCGTCTTCATTTCCTCCATTTCCGCTCCAAGACTGCCTTCTCCCTCTATCCTCCCATCATTTGCCTCCCTCTCTCCTTCTCTCTCCCTCCCTCCTTTCCTCCTCCATTTCCCACTACATTGCCCCTGTCTCGCTGCTGTAAATGGCTTTTGATGTCCTCTCCAGCGCGCTTGCGTGCGGTGCGTTTACAGCCTAGCCATTGTCCCTCCCCCCTAAGGTAGCACACGCACACCTTCTGCCCAGGCGGGAAAAAACACATTTTCCTGCTCAGTGAGTTGGGCTGGAAAGCGCAGCACCACGATCCCATCAGTACAGAGAAAGGGCCATGTTGCAGAACTTGTGTTTGCTTTAGGTTCAGCATGTAATCATGAGAGGAGCATATGGTTTAGCACAAATGACTGGGTTGGGGAGGGGGGGGGGGTGTCATCTGTACATTAATGCTCTCTGACAAACACAAGGAAAGATAAACACAGGAACACAGGTGCCTGCACACACAGTATAGATATATGTATACATATATGTCTACAACTTGCCACCCATATACATTAACCCACTATCTCTGGCTATCTCTCTCTCTCTTTTTCACACACACACACACACACACACACACACACACACACACACACACACAAACCTCGAAAAACTGTATATTCAACACAACCCGGGTACAAAGAAATGTCACTAAAGGATGTGTCAGCATTTTCTAACAGAACTATAACAACCCAATTTCTCAAAACGTCAGAGGCAGAGAGATGACATTGCCATGCACAATGAATTGAAATATTTCATGAAACTATCCAAAAACATGCAAGCTAATGAAAAACAGAACCCCAAATAAAACACAAATAAATAACTGTGTGTGTGTGTGTGTGTGACAGCAAAGGGGAGGATTGAGTGGATGTTTATACCTTTACTGGTGCATGGTATAAACATCCACTAGGCAAAAATAAATAAAGCATGCTTCCTTGTGCCCCAAACCCCCTACTCCTGCTACTCCTTGCATAGGCTACCTCAAGGCTTACATGCTCTGTGAAGATTCAGCTTCAAACCAAATCAAACAGACTTCTGCAAATTGTGATTCACTGAGGTCTTGTTCACTCTGTCACTTGATAAAAAAAACTAAACTATACTGCTACACACATTCTATGACAGCAAAATAAAAATATACTATGGTGCTGTATATCTGTGTATTATTTGTATTGTGCTTTTTAACAGACAGTTTTATCCAAAGACACACAAAATAGCTTAACTAATGACCACAATGTGTATGTAATCCAAAGGCAGTAATGAAAAACAGAGAGGGCTGATTAATTAACACACATAAATATAATAAGGCTCATATTCTATATATTCTGTCATTACATTTATAAGTACAGTCTATAATAAAAACTACAGGAAATGTCCTTCTGTTCAAATATAAATTACAGGAACTGTCACACCATTCTAAACAGCTAAGTCAAGATTCTAAATGACATCACATTCTTTTGGAACCTTCACCACTGGCAACCTAACCCAAACAAAACTTTTCTTGAAAAATCATTCACAAAAAGCTATTGCTCTTCAGTATTTCATTTACTTTGTCAATTTCATGACCAAACACTATGGATCAGGTAAGAAATTATTTCATGTGGCACATTTAACATGTGAGATGGATCTTTTTTCTTTTTTTGGTATGTTTTGTACATTTTGAAATTACTGTTAAGTGTAAAGGCAAATCAAGCTGTAATAAATGGATGAATAACACTACCTTCACATTACAGGGCAGAAGAGGGCGAACCCTCAATACCTCTTACAGCCTTAGAAGGCAAGTTGTTCCTAGTAAGCGTTTTGATGATTTTTATCTGGAGAGGAAGCCGGTCTCCAAGAAGAAAGATCTTCAGACTGGGAAGGAGCTGACCAGGGAGAGTGGAGAAGATTTAGGCTGCACCTCCAGCCAGACTCCTCTTCCTGTGCCCAGCTTGTGTGAGAATGGTCTCAGCTGTGGAGACAACTCTTCAGCTCTGCCTCAACACTTCCCTGCATCCTCACTGCCAGCTGACAATGGATGGGAGAGTACCTGTAAGGTCTCTGAAGCCACTTTGTCCACTGTCCCAGAGGCTTCTGAGTGTGTGGGTCACAAGTCTATCCCAGTGGCACCTTGCAAAGAACAGTTTGAACAAGGCCTGGACATCCACAATGTGCCCCTGGTGGCCAAGCTGTGCTCCTCTGTGCAGAAGAGTGTGAATTCCCATGCTTCAGTCAGCCTCAATCTCAGTCCCAGTCATGGAGAGCCTCAGCAGAGTTCTCAAATCCCTAGGGACTCAACACCACAGGTAGAAATTCTTTCCTCATCCCATGCCACTGATACGTCAGTATTTACTTAACCTCTACTTGACAGTAATTAATTTTTTTTCCTCAATAACTTGTAGGCTCCCAAGGTGAAGAAGGCAAAGGTGGCACCACAGCGACACAATCTGAAAAGGAGACTGGAGATAGCAGCCATGCTACTACAACTGGCACAGGATGTCCCTGCCTTGATTCCAGAGGCCAGATGCACCATTAACCTTCAGAAGGAACTTCTTCTGATCCAAAAGTGTTGCTCCAAACAGAACCATAGCACCTCTGGTCCAAAGAGAAGAACCTCAGTGAAGGACTGTGACTCTCAAGTGTCAGGCTGTGACACTAAGAGATGCAAGAAGGGCGTGAAGGACCCCTCCATTGGGAAGCATCGCCAGAAGAGAAAGCACGACATTGTGCTAGACTCTGGCCCAGTGATAGGACCTGAGTGGCTGGCAGCAAGGGACAAAGAAGACATGTTCTTCCCCCACTTACAGGACTCTTCTCTCATGGCAGAGGTACAAGAACATTCTGCAACACATTAGGAAACTTTGAAACAAACATAGTTATGGCTAAATTGTTTTCTGATGTATTAAAACCCTTTTCTATTTTATCTGTGCAGGCCAAAGAGAGGAAAAGGAGGGAACTTGCACTGGAAAGCGGCCTTCGGCAGGCTGCCGAGCCCTTGGAGGAAAGGTACATCAAGAATGCAGCTGTTCTTCCAGACCTCCGCCCACTGCCACCTTTGGCCCCTTCACCAGCACAGAGCAACCCTCCTCCATCCGCAGCCCAGAGTGAGCCTCTGTTTATCCATGGCCACACTATGGAGGACTACAAGGCCATCTACCACTCAGTGGTGGACCCCATGCTGAGGACAAAGTCTGGCAGCACCCACCAGTACAACCTTGGGATGGGCCGCGCCATCAAGCAGCGATTGTGGGAAAAGATGTCTTGCCCCACCCTGGTGGAGAGCGTGGACACAGATGGCCGAGTGCATATCTCAGAGACCTTTAGCACCCCCTCCCTAAAGTCCTTTGCTCCACACATTGACATAGACATGAGTGGGGAGCCCCTGCCTGGGCAACCAAAGAAGAAGAGGGCTAGACTCTGACTTTGTGAAAAAGTTAACTTTGACATTGACTCTTAACATTATGTTAAGGCTCCTTTTTTAAACATCTCTCATATAAATTTCAACTAGGCCTAGTGCAGTAAACTTAATTATTAAACTACCACTACTTCTGTTTTGTCATTCATTTTGATACTTTTTAAAAATAATCTTTACAGTTATCTGTACTCATGTAAAAGCACAAAAAGACAAGCTTGACAGCCACCCTTCACAATAGAAAAAGTCATATTGGACACTGCACTGATGTCACTGACTAAACTCCAAAGCTCCCCCAAAATATCCAAACAACTCTGTTCCACTAAGACAAGTCTGCAAAAACAAACATTTGTGTATGTTGTCTATTGATCTATCTATCTAAGATATTGATTAGTGAAGTAACAGATTTTTGCATTGACGTTATGTACGGTTATGGGGTCAGATGATGCCCCTCCAAGACACCAGCATACCCCAAAAATATTATAAGTTGGTTGTCATGTGCTGATGGATCAGTGCTCTGGGAAAATCTGACCAAAAAACGTTGGAAAAAATATTATTGCCATGCAGTATCATTGGCACCTCACCTTCCTGTCAGGCCAGTTGAATTTCTCAAAGACATCATCATGCATCTCTGTAGCTCCATCAGTGACGAGCATGATGGCCTGGCTGCATATACTCCCCCTGCCCGTCTGGTTAAACTGAAGGGGAAAATGACACTTTAGACTGCACAGACTATATGAAATACAGTGTCTACAGCAGAGGACACATGGAATAGACTATATGAAATACAGTGACTACAGCAGAGGACACATGGAATAGACTATATGAAATACAGTGACTACAGCAGAGGACACATGGAATAGACTATATGAAATACAGTGACTACAGCAGAGGACACATGGAACAGCAGTCTCTGGTGGTAGGTGGGGTAACATGCTGAACAATGTGTTGCTTGTTTGTTTTTGTTTATGTTTGTCTTTCTCAGCAGGAGGATTTTGTCCAGTTGAGGTTTTTCAAATGACGTCGGTCATTTATCACTTGGTAAGAAAAATGTCAAACTGGCAAATAGAAGCGAACGTTATCAACAGATAGGGGACTCCTTCTTGATGGTATGTGATAAAATAAATTGATACACATGCAAGTAACACAATGGCTGTAAAAAGTACAGAATAGCCTTTAACATGTTAAAGTACACATTGATATTTCAAGATCACATTTTATTGAGGATTAATATGTGATCACAGTATGTGGACTGGCGCTGTGGCATTCTGGGAAATGCAATGTTCATCCAATACCTAGATGTCAAGTTGACAACAAATGCCCACTGCCTTTTTTAAGTGTGAGATTCTTCATAGAATATCAAAGTGGACTGGTTTCATGTCATTGATCATGTCTACTCATTTTCAATCGTTCATGCCTCAATGGAGTTTCTTAATTTTAAAAAAGTGTACAAATGATGCACCGTTAAAATTGAGTAATCCATTGTTTTTACACTTTTTACAGTGTACTGTCATACTAAAACACCATACGAACAAGCAGTGGCACAGCTATGACACTGACTTGTGCTTTTATGTATGAGAGCTCACTGGATCCAAGTGGCATCTGAGTGCTCTCTACCTTATCACACCCCACAGCAACTCTGTTTGAAGTAGTCTGACGCTCATAAACTCTCTCTACTGGGGGACAGTGCCTATGTTCACCCTGACTCTGAGGACCAGAGGTCACTGTGTGTCGGCCGCATGTTTGACAACATCTGACGTTGGCCCCTGCCGGTCTGAGTGTGCCCCGTAATAAAAGAGCAGATAATCTGTCCGTAAATAACGGGCAGAGCAGGGGCGCGCTAATCCCAGCTGCTGCTGCTGCCGGCACTGCCGTTGCCGAGATGCATGGCTGTAATTAAATGGCTTATTGACCCGTGACAGAGGGGAACATGGCGGAGAAAAAAGAGACTGGAGCGATCTGTGGGTGAAACAGGAAGGACTTTTGGTGGCAGGGAACAGTGCTCTGAGCATGTGTTTGTGAGAATGAGAATGTGTTTTTGTTTGTGTGTGAATGTGTGTGTGTGCGTGTGTGTGTGTGTGTGTGTGTGTGTGTGTGTGTATGTGTGTGTGTGTGTGTGTGTGTGAGAGAGAGACTATGTGTGCGGTAACTGTGTAGGGGGTGTTGCATGAGTTAGTTGTGAAGAGAGAAAACACAAGGGAGAGAGAGAGAGAGAGAGAGAGACAGAGAGGGAGAGAGTGCACAAAGCACAAAGACTCCAGCCCCCCATCAATCAGCCTCCCCACATGGGCCTGGCAGCTCAGTGTAGCGTGGGAGCTCGGCTCGCGCTGCTCCACATTCCCATTTACAGTGAATATGACAAATACCTACAGTTAGGGACGCTGGCACAGAGATCTGCATAGTGCTTACTGCCACTTAAGGGCAGCCAGAGCCAGGACAACACTGGGAAAAGTGCATAGTATTTGGACATTTTCAGGCTGCAACCCACAAGCAAGCGTTTGCTTTTTGTACCTCCCACACATATGAATGTGAGTCAAGGATTTTGGTGCAAGTTTTGTGTGGAGGTGGAGGAAACACAGTTTCTTTACTTTCATTTTCAAGACAAATCAGAACCTTATCAGGCTGAATTTGTTGATTAGCATATTTATTGCTAAGCTTTAATTAAGCAAAGAGACAGAGATATCAGGCTGGACTTGCCTTGGATTGCAGCGGCTAGCCTGACATGGAATAGATAAAGCGAGAGTGGACTGACTTTGAGCCCTATCTCCTGTGCCTGGTGTTTTCTCCATTGACATTATTAATCAGTGCACTTAATTACTGCTATTAATCATGCCTTGGGATAGAGGTGTCTGTGTGCGCTGGATGGAACCGGGGTGGGGGGTGGGAGGCACTGGTGAGGCAATTCTACTGCAGATCTGTGTAGCACACTTATTCACACACTCATACACACAGACACACACACACACACACATATATATATATATATATATATATGTGCATGCGGACACACACACACACACAGACAGACATACATGCATGCGCAAACAGACACCGCACCACACTTATATCTCTCTCTTCTTTCAGATCTCTTGGGACAAACAAAGGTTAAGGACATTAATGTGTGGCACTAAATCCTCTAACATGCCACCTTGACTTTCCCAGTCCCCATCTGATGGCGAAGGCAGAGGCACAGCAGCACTGCTCACCATGCACAGGGCTCTGGCTGAGGAGACGACTGGGAGACAAGAGACAATCTGACACATGGCCTCCTTACTTCCCCACAGCCCTGCTCAGGGAATCACTTCAATTGTGCAGCAGAGGGACAAATCTCAGACAGGCTCTTCTTTGCACTCCAGACCCCATTAGTACAATACTGCTTGTTTTATAGTCAAGCACAGCATTGGTCCACTAGCCATATCTCTAACAAAACTCTAAAATATTGGGAATCATGTGTATATTAGTTTTCCACACTCATCCGTAGTGTTTGGGATGCTACAGTAGATCCTAACCTACCTCCTCTAGTATGGTGAAGGCCTCAGTCAGCGCATTACCTAGAAGACCAATCCCTTTGGCAAAAAGCTTGTCCAGATGCTCTCTGAAATGCTGAGGGGAAAAGTAGCAGTTTGTAGTGTGTAAAGCATCTGCATCAAATCAAATCAAAGCATCAAATGAGACATGTCTGCTTATTTACTCTCTGCCTAATCATTCTATTTTCCATTAATCGTTCTCTGCAGTGTCCCTTTCCCACAGCTACCTGCTCCGCAGATACTTCCAATCTGTGCTTTACTATAAGATTAGTGCTCAATTAAAGAGAGTTTCTTCATTTGGATGGTCCAGTAAAAAAGCTTAACTCTGAACCCTAACTATGAAATGTGTCAGCAGAGAAAAGTGTACAGTGACACGCCATCCCCCCACTTATTCAGCACTTATTTGAATCTAATTTCTTAACCGCTACTAGAAAAAAATGTTGCAATAAAATGTGTATTTTGTGGTTAAATGTTGTGTTGTCGACTTGAGTTTAAGGAGTCATAGCAGAACGTAATTTAATTTAAACACACTCCCACAGTGTCTATTCTATTTCTTTAAATAAATATTTAATGCCAAACTCACATCCTTGTTGGTTCTGTCAGCCTGGACCAGAGTTCCATTGAGGCAGGGTTCCACATAGTGAACCTCCTGATTATACTGCAAGCACATCAGCAGAACAGCATACTCAACCAAAGTCACTTCTCCCAAACAAGCCTCAGTGGAATCACAGGAATACATGGCAGTATGAGTTATACATTTACAAGACAGGATACTTCCAAAATAGATGACCACACTCAAACAAGTCCAAGTGTTTCCATGAAAACTAACACTGAGTAAACCAATGAGATGCTTCATGTTTCAAGTGGGCAGTTTGTGACTTACAGCGATAATGTTGAAGAAGTCATCGTCCCCCAGAGTGTCCAGGATGGAGGAGACGGTCTGACGGGCGATGGTTAGCCTCAGCCCCTTCATACTGCCACTCACATCCACCAGGATCACTACGTCTTTGGGAGACGTCGCTGCCTGGATATACCTGAGAAATGAGAGAGAGAGAGCGAGAAAGAGAGAGAGATAGAGAGATAGAGAGAATGAAGGCAGAAGGCAGGCGAGGCAGAAATTGTGTGCATGAGAAATAAGATGGAAATAGCAGATTAGATAGCAGAACACAGCACCACACAGAACCTTTGGTTTGTAAGAAATGGTTTGGAGGAAAAAAAGAAATGAACTGATTGGCACGTGAGATGCGGCATGAAGTGCGTCTAATTAATTGATTTCAATTTAAATCTTTATTGTCCCCAAAGGGATTTTTTCTGCAGCAATAAAGCATTTGCACACATGGATCATTATGATCCTATTATGTTCCACCCAGGGCAATCAGAGCAGTGAGTGTACAGCCCAGCACAGCCCCCCTGACTCAGCCAAGCAAGAAAACAGACAAGCAAGCAGCTGGAGCAGCAGAAAGCAACAAGAAAAACACAATACTAGTACACATTAAGACTAACATAACTGCAATGGTCCACCAGTGGTCTGCAGTGCCATCTGAATTATACTGGCCTAAAAGTGACAAATTATTTGACTATCAGTTCTGTAACGTTGATAAATTAGGGTCTAAACTACATATTTCCTTCCCAGCATCCCCATGCTTTGCTCTTGTGCATTCTGTCTATCTCCTCTCACTAAGGGGATCTAGATTGATGCAGAAGGGACTGGCGAAGGCTGTTCTGCAGTCTTACCATTTCCTGTTCCTGCAGTCAAAGGCAATGACCCCATGTTCATCTGGGTACCATTTCACACCTGGGAGAGTAAAAGAGTACAACTGAAGGCTTTTGAAATATTTTAAAATTTTGTGAGCATAAAGGATATGCAAATTGTGCAGGGTATCTGAAAAAATCAGAAGATACAAATTAATAATAAATATAACTATTTAATGTAAGAGTGAACTATATCACATTCTGTCTAAAATCTAGAGAACAGCACTAGATAGAACTCCAGCTCTGATTTGGCCTAATTATTCGCTGTCTCATGCCATTAAGCCTTGACTGGTAATCATCCACATGAGACCACATGAGATCTCAGGACTGCACTGACATTGTCTGCTACATATTTGCATTGATGGTCAGAATTAAGAGTCACATCACAATCTCCGCTTCCTTCTATTTCATGTGCAGAGATGCTGAGAACTTACCAGGGTATTGTCTGAAGAAGCCCTTGGCACTTCCAAAGTACTGCCATATAAGTGAGGGGTCTCTTTCAAAATTGTCCACAAAAACTTTATTCAGAGCTTCAGACCAGTACACACCATTCACAATAGCTGGATCTGAGAGGGGGGGGGTACAAAGACATGGGAGAGGCAGAAGGGAAGACGAGAGTTGGGCCGGGACAGGATGAGAGATGGGTGTTTGGGGGCCGGAGAAAGACAGGAGAAGAATAGAGAAAGAGAAACATCTTGGCTATTGGGAAAAGAACAAAGGGACACGTTGACCTTTGGCCCTCCTCTCTGCTCCATCTAGTGCAGCACAAAGACGGAGACTAAATCATCCAGCCCAATCTGCCTGCGATCTGCAGCAAAGCCCCTGAGTGAGTTCATAAGGCAGCCTTGCCTTTTGTGTGGCGCGGGAAAAAGCGCTGGTGTAAGAAAAAAGCCCCACTAAAGAGTCAATTACAGAGCAGACAAAAGAGAGACGCAGCCATTAAGAGAAACGACACAGACCCACACTGCGGTGGCTCTCTCTGCAGAGAAGCGCACATCTCAGCAGAGGGACGGAGGGGCTGGGAGGAAGCTCATATTTATCCAGTCAGGACACTTGAGTGGCATTAAGTCTTCAGACACCTCCACCTGTCTCCCGCCGTCCCTCTTTGTCCTTCTCGGTGAGTGGCTATTGACCGTATGACACTGCCCTCCACATGCCTCAGACTTCATGGCCGTCACTCACAAACCACTGACCCCAGCAACATAATCTAGCCCTCCCAGCTTACAGGAAAATACCCTTCTTAACTCGAAATAGCTGCACATTTTTCACTATTTCACTATTATAAAAGAACATTTATAACCATTTATGATTGCTTGCCGTAAAATAAGTAAGATTTGCCAAGGAAATTATTTTTCACATATATGAAAAACAAATTTTAATATAAGATAAATCAAATTCAAAACATTTTGACTATTGGCAGATATGCACTTTTTGTTGGAATCACATGCTGTGTTTTTCAGCAGTGTACTATGATGAAACTGAGGCCAGTGGATGCTGTCCCTCCCTACCTTTGTTGTACATGTTGGTGGGCACCTGCACCACACTGAGGCTGAGGTTGACAGAGAGGTTGTTGAAATGGTCGTTGGGCTCCAACAGAAACTCCCCTCCCAGCTCCACACTGTTTCCCTCCTCGTCCACCTCGTTGATGAGCACAGCGTTGAAATACTCATACTGCACCAAAAAAAAAAAAAAAACCCTCAATCATACACAAGCAAATGTCTACTGGATATGGTGCTTTTGAACTCTGTCTCCATGCACACATACACATGCTTTTTGGGCAGGGAGGAAAGGAAAACAAAGGAACAGTGCAGTTAAGAACGAGCCCATTATCCATCACACCCTGACAGATGGCAGTTAAAGTGTTTGAAGGGGCCAATCTTTAATATGTAACCTCAGGTAGATGTTTCATTGGTCTGTCTGTCTCTCTGCCTAAAGGCTGTGCATGTGTGCGCGTGTGTGAATCGAATTTCGAGGCCGAGCTCAGGGCAGAAGGGAACTGTGGCCACCACCGTAAAGCTAGTGACAGCTCATACCACGGCTGGACAACTCAGTGACGTGACGGTGGGGGGGGGGTGGCAAATGTGCACATTCAGCAGATGTGACAGCACTGAGTAGTGGAGGACTGAGACAGAGAGCACTGTTAGCCATCGAATATTAACAGATTGTGCGTGTGCACACATACAATACATTTGTGTGTTTGAATGTGTGTGTGTGAGTGTGTGTGTGTGTGTGTGTGTGTGTGTGTGTGTTGAAGAAATGTCCTCTGCAGTTCTCCTAATGAATTGCTCTGCTCTGTTTCACTACAAAGCCCAAAAGCTCCTGCCCTCCAAAACAGCAGTGTGTCCACATCCCTTCTGCATGACTTTGGGCCTGAAACTTTACACCTAGGACCTCTTTGCCCTCTTCAACTCTTGAAAGTTTCACAACTTCGACTGCAGTCTCTAAAGCCTCCTCCTGTCCTTCTGTCTCCCTAGACTTGCCCTTTAGGTTAAAAGCACTCCAGAGACACTGTGACACTGCTGGAGTCATGGCAAGCTGATGAGAAACGATCTACCTTCAGGATATTTCATTTCACCACTTTGAACTGTGGCAAATTGTGCTTTGAATACAAACCTGTGAAACAACATAACTTTCAAGGTTGCATCTATCAGTCAGAAACAGTTCAATTTCATTCTGGGAAAATATCCTACTTCTCTCATTAATGATCCAATGGCCCATGCTGTTCTTTGTAAAGTATTTGTAAAAGTATTTTAAAATACTGCAGTGCAGACCTGGTCAGATTATAAGCAAAAAGCAGAATTCCCTTTTATGTAGAATCATACAGGACAAGAATATCCAAAATACCTAAATATAGCCTATTCAAATTACAGCCATCTCATTACATCTTGCAGAAAAACACAAAAATAATTAATTTGAAGTTGCATTTGAATGTAAGCAATGTGGTTATAATAGGCTATATATTTCGGAATTTGGAAGTTGATGTCATTTGGAAGCATTGGTTAAATACAATAAAACAGGGGGAATGTGCTTATAGGTACTACTGCAGTGTGCAGCTGCGGCATTTTAAATGGACCCCACCTGCAGTTACTGAATCCCAAGCCCAGGCAAGGAACAGCGGGGCGACTGACAGCAGTTTTATTTCTTTTTTTTCGTTTATTTTCAACGCACGATTTCCGCAGAAACATGATTTTTTTGTACATTTAAATTTAAAGAATATGTAAGAAGTGTTTTACAGATAATGTGCCTTCGAAGACTGATTACCTTCAGTTCAGTACTGTTCTTAACGAAGCGCACACTTGGCAAACCATGCGTAAAACCGCAAGCTGACATAAAACGTCATGGAGCCTATTTGATTAAATGACGAACTCTTTGAGAGCAATGCGCCGACAAAACGAGTCCTCAGTAAAGCATATAGCTAACGGATAAATTGAATGATGACTGTTTGAATGTAAATCTGATACAGTTGATCTGCGTGCAACTTGTCTAACTTAGACAACCATAATTATGAAACCTATACAGCCTTGTCAAGGAAGTGCTGACGCCTTCTTTCTCTTGAAAGGCTCGTGCTCACACGTGCTCAGACTCACACGAATCTTTGTTGGTCCCAATGTTTTTGGTTGGAAACCGTTATTTGGAATCAAGATAGAATGACGGTGAAAGTCTGTTGGTGTAAAGTCTTAGATTTATTTATTTTTTCTCTCAAATACCAGCATCCTACCTCTTTAGTGCCGTTTCTGCTTGATAACATTAAATTTATACTGGCTTCTCTCACCTGTAAGTCTGGATTCTCCTCATGTTGATGATGGGCGTCTTCGGCTGCCTCCACTATGTGCTGAGAGAGGAGGGGAGAGAAAGGCAGTCTTATCAACATTTCGAGACACCGAGGGACAATAATAAAGCTTGCAGATAGGATCTACGATAGGCAGCTGATTGTACAAACAGGAATAACGTTTGAGTTACTTATTTTATTTGTTAATCAGCCTAGGAGTGTGCTACTGCCAACAATTTACTAAAATTGGGTGTGCAATTTAGAATGATCTTTCTATCCTCAAAAAAAAACAACAAAAAAAAAAAAAAACATATGAACATGTGTAAACAGCTGTAATATATAACTAATATAATATTAAATGGCATAAATTGGCAAAAATGAATATTTATAGCACGATTCCATTTCACTGACAATTGGTTGTGATCTAAAAATTATCTGGGTTGATAAAGAACATGGTTCATATGCATATCAATAAATCATCCAGTTTCTGAAATACATAAATTTAATAAATAATATTTTGTGTATAATGAAATAACTAGGCCTATTCTATGGTAGCCATCCAAAAATAAAATCGAGGCGCTGATGGGTGTTGATGTTTACACATCTTGAAAACTTTTTTTAAATTTTTATTTATTTTTTGTCAGCCTACATATTGAATAGCCTATTATTTGTTGGACGGGACTTTTAAAAAAATAAAAAATAAAAAATCTTCCTTCCTTGCAAGGTTTAAGCTATGACATGCATAAGCATATCTACATGAGAACAGGAAAATACCTATTATTATGCAGTTCTAAATAAACAACCGCTGAAATATGACTTTATGAGTAAGCATGTTTTCATTTTAAATGTAGCCTAACCAGCAGTTCAGACGAGATGTCACCGCACTAATCTGGTGTCTAGAGATAGCGTTATCTCCTCCAAACACGCACGAGGCGAAACAATTATTAGGTAGGTTGACGCGGCTCGCTCTCCTGTCCCATTGACAGGCGGCCATAATTGCGACATTTATGATGTTACCTACCTAGTAATGAATCTTTCCTGCTCAAGCTAACAATATCCAAACCATGTCACAGCACCAATCGGGCCTATTGCTGACGTACCCAAAGGACGCCAAATGTTGCAAGGTGAAAAGGCATTAAAACGTCCAAATATATGAACAACCAAAAAACTTTGGGGGAAAGCAATTTGCCGCATAACATTTCAGTACAGATATGATACGAACATTCCTTCAAATATCAAATATGATTACAAATTCTGTAAAGGTAGTGTCATGATTTACATACCCGTATTGCCTCTGCCTTTTTCCGAAACATCTCTTCCATGTTTTCTGCCACTTTTTTCACAAGTTTTGCACCATCTATTTCCTCTACTCGGCCTCTTCTCTCAAACTCTTTGTATTTCTAAAAGAAGGTTTTGTTGTGAAAACATTTAGCTATTATTCACTGTTCTATACATAAGTGTAACTTCTTTAAGGAAATCACATAAGTCAGATTTTCCTTTAGAATAGTGTTCATTATAAATGTATTGCAAAACATCAACATTAGGCAGAGGAGACTGCATTAATGCATTTTTCCTCTAAAACCAAGGCAAAAAGAAAGAAAGAAAGACAATGAAAACATTAGAGGTAAAGGTATAGAGGTATTGCTTGTAATACATACTGTCACTGACTAATGGTGCTGGTGCTTTTTAATGGCAGGCTCTAACAGTTTCTGCTCTAGTAGGTGATGTGTTATCTATGCTGAGCTGTGCCAGAAAGGGTCAGGGACAGGGCACATTTTGAGATGGCTGGGTCAATCATTCCATTTATAACTGATGAGAGGTGTATGGAGCATCATGCGGGATACTCATATTAGTGTACCCTCTCTCTCTCACACACACACACACACACACACAGACTCTCTCTGTTTTGGAGAAAGAAAGAGAGAGTGAAAAAAGAGTAATGAAGAATGAAGGCAGAGGCTCTAAAGAAAGCCCTCGAGGAACTCTGGTTTCCCCCTAATAGCCTGATAGGAACTGATCTGAGGACCGTCAGACTTCAACACCTGGTGTTGCTTATGAGGAAATTCCACTCAAATCTCAGTCAGTCTCATCAGCAAGTCACAGGCATGGGCATTGTGATCCAGGGCAGACTTTAACCAAGGCTAAACTGCAATTGGCTCAGGTGGCTCTGCGGGTCTGAACAATTGGTGGAAAAGGGCGATGTGGGTGGGCCGACCGCAGCGGGAGGGGCGTGGTCATATTGGGGGTGGGCATGTGGGGGTGTGGGAGGACCATGCACCGTTGGAGGGTAATTGAAATGGAGTCGGCGTGCGGCAGAAAGATAATAACGTGTCAAGCCTGGGTGACTGTGGATAATGAACTACACCTCCGACGATGCTGAGTCTGCAGGATGCGAATGGGACGAGTAGCGCTACACGCCAAGCTGGACAGAACTCAATAGCACGCCGGAGTCATGGGGACACCCACGCAAAACGACACCAATATTACCACTCTTAATTAAATATAGCACATCTTACTCAAACACACACACACACACACACAATTGCTTCACATCTAGAATCAATAGAACAATGCAAATGTATTCACACAAAGATATGTTAAAATCAGGAATGAACAAAAAGACCTCCAAATAATTTGCATGTACTTAAAACAAAACACACACACACACACACACAAAGCTCAACAGCATCCTCACACTCCATACCAAAGATGCAGCAGCAGCAGCATCTTTTCCTGAACTCCCCCCACCCTTCCTGAAAAAAGCAGAACACGGGGCGACAAATTACCCCATGAAAAGGAGTGTGCGGAGTAGCAGCGAGGCGGAACACTTCATTTCACGCCTGTCCTCTCTGCCCCCACCACCCAACCCCACCCCCACCCACAATAGCACCCCCCCACCCCACCCCAGCCCCTCCAACCCCTCACCCCAAACTCATCATCACCAGCGCTGCACCCAGCCTCATCAATAGCTGGGATTTTTACCCAGACCCATCAGTGCTGGCAGCCAAGGCAATGGGAACAGACCAGACCCTTGGCCCTCTCTGGATGGATACTTGACCCCATGGTCTTCCCTTAGGCCAGTCCAGCAGTACAGCCCCTGAGCCTGAGTTACAGGCCTCCGACAAGTTGGCTCTAGATTCATAATGATCTAATGATTGCGCCTTAATGATTATACAAACACACACACACACACACACACACACATACACACACACGTGCATGCAGAGCACAACTGAAAGGGGAACATATTGGCATGGCGCCCCTCTTCCTTGTCATGGTCTAGAGGGTTGGAACAATGAAAGAAAGTGTGAATGCACAAAAAGGAAAGAGCTGGAACAAAAGCAGAGAGAATTTCTGTAGATTTGCCCGAGATAGGGCAGTGTGTATTGCTGGAGCCGTCATGGAGCTGGGGGCGATTACAGTTCTCTTGAGCTGCGGGTGTTTGTGCGGAGACGCAAGCCTCAGACAAATGCAGCCAATAGCTGCAGGGGAAGCGGGAACTCTCCAACCATCAGCCACATGTCGTACACGGCCTGGAATTATACCGCAGTCATGAGGCACCAAATCAGCCTCCGACTCCAAATATAACCTGCTGTGTAGAGGTCTGCCCTGTGAACATGAGCAGGCAGTTTCACACTATATTCACACTTATACACATTTAGAAATGGGTATGTGAACTCACAATTATACTTTTCATCACTGCCATATTCATACACATACACACACAACACACACACACACACACACAGAATACGTGCCTCTGGTGGTCTGCATTGGCTTAAACACACACACAAATACAAACACACACACACACACACACACACAAACACACACACACGCACACACAGTGGCCTGTTTTGTGTGTAGGTAATTGTGTAGGTAGCGTGCATGAGCTGATGGGAGTGGAAGTCGCTGCAGCGGTGCTGAAGCGGCTCTGGGCTCTTATCACTGAGAGGCAGTGAGAGGCCGGCTTCTTGATGAATGTTCTGGAGAGGAGGGTATTTATCTCACCACATTCATCACTGTTCACCTCACAACAGTACACAATGCAGTCCAGTCTGTACACACTACACACACCACTCCAGTTACTCTACACACACAAAGGCACACATAAGCATAGGGTCAAACACACACACACACACACATAAAAAGGGTGTGCACAGACACACTCACATACACACAGATGCACAAATAACATGCAATCCACATTTAGGTCCACTGTAACACTATAATGTTTTTTCATAACAGAGCATTTATTTTCTATGACAAGATACATGGAGTGCTATTACAATTCACTTAGATAACTGGATAATTTGTGAACAACAGAAGACTTAAACTAATATTGATGTAGTCACAATAGTCCCTTAACACTAACTGATGCTGATGGTATTCACCTAAAAGCTTACCTACATGCAATCATAATATTATTCCAAGCTCTGTTCAATTGCTACTATTTAATAAAAAATCCAAGGAACAATTTATATTTGATGCAGATTAAAAACATACCTACATATGAAAACATAAATATGTATTGTGTCAAAGTGGGCTTGATAAGAACGGTTTTCAGCTAGGCTTCTCACTTAATATATAATATCATATAGTGATTAATCTGTAAGTGTCCATTTTAATGGAGTGTTTTTCTGACTTCATCTAATATGAAAATAAATTGTTTCATTTACTTTAAGAGAGTTTCTAAGGAAATAATCATCTATTCCAAGCCTTCAATATTCAAACAATATTACAGTAAAGGATGCCTTGATCAGAGCAAATTTCTGTGTGAAAAACAGCAGATAGTGAAAAATGACTGCCGCAAAGCACTGCACCAAGGTTGATAGGTACCACATGTTTAACCGCACTGATATAGGATAACACGGATATTATCTAACAATGCCGACAATGCCATTTTTTTTCTTCAATAAATGTGATATCCAAATTTTTTAATAAATGTGATATCTAATTCTGTTACTTAATGTGATCATAGTGGATTGCCTTGAGGCTGCTACATAGTTACCTCTATCTGTATTTGTTACATGTGAAATTTTGTGGTTCATTTAACATTAGCTAAGTAAAATGTAATTATACACACACAGTATGCCATGAGGTTTAAAGACATGGGTGTGTGCACAGAGGGAGAGAAAGAGAGAAAGAAAGAGAGAGAGAGAAAAAGAGAGAGAGAGTGTGTGTGTGTGTGTGTAAAGCACTTCTACTCAATCTTAACTTTGCTTCCCTTCCCAAACAGGCTGCAGAAACAGCATTACTTCATGCTCTGGCTGAAGAGACTGCATTTCATAAACACATATTTGAAACAAATGGTTTGCTCTGAATGCACGCCCTGCCACAGCTATACTCTTGTTATAGGGGATGTTTTGACATGATCAGCTATGTGTTTGGACCATGGTGTGTCTTAAACATTTACCATCAAATACAACCCAAACATGTTACATTCATTTCTATGTTCTCCAGTAACACTAATCTAGTAGTGAAATCCCTAACCAATTTGTTTACCATAACATCTCATTAGTTTGCTGTTATGAGGCCAACGTAGGCATGCTGAGATAAACATATACAGCAGGCACACAGACACACGCAACTCTTTTCAATATGGTTCCCTCAGGTTATTTAGGTCCAGAGGCTAAACTCTTGAGGATGAATCAGAGATGCGATCACAGGAGAGAAGAGCACAAAGGGTAATGGACCATGCTTTCACATACACACACACACACACACACACACACACACACACACAGACACACACACACACACTGCACTAGAAGGACAGCTGAGTCTCACAGTCACACACACCTGAGTCTTCCCTGCCTCAGCCATCTGTACCATGTGAACTGTGAATATCTATCAGCAGCCTACAGCAGTAATATGGCACAGCAGCAACAGCAGTCACCAAGGAGGTATAATTGACTATGCTTGAAAAATAGATAGATAGATAGATAGATAGATAGATAGATAGATAGATAGATAGATAGATAGATCAAAGGTGAGGGGTAAGTGTAGCACACCTTCTGTAGCAGCTGGGATCCTGAATATTTCGCAGCAATGGACTTAATTTCACCTCCAAATGCAGATGCCCACAATTTCACCCTAATAGCAGACATTTCAGGAAAGTTATATTCAAAACTATATGAAAAAATTCATAACTTACTAACAGAAACATTTTCATTTTAATGGACAAATATGACATTTTTGCTGTAAATCGGCGTGTGTTGTGCATCGCATCCCGCCTAAACAGTTTTGGTCTTAGTAAAAAAACAAATAGTTTTATTCTGAGAAGATTCCGTCAAACCTGGCATATAATAGGTTATGTGGACTAGCATGGAGAATTACAGATGTGCAAGAAGACCTTTTAAGATATTCATCTATCCTTTTTTATCCTTTAATTAAAACGACACAATTAATTCTTCATACCTATACTGTATGTGTCCTTAAGCTTAAGCTCCATAAGCTTTAGCTGGCTAAACTTATCCATCTATAACTGCAAACGACAAAAAATGAGTGAAAAAAGAGGAAATTCACCAGTGCAAAAATATCTACACAGAGAATAAAATATTTTGGAAGACTAAAGGACTCACACTGATAGTGGGATCCCCTGTTGCGACCCGGCAACATCCACTATAGTCACACCTGGGGTAATCCAAATCAGAAAACTCGCACAGTATACTTGCGAGTACAAAAATCCCCGGCTCCACTGCATCTTCATTGCCGCTCAGTCTCACCAGCTGCTCGCCGAAAAGCTCCACTGAGCTCTCCTTTTTAATCCCCGGGCAAAAAAATATCAGCCGTATTACCAGAGCATGCCTTGATGGTTCTTGGATGAAACGCAAAGGGACGACTGTCAAAAGGACAGCTGGATGTCCGTGGAGAGAGGAAAGTGTGACCTAAAGATCATCTACAGTGGCCTCTTGCCGCCAGAGGGCTCGTACCGGCAAGATGGAAGAGGTAGGGGACTGTTTCGGTGAACCGCAAAGAACCTCCTCTCTGATAACGACTTTTATCAGGACATGATGTTATTACATACGCTTTAAAGAGCGTGCTCTATAGGTCTGTTGGCTATGCTGCGCAACACTCGTATTAGCCTGTCAAAAAGCCACGGTACTCTGGGACTGCGAGGAACGACAGAAAATCCAAGTCTTATAAACTGGATTTGAGGGTGGGTTGGCGAGGTTGGGGAGGGGAAATCCGAATTGAGAATGTATGAGTGCAATTCTCAATCTGTCGTGAACGCGCATACAGCAGAACAATGGGAATGTATGGGAAACTTTCACACTAGGGCGTGCACAGGCTGTAAGCACTGGCTATCTCATGGTGCAGCCCCACATTAGAAACGCCACCAAGAGGTAGCGCCAGTTTCTGTTGTATGGAAACTGGTTCCAGCAGAGAAAAAAAACCTTTACAACTCCCTACCTCTTGTTGTTTTTTACCTCTGTTGTTGATTTGCCTTTTTATGTAAACCATTTTATTTATTTTGCATTGTTTAGCGTGTGTGTGTGTATGTGTGTGTGTGTGTGTGTGCGCTCGCGCGCGTGCGTTTTCCAACATAAGGCAGAGTTTAAATTGAAACAAAGTATATTTTGCTGGTCACAAAAGTAGGATAAATAAAAATAAATAAATTATATGGATTCAAAGAATTGTAACAAATTCTAGACCTACCATATAGCTTATTCAATTAACATTATAGTTTAAAAATAACCATTGTAATCATTGTATGGAGCTCAACCACGTTCTACCAAATACACTTTCAGTTTGTGCCTGGCAGGACTGACTGGGCAGTTTTGGTAGCCCATGTTTGAATCACTGGAAATGGGTGCTCTTAAAGATTGTGCTAATTTTGGTCATCTCCAAGCATTTCTGGATAAGCATATAGTATTAGCATGTATGCCCGCAAGTCAGAAGAGGCAGAATAGAGCTGCAGAAAAAATCTTAGGATCGCTGCATCCTCAAAAAACTTTAGAAGTGCCTCCATGTTAATAGATTGTTCAAAAGGCATACAAAAGGATTTTTGTCGTCTATGCAGCTGGAGGTTATAAATGTAATCAGAACTTTGCTGTATGAGCAAACTAAATGAAAACATGAGTTTTTACAACAACTTTTTGGTTAGGTATAGATAGAAGTCTGCTTATACTGGAAAGAGCCCCATGCATTCCCTTACGTACCATATGATGAAGGGTCTGTGATACTGCAAGTATGTTTTACAACATAAGCACATTTCAGTCAGATTCAGAGATGCTTGAGCGCCACCTGGAGTTTATCTGTGAAAACAAGCAACTGAGAATGTATTAAAAGCAGGTTTTAAAACCAAACCAACCAAACACACACACACAAACACGCACACACACACACACACACACACACACACACACACACACACACACAGAGAGAGAGAGAGACAGAGAGAAATGGGCAGGTTTAATATAATTTTGGCCACTATTTTGCAGTGTCTGTTTCCCAGTTAAGTACACAGATACAGTTATGTTCCTATTGTATTAAAATCTGGTTTTAGAAACTTGAATTTGAATGAAAGAAATATCAAGATTGAATAAAATATTTTTTTAGAGTTTGGGATACTAAAAATTGAAAAAAGAATGGGACAGTCCTGAAAACCTAAAACGTCTGACCCATGCATCAATTTGTGTTCTGTTACAACTCATGAATACAGTTCTTGTGTGATGGATTTGAAAATTACCCTTTGACATTTGAATTTTTCATGCGGCCACCCACCAATGGCACATCATAGTGGGCACGGGCCCTGCTGATTAGTGTCTGATAATGATGTTGGGGGTGCCCAAGAACGCTGATATATCGCAGGCCTCCACGGACTGTAACCCGTCGCAAGGGCTTGTGATTAGCTCAGTAATTACATCATACATCAGGAGTGCTGTGGCTGGAACGCAGCGATAAAGAGCTTGGGGACGGACCGAAAGGAGCAGCCGCACCAAAGACTCCATGCTCTCTTCTCATCTACAAGCCTACACACGATAATCCACCTCTTCCCCTCTCAATTCAATTAGTTTAAAAATGAGTGGCCAACCTCCCCAGTGGTTTTCAGAACAGAACATATGTTCTCTTTGGTTTATGACTGCTGGTCTCTATTGTGTATTTCAAAACATATGCATAAATAACATGATTTTGATGAGGCTGCCATTACTCTCTCTGGATTTACAAGTCTGAACAATGGAATGAATTGCATTAAATTTTTCCAGAGGGTGGTTACAAATGACTGACTGTTAGCCATTACCCACCCTATAAGATACTTTATTAATTATATTGGCTTCTCTAAATCCTGATTCTACAGTCCATTTCCATTTCTGGCTTTCTAAGTAAGGACATTGTTAGCGCGAGTGGTAAAAGATGCCATCCAGTGAGTGGTGAAATGCTAGCAGGTAATTTTTTTTAGTGTGTAGCAGAAAATTGACAGTTTACATTTAACTGTGAAAATGCGGTTTCTTTACTTCACCATTATCACTAAAGTCAAAGCAATCAAATATGTGTAGGGTCATTCCCAAGATAAGGTCAGCTTTCACATAGTGCTCCACACATTAACACACTCCCACTCTTGCTGACCCTGAGGATAAACCCGCGCCAGAGCATTAGCACCTGTAATCAAGGGGAGAAGATCAGGGATAAACTTGATTTCTATCCGGATCTTACACACGTCCTGACTGACTTAAAGCACCTTAACTCCCTGTCAGTCTTTCCACTTCCCGCAGACTATTTTTGCTGTGTCAGAGTCATACTTGGGGCCATTTTTGGAAGAGCATTCTTGAGTGTTTCTGTATTGGCATCCTCTCGCTAATGGCTTCAATAGCTAACCTAACTGAGCTCTACTCTTTCTCAAACTCTACCACAGACTCTTCCCTCATTTCGACCACTGATAACCCCATTGTTGAACCTTTCTTCCCTCGTTCTGGCTACACCACTCTCTCTATCATCATGGGAATTGTTACCGTAACTGCCATCATTTTAAATGTAACTGTTATCATCGTGACGGCTCGGCATCGCCAGCTTCGCCAGCCGCTGAACTACGCCTTGGTGAACCTGGCAGTGGCTGACCTGGGCACAGCAGTAATGGGTGGGGTGCCTGCTGTACTGTCCAACGCAGCTGGCCACCACATCATGGGAAGGGGAGGCTGCATTCTGGAGGGATTTTCTGTGTCTTTGTTTGGTGAGTTCCTTGTGAAATGTGGAAATTACTTTGATTCCTATCTGTCAGTTCATGTTGACTCGAGTTAGTATTTAATTCTTTTGATTTAGTATGTTTACTTTAGATTTCAAGTATAAATGTTTAAGTTTACTTTATCTTTTAAATCACATCAAATCATAGTGTCTACGAAATGAATTTAAATGTAGTGTTAGTAAGAGTTATAACCAGTGTTTTTACACATAGGTTAAACAGCGCCCTCCATAATTATTTGCACCCCTGGTAAAGTTGTCTAGAAAGACATGTAAAGTCTGTTTAAAAATCATCTGCTTTTCTTATTTTTTCTTAATCACATAAAGAAAACTGAGGAAAAATAAAACCTTGAAGAACATTGCATTTTAAATAAATAAATATTTTTGTACCAAAAACACATGTGCCACAGTTATTGACACCCCTGCATTTAGTGCATTGTAAAGCTCCCCTTTGCCAATAAAACCAAATGTAGCCATCTCCTTTTACATGCCACAAAGTTGAACACAGGAAATTTATTTGTGACCCTTCCTCTTTGAAGAATCTATTCAGATTGTCCAGACAACCATGGTGGAGACTTGATTCTGTGATGAGGAAGATATGTTTTTTTATTTCTATGAACTTAATGACCCGTTGGATGAGCATGGCCCACTTTTATTGACTTGTCAGTGAAAGACTGATTTTGATTGGTGAATTGATAGCTGAATTTTCATCCCATCTGACCATAAAACATTATTCTAGGCAAAGTCCCAATAGCATTTAGTTAGTCCAGTCTTTTAAATCTGTGATTAAATGACAAGACTGCTTGTCATTCATAGTACATATCAAGATTACTTCCTGATATGTACTATGAATAGATTTACTAACAAGGGGTCAGAAATCTATCTCAAGGTATGTGAAATCTGTATTAGTTATCTAGTTTATATTATGTGTATATAGTTTATATTTGCTATGTTTCTCTCAGAGGAGGTAAGTGTACTGAATGTAATGGGGGAGAATGTGTGCCACATTTATTCCTGTTACATTAACCAAGCATGTAAATGGCTTTTTAAATCTTGATATGTTTCTCCTGGGGATGTTCAGGCATCACAGCTCTGTGTACTGTGGCACTGATTGCGGTGGAGCGTCTGTTTGTGGTGTGTAAGCCACTGGGGAGCATCAAGTTCCAGGGGTGGCACGCAGTGGTGGGTGTGGCCATATCCTGGGCCTGGTCTCTGATTTGGAACATGCCTCCTCTCTTTGGCTGGGGTGCCTATGCACTGGAGGGCGTGAGGACATCCTGCGGACCAGACTGGCACAGCCGCCAACCAGGCAACATCTCTTACATCATCTGCTACTTCCTGCTGTGCTTTGCTGTCCCATTTGCACTCATTGTGGTGTCATACACATGGCTGCTCTGGACCTTAAGACAGGTGAGGCTTACATTTCTGTCTCAGAACCCTAATTGACTAGCTGACCCAATCTCACATGCTGTTATCTTATCCAGCCACACATGTTTAAGTGTACCTGCAGTATTGAATGGACCAGTTAAGGCACTGTGGTATGCTCCTTAGTTATTGGAGATAAGACATTTGCTGTTATGAAATGGCATACTACTTTAATATATACTTGTTTGACTTTTGTGCTCACTTTACCATTTGTTTACTGAAAATGCTTTAATCTCAGTTGAGTTCAGTAATAAAATGAATACACATTTCTTAGTATAGAATAAAGAATGGCAATGGTACGCCCCAGGCTTTAAACAAGTCGTATGCAGTGTGTAGTACAGCAGTATGCGATTTCAGCAGCTACTAACAGCTACTAATTACCTTAATCTACTAGGATACTGGCTTTGGCACTTTGTTAGTAACCTGGGGCTGGTTTCCCCAAAGTCTTCTTAATGCCAAATTGTTCGTAAGTTATACCTTAACCTCTAAGACATGATTCCTGACATGTTCATAGCTTAAGTAGCCTATATCTTCTGTAAGTCATACTTTCCTAAGAGTGGTCTGGACCACTCGTAAGCTTTACCTTAGCACAGTTTTTATCTTAAAAATGTTTTACAGCCTGTTATGTTATGTTGAAGATCTGCATATGGTTGCATTCCATTATGTGTTTTATTTCATAAATAAGAAAAATTGACCAAATCAATGAGTTTGCTTTTAATCACTCTAAAATCCAAATGTCATCAACACTATTGATGTACTAATTACATAAACTTGCTTATTTTTGAAAGACCTGCACCCAATCAGACCAATGATTCCAATGATGTTTGCAGAGATGAGACGAAGAGGGGAGTGTTATAGTTAGAAATGAAACACTCGTTAAGCCCACTTTTATCATGTCAGGGATAAAAGCTCGTTATTGATTGGTTCCCTGCCCTAGGCAAAACAACTAAGTAGAAATAGGCTTTGTGGCCATAGTGGCTAAAGCAGTGACAGAGCAGCTAGGCCAACATGTCTGAATGCCACTGTGTTCTATGTGTGTGTATGCATGATATTCTGCAGGTGGCTAAAATGAGTGGAGGCGCTGCCGCTAAAGCTGAGGCCAAGGTAGCGTGGATGGTTGTTGCCATGGTGATGGCATTCTTGATTAGCTGGATGCCCTACTCCATACTTGCCCTGGCAGTTGTGTCTGACCCAGAGCTCCAGATCAGCCCACTTGTTGCAATGCTACCCGTGTACCTTGCTAAAAGCAGCACAGTCTACAATCCGTTCATCTATATCTTCATGAACAAACAGGTAATGTGCTAGAAACTCATCAGTATTGTCATATTAAAGCTCACATTAACCAATATGTAACAAATATGTCTGACCATACATTTTACTGTAGAGTGGACAAATAAACTGAATCTTAATATGAAATCAAACTGTGTGCCATGCACTGCTGCGGTTGTGAGAGATGGCTGAGATGCCTTTGGTTATGCATCTATAGTTCCAGCAGTATGCTGTGCCCTTTCTGTTCTGTGGGTGGAACCCTTGGGAGTTAGAGGAGTCAGAGGCCGAGGCACACACCACCGTCTCCACCATCAGCAACCAGGTTTCACCTGAGGCATGAACAAGCCACATCACTGAGAAGCACACCTGAGGGAGCACACCCTAGCCTGGCAGTAGCGAAAGGCTTACATGTTTCTGTGTATGGGATTGGCAAATGCTCATGTCCAAAGATACTGTTGATGATGTTTCAGTGTGTTGATGTCTTTCCAAGTTGTACGGTAATTAAATGTGTTTATGACACAAGGTCATCTGTATGAAGTATGTTTTCAGTCAAGGTCAGTAAAGCAGGCATTCTTGAGCTGTTGACATTACTGTGGAAGTTAGTTTTGGCAAATATTTGGTTAGTTTCGCCAATATCTCGTTGTCACTGAATTACAGCAATCTTAATTGAGCAAAGAGAATATCTATCAGCTTGCATTGAGCCAATGACTTGGAATAAAACTGCGGTTTGAAAATATGGCACACAGATGCTTCACACATAAATATCAAATATTTTAAAATATCACAAACAACTGTATTTATTTATTTTATAGTAGTGGTATTGGTAATATAGTGCTGTGTGCTCAAATTCATTTCAATGTTTTAGTTTCTTCATTAAAGACTTAAAAATAAATATTTAATGCCTTGTCAAACATGGACCTACTAGATACCTTCTGGGCTAAATGTCTTCAGTGTCTGTATTTTTAATGTGTGTGTCTGTATTTGTGCCAGTATTAATAACAGATACACAGAATTTGAGTGCAAGTTTATTCAGTAATAATCATTAGAAAATAAAATTTCAGCATCGATTCAGATCAATTCCAGGCCAAAATAAATTGGAAAAATACAAAAAATGTATTGATACAAAACCTAGAGGGAAATTCATAAATGATCTGCTACTAGGGTAAATTATTTTTACTGAATAAAAACATTAAAGAGCAAATATCATGACCTTCAAGTAGAGAACATTACCACTGATCTGTCCGTCATTATTGTACATATGATACAGAATCTTTTTTTTTATTACAGCTTCAATAATAATCAGAATCATTATAGTAATCATACTAACAATAGTAATATCAGGAGTAGTAATTATGCAATGAAAACATTAAAATGTTGAAATTAGCAGGTGTTTATCTGTAAACGTGAGTGTTGCCAGTCGTTTTTTTTTTTTTTTCATTAACCTGCCAACCTGTTTGTGTTATTGAGGAAGAATGCACCTTTATTTTTCATAATTTTCCCCCTTCTCACTGCCCCAGCATTGTAGGGTGGGATGCAATGACAAAGACAGATTCCACTAAACCGCACACACAGTCACAGGAAAAAGTACAAAATTCTCTCACCTTAATACACAAAAAGATTTCAATAGAAAAAAAGAAAAACAAAACAAAAAACAAAAGCACTATACAGTTATTTGTGCAAAGACGAACAGTAATGTGCTAATATTTAAATCCCATTGGTATAGAATGAGCCAAATCTTTTTTCTTTTTTTCTTTTCTCAGGAGTCCCTGACATGAGGTAAAAGTAAGATCTTCTAATCTTTAGTATAACACATTTGTCTTGAAAAGTGTTTAAAAATAATGCATATTTTCTTTTTTTTACCAGTAATTGCTACGAATAGTACAATGTGCCTGGAATGCGCATTGGTCCTTTAACAACATCGACATAAAGACCACATAGATTAGATTTTTCTCACAAACAGTTCAAAGAGCCCTTTCAGTGTGCACACAGTGGAGTCCCCACAGGTTCATGACAGCATTCGGCTGACTCAGGAGCACGGTACTCACCCTCAACGCACACATCACTCACACTCAGCATGAACAATAAACTCCATAGGCCCCCTGTTGCCATACATACATACAGCAACCTGTGCTGAAATTAAATTCGATTTTCCAAGGCTGCGCCTTAATGTCACACAATTTTTTATTTTTTTTTTTAAATCAATGTTGTTTTGTTAAAGTGTTTAAGTGGCTCCCTCTCTGACAGCTATGCGTGGCAGAATAGGTTTTTAAAGCTGCTGTAAGTGTATTTTGGGGAATTCTGAAGCAAAATGCGACATGCTGATAGCATGATGCTAACAGATGCTCTTGGCGGGGGCTAAGCTTTTGTGTCTCTCCTGGGGCACTGTAATCAGCAACTCTACTTTAATGCAACTCTAGCAGCTCAGCAACTTAATCTCAGTGTGACTGCATTAATCAATCAGGGGACTAGCTTGCCAAGAGATGAGCATCCTGCCTACCCCATATTTTCCATGTGCACAGCACATTAAAGCCAGGCAGTGGATGGCTAAGTGTGGCAGATGTCAGCTAACAAGCAGCTTGCTTACAGCAGCTTTAAGATGGGTCTTTCTGTGTGGTGAAGCCTTAGCGTTTCACATACCTGTGAAGGTACAGAAAGACAAGGATCAAACACTGATATGTTTCCCCTGTATTTAAGGAGGTATTTGCAGAAGCCTGACAGAGAGAGGAGAGAGAAAGAGAGTGAGCGAGAGTGAGAGAGAGATGAAAGAAATGAGAGAAAGAGAGAGAGAAAGAGAGAGGGGTTTTAATATTGCTTAGCACTCTCCATCTCCATCTGACCAGGTCCAGCGTGCCACCTGTCTACATGCCCACAAGCCAGTTTCAAAGAGCCTTAAGAGGACCCAATGGTCTCAGCCAATCCCAAAGGATGCTGGGGAAACTGCATGTAGCAATGCCTAACCAATCAGGGAAAAGAATGCAGGTCAAAACGTGTGCTCCTTGTTCCCATGGTTTAGCACGATCTCTCCCACTCTGCACATCCTGAGGAGAAGTCAATGGAGAAGGCATCTCTGATTGACAGCTGAAACCTGGTGAAGCTTCATATATATAGGAATATATATGTGTGTGTGTGTGTGTGTGTGTGTGTGTTAAATTAGAGACTAATCGAGCAGCATTGTCAATGCACAAATGCATTTTTACATGGAACCCCGTTTGCTTGTGTTTCCTTGCACAAAAAAAAGATGCAAGCCAACAGACATACCAGAACCTCCCCTTGCACAAACAGATAGGATCAGTTTTCCATGCTCCGGTTCTAGAGCAGAGACCCGTTTAGGAGACTGGAGTCACCGGAGTCAAAGCCCTACAGATTAGCCTGGTTAGAAGGAAGAGCGTTTAGGAGACTGGAGTAAAAGCCCTACAGATTAGCCTGACTAGAGGGAAGGGCTCTTGCTGTAGAAAGCCCAGGCTGTTTCAGGGGAGGGATGCTCAACACTGTCATTTTTTTTTTGCAAGTGGAAACATGGAAAATATTACTAACATCATAATCCCATGCAGATGTTCCACCCTCTTGCCATGAAAGAAAACTTTCAAAAATGGAATCATCTAAAAGTGAGAATGCATATGTGAGAAAACAGAAAGGCTAATCAATCCTGAAGTACAGTACCTAGGAAAAGAAAGAAAAGCCGTCTCTCTTTCAGAGGATGATAACATGAACAAGAGTCAATATTGCTGATTTTTTTTCCATACCGCACATAATTTCAAAATATATAAAGTCTCTATACAAATTGTTCTTTCATTTTTATATACATTACAAGTAATGTACAGTAACTTTATTATGAAATATTAAACAGACTATTGTAAAATTGAAAAATAACCTGTAGGCTAGTGCATTCAACACAAATGCTGAAATCTCTTCAAAAGTATATCCAGTTTGATAACTCAATAGGTAAGTATGATATATTCTTCTTTTTTTATTTTACTGTAAACGGGTAGCAGTTTTTAAATTCTTATTGTTCTTCGCTATTTTATATTTCCTGTAATGAACATTTTAAAAAATATTTGAAGGGGTAAAGTGAAGCTTAGAAAACATAGTGAGGAGACTGTGTGGGCATGGGGGGATATGCCTGTCTTTGCTTGCATTGAAAACGTGCTTGATATGCAAACTCTTAATAAAGTGACTGAGGTAATGACATCTTAAATCTGATTGTCATCACCTAAAAGTAATAGTAATAATAATAATCATAATAATAGTAATTATAATAATATATACTGTATATATAGAAAGCCCAACCCCCTTGTATCTTGCATCCCCGCTATTGGTCCATTCCCCCTCATACTCAAGGTGATAGCACAAGCTGGCCAATCTTGCTTCATCGTCAGACTGCTCAGCGTCGGGCCTACTCCCTCCCAAAAAGGATTAGCATCATCATCATTAGTCCAGATGGGAGGAAGCTGGATCTCCAGGCAACAGGACATTGGGCATGGCATCCCCTTGGCAGGCAAGCAGGGCAGAGGAGCTGGAGGGCTTACGGGCGGTCGGGGAGGCAGGCATAGTGGGGGGAGGGGGGGGGGCATACAGTCTGTCATCCAGGTGCCTTTCTTTTTCATTTCAAAAGGCACTTCTTTTGGTCGTGAGCAAGTAGATGCATTGCAGTCTGTTTTATAGAGTTGCTTAGAAGTCATGTTTTGGGGTGGTGGCGCCCCCTTCCCCAGGGAAGACTGTTCACTGTCAGACCAGTGTCTGTCAGCCCTGGGGCTGCTATAACGTGGTGATGCAGATCATTTCGTCGGCCAGGTCCTCCTCGTAGCGTGGCCGCGGTTCGGGCTCCTCGTCGCTGTAGCTGGCTGACACGTCCTGCAGGTCATAGTCCTGCGGGCTAAGGATGGGGAACATGTTGACCCCGTTGACCACTGGCGGGATGCCACCGTTTAACAGGTGGCTGGCGGCGCTCTCCATCTCGTCGATGGTCATCTCGCAGGCATCGGCGATCTCGTGCTTAGTGGCCGCCACAAACTTTGGGTCCTTAGCGTACCTCCCCAGACCCTCTGATATCAGCACCTTCAAGGCCATGGACACAAATACAAACATGGCATGATCCTCCTTGTACACTTACAGCTGGTTTTGCTTCAGAGCAGTGACTCAGACATCTATTCAGCTAGAACAGCATCCCTATTCCTTCTAATGGATATTAATTAAAGCAACAACTTTTAAGAATTGTTTTTACACTACTTGTCATCAATTTTAATCAATCAATTATCTAGGCCAGTGCATTCAAAAGCTCCTGCATGGTCACAAAGTTTCAGAATGTAGAAACTGTGCATTACCAATGTCACACAGACTATTTTGTGTATCAGTAGTGTATGTTTAGAAACACATAGATAATGCACTGCTGGAGTTAAACTATTATCTATGACTATCTATAACAGTCGGGAGATGGGAGAGTGTGGTGTTGGTGAGAAAGAAGGATCCTGTCAGTAGCATGTATCATCAGAATGAGTTTCTGCCATTCCACTGCGGTAAGCAAGCTACACAGTGCTGCACTACCAGCTCTAGTGCTGCACTACCAGCTCTAAGCAGCTCGCCCTCCCTGTGCCCCACTCTTACCGCTTCCACCAGACTGGTGGCGCTGCCCCTCTTCTGGTGGTACTGGTTGCGGAACTCGGGGGGCACCTGCAGGTGTGCGGGCGAGTAGGTGCGCTGCTGGTACTCATGCTCGTCCGTGTACCAGGAGCTCTTGCGCACCGAGGAGCGGCTGCTGCTGGCGCTGTCGCGCAGGGCCCGATCCACGCGGATGAGCGGCGTGTAGTAGGGCGAGCGGTCCTTGCTGGCTGGAGTGGCGGGCGGAGTGGCCCACGAGCGGGTGGAATGGGTGGGGGACAGGCGGTGCGCCCGGCTGGAGTCCAGCCCCGCAACAGCCATCACCTTCACAAGCAGCAGCAGCAGGGAATATGAGGCAAATGAGAAGGATGGTCACGTTTACGTGTCAAATTACCTTACATTAGCCTACATGCTGTTCATAAGTAAATGCGTGTGTTACAATAAATGACATAACATTACATACAGTACACACATATAAATACATATGCACCAAAAGACAGATGGGAAACGTGTGTGTGTGTGTGTGTGTGCATTACCTGATGCTGCATAAGGTGCAGGGGTAGAGCAGTGCGCTGGTGAGGCAGGTCATCCTGGCTACTCTGTCTGCGCAGACACTCAAAGTTGAAGGACGGCCTCCTGTGGCCTGTGTGTCGCCACAACAGACAGGGAGTGAGAAGAGGGCAGAGAATCTTACACCAACACACACACACACACACACACACACACACACACACACACACACACACATATCATAGTGTCCCAAATCTGTCATATCATATAATTCACAAAGTTATTTACAAATCTGACAGTAAGAAATGGGAGACAATTTGATAAGGTTAAATATAAGGACGAAAAAATTACATTCATCAAAGCATACCTTGAGGCGTGGGAGGAAGTAGCCGTCTCTTCGGAGACCTCCGGGAGTCATGGTACAGGGGCTGCTCATCATCGTCATAGTAACTGTCGGGATGATGGTAACCCCTGGGTGTCTCATACTCCTGGTCGCTGTTTGGATACCTGTCCAGGTATTCCTCAACATGACTGCCTCAAAGGCTACAAAACTGCTGACATATCTTGGGACGCTCTCAACTCACTAGACAGGAAGTACCTCTAGGCCAGCAGCATAACTAGCTAGCCATGTCACTTTCTGGGTGATCAAAATGCCAACACAAAACAAAGCAGTCTCCAATAGCCCTCAGGGGGCTCATGCTCCAATAATGACTTCCTATGCTTTTCACTGCACAACTAGTTCCCAAAATAAAGTACACCAATAGTTTGACAAGGACTATTGCTTATGAAAGATTTTCCTCCCAGCTTCCAAGCTTTAGTTTAGAGACTCCATTTAGAGTCTGAAACACAGTTTAGTTATGGCAGCAGTCAATTATTCACTCCAGTGAGCATCGGTACAAAAATAACTGACCTCTAAATGCCTCAATCAACAAATCCCACATGTTTGGTTTTTTTCCAGAGAGTTCTGAGAACCCAACTAAAGTCTAAAACCTACAGGCTAGTCAGAGCCACTGAGCATCATGATATTTTTTCCTCAACTGCATTGACATGTAATATCTTAAAAGGCAGAAGACATGATAACATGTCAGACTAAAGCTCTGTAGATTTGCTGACATTACACACTCTAGGCTACAGCTGAGCATCATGTTAAAGTTTGTGTGTGTGTGTGTGTGCGTGCGTGCGTGCGGGTCAGGACTACCTGTCTCCAGAGAGCATGCTGTCCTCCTCATAGAACTCCTCCCCACTGAAGTACTCCGCTGAGAAGCGGTCCTCGTCAAACTCCTCCTCCCTGCGGATGGTGGGGCGCCGCCTGTCGCCCGCGTGCGACCTGCAGGTGAGTCAGTGGTCACAGGGACATGAGGTCAGCGGTGTGTCGGCATGGCGTGTGGAGAGGGTTTGCAGCTCGACCATGCAGTGCCATGCAGACATTCACCTCCAGGATAGAAGGTGAGGGTGGGGTTAGGCAAGGGTTAGGGGAGGTTGGGGAGGTTAGGGAGGGTCACGGGGGTGGGTGGGGGGATGCCAAATTAGCCCTGAGCCTGCACGAGCACAGCCCCATCGACACGACAGTGAAAAGCTTTCGAACAAAACAACCTCGAGCAACATTCCACTACCATCTCTTAAAGGAAGACTCAGCAGCATTGGGCATCATCTAGTTTGTTTGGAAAAAAATATTTTAAAGCTCTCCAGTGAGACTGTTTTACATCTGTTCACAAGTTCAATTCATAAATATATATATATATATATAGAGTGAGAGAGTCATCCTTTAAGGCAAGCTGTCTATTCATTCATCATTCCTCCTCCTCCTCATCGTCGTCAGCCCTCTTCTCCTCCTCCTCCTCCTCTCGTTGCAGACGCATGCAGACAGCAAGCCTGATCAGGGCATTTCACTCCACAGTCACCTCCTTCCTTTCCTGCCCCTGGGCCGAGCGCTCACCACACCAGCCTCCCAGTGCCCAGTGGTGATGCAGGGAGAGGGAAGGCGTGCACTTGCCCCGTCACTACCACAGCACTGATACAGAATGCTGCCACCTACTGGCCAGGAGAATTACTAGACTGCTACTACTATAGATTTCCTGTAGCTCTGTGGGCCTGACAAAAATGTCCTCTTGACATCCATAGACATACCTAATATAGGTCTCATAGTAGCGCCTTCTGTCCAGCGAGCAGAGAGATGGTTAAGAGAAAGCATTAGGTTAGGAAAGAAAAGAGGAGGGAGAGAAGAGAGAAAAAGAAAGGGAACGGTGGTGAGGGGTGACATATATATCAGTATATACAGTATATGTGCCATATACCACATACGTATATATGTGCAGTGGTGGGGAATGGGAGAATACACAGCAGTGGGAATGGAAGAAATGAGGGTATGCTTTTATTATGGTCAGTAATGCACCTAAGCTAGAGCTCTGCTGCTTAGCTGCCCCACAAGACACACCAAGAGCATAACCCAGGTATTCACACTGATGCCCGTGA
Source organism: Tenualosa thibaudeaui (assembly GCA_027481765.1). NCBI lineage: Eukaryota > Metazoa > Chordata > Actinopteri > Clupeiformes > Clupeidae > Tenualosa > Tenualosa thibaudeaui. The sequence goes on from JAIFZK010000003.1 coordinate 1,587,971, forward strand.
AGTCATCCTTATGTCAATATAAAGACATAGGCCTGTGCTGTTCAGACTGCTTTGGCTTGCGTGATGCACTATGTGCATGTGTGTGACAAGATGACAATCAGGCCTTATATGGGGGTATATGGCATCACAAAATGAGTCCAGTTGGCCAGAAAATGAAAGTGTAAGAAAGTGTATTGTACTGTGTATTAAAAGTTTCAGTTTCTAGTTAACAATGGGTCACTTGAGTTTGGTTAGGCCAATCCAGAGAAATAAACAAAACAGTACTGAGACAAATGAATAATGAAGTCAGCTGTAAACTTTGTGTCAATTTTGCCATGAAACCTTACATGGAAGATAGATTTTAAAAAGCATACATGTTGTAAATGTAAAACAAAACTCTACTGGCATGAACTGTCTTTGTCCAACTGAAGAGTTATTTTTTACCATGAAATATCTTCATTCTCCAGAACTTATTAGGCTAACAACAATGGATTATTTTTTTTTACTGTTCATAGGCTGGGCTAACTGTTTATAGTTTAGGCTATCAGCACCTGATGGCAGATAAATCTCAGTCTTCAAATACTGAGTAAATATTTCTGAGTCAATCAGATGAAGGTAAAGAAACAGTTTGGTCAAACAGTTGGAAACCCTCTGCCTTAAAACTTGTCATAGCCTACACATCTATTTTGCCTCCATATCTGCCCACAGCAAAATCAGATTGGCCAGTATCAGAAGCGCTGGTGGTTGACCACCTGTGGCGTGTGGACTGCCTTCACTTTAAATCTAACTTTTAATGAACACTAAAAATACACATTAATTAACTGAATACAAATAAAACATTATTGGACAAAAAGGGCTAAAATGCCGGGGCATATTTTGTCAGCAGCCCACTAGTGGACTACCAAACAAAACAATGAGCAATCACCAGCGGAGCGCCAGATCTGCCCGTGGTGGGCTGATAGTGGTCCACCAGCCTTTTGCTATCTGGGCGGTGGTTGTTTTACGACTTTACTACAATATTTTGGTGGCTGATACATTAAGTCTGTAACAGATGACATAATATATTAATGGCAAAAGTGGAAATCTATTATTATTATTATCATTTTTCGACCTGATTTGAAGTCACTATATCCCAGAATTCTGCACATCTGATCTGAGATCTGTCATATATGATCTAAGAGAGGCAGCCTATTGAGAACTCTCATTTCATCTAGAGGATAAGGCTAATGTCCAGAGACAGAAGCAAAAAAGTATATGAAAAGGAAAATAAAAATGTCAAAGTGGATCTGAAGGGAACAAGATGGCTCCTGAGGAGGTTTTCCTAATGGTTGTGGTCATGGATGGCAGTAATGACCTAAGTGACTGGAGGCAGTACAAGCCTGTCTGTGAGGAAATGAGTGATTGTGCAAAATGCTGCATGTGTGGATGAGTGAGGAGTTTAAAGTTAATTTCTGTTCAAAGAAAACTCTAGCTAGCTCTACAGGCTAGTCTTGTGCTCAGGATTTAACCTATATATTCTCACACACACACACACACACACACACAACCTCTTAACACACTCACTCTCACAAACATCCATACGCCACAGACACTGCAACACTGATAAATGAAACAGACAAAACAACCAGGTGCCCCCAACAGGGAGGCGCCTTCATCACCTTTGTCCGCGAGGCGTCCTGGGCTTGTCATAGTCATAATAGGAGCCACCCACATAGCCGTTGGGCGGCAGGTGCTCATAGTAGCGGTGGTGCCCGCCATTGGGCAGGCTGGACACGTTGGCGTTGTTGAGGTTGATGTTGGTGGACTTGGGCGACTTGCCATAGGAGTTGCCATGGTGGTGATGGTGATGGTGGTTGCCATGGTGGTGATGGTGGTGGTGATGGTGGTGCGGGTGGGGTGGCCCATGGCTGTTGTGATGCTGCGCCATGGCGCGGCCCAGCCGGCCCACTGGCTGCTCCATGTGGGCGTAGTGTGGCGGCGGCTGCACCTGTAGTGGCCGCTGGGTGGCGTTGGTCTGGTGGCCCGGTGGCCGGACGCCATGGTGGCCCACG